>VXAA01002052.1:104399-133994 GCA_013399115.1 Anseranas semipalmata
AGAAAAGTGAGGAAAGAACAGATCAACACTTTAAAAACTGTCTCTAGTGCTGGGTACCAATAGATGGATATATTGTCTTTTCGTATCAACTGCCTTTCCACAAATACATTCTCTGCCAGACTGATATTCCACTGTCTGCAGTACCAGCCCCTTGGGTCTGCCAAGAAAATCCCAGACAAGCGTACATGCCGTGGCATTTCTCTCTCGTATTTCCTCCCTTTCTCTCTTCCTCTTTCTTGCTCTCTGCCTTTCTTTTTGTCTTTCTCCCACTCTCTCTTCCTTTCTTTCTTTCTGTCTCCCCCCTCACTCCCATATTTTCCTAAATAAAATATCACCCTTATTGAATTGTTCTCTGCCTGTGTACTTGTGCATACAGGATGTGGACAGTACCATTACCCGTTCAAAATGGTATAGCATAGCTTCCAGCAAAAACTGAAAGAAACAATGGGATGGAAGACAAAGAGTCAGAGGAAAAGTACACCCAAGGAGGTGTTAGCCATGGCTGATGAGCAAAAACTTGTCTGGTAAATGCACATACATGGCACTGGCTGGCAAGAGGTGCTGTGTTTGATTGTTGCCATCGTACCTGGTTGTAGGCCATACAAGGGTCTCTTGACAGTCTTGACAGCAAAGTTTTACATATTGTCCTTGGCTGAGGTGGCTGCTGTCTAAGGTTGAGCACAGGCAGACCACTGATTCAGTACAGGTGATGGAGAAGAGCTGCAAAAGGCTCATACCTTAGGATCTGTTTGCCTTAGATGTAGCTCTTCGGTGAAAGAGCAAAGCCACCACAACAGGCCTTGATGTTATGAGGAAAGAGAAGAAAGAAGCAGCTTTCAGACAGTGGGATCAGCATGGTCTGCCCTCTGAGTAAGAGGATTTGGATGCCATGCTTAGGCTGTGGAGTTGTTTAACAGGCATGCTGCATATGAGCAAACTGAGCACCAACATGACATGGTGTGGCAGAGAGAAGCTGCACTCTGCAGGACATGTGCTAGCACACGGTGGCAGCTTTTCTCAGGGTACTCATGAGACGGGAGCCACCGTGAGAGCGGGGGTACTCCGAGTGGTGTCTGGAAGGGCTGGCAGGGCCAGGGATCGCTGCACGCATGTGGGGCTCTCCTAACTAACTCCATAGCAAGGGCTGGTCTGGGCTTGATGGGCGGGCAGTTTGACTTTGAAGATGATGTTGGTATGCTATGACAGGACCAAGGAGAGACAAGGCACACAGCAGCAAATTCAACATTCACAAGCAAAACCACGCACCATGTAAATAGGCATAGGCATATAGCAAGCTCCAGTAACAAGCATTTCATGGCAATTTCACCACAGAGACAAGGCACTCACCTGAACTGTTTTCTATCTCCCATACCAGCACAATTGGTGTCTGCTTCAGTGCCTCTCTGACTCAGAAACAAAACCTAGCATAAAGCATAAAACTAAACATGGATACAGACAGTTTGCAAAACTGGGGCCTGTATTCACTCCTTTCCATCATGACCATTATTTCAACCCTTTCATGTACTTCCTAATTTCACAATCTTGGCTATCTTAGTGACTATCTCTGAAAACAACAAAGCAAGGTACAACTCTTCTGTCCCAAGCCAATATACACCACAAATCCCCTTCTATTTCATTTCCAGTCCTTCCATAGCTCGGGCAAACACTAATTATTGACCACAGACAAATTCCCAGCCCTTAATGCAATAGGATAAAGGAAAGGCAATTAATATTTACAAATTCCAGTTGACAGCCCTGGCAATTTTTCACTGGATTTGTCTTCCACTGGGAACAAACTTTTTAGATCTATAATGGTATTTGAAATCCTTCCATATTTCTGATAAAAATAGACTTCTATGAACAAACGGGATTCATCATAATGGGGCATGTTATCATTTTTTATAATTTCTTGTGGAAACACACCACTGGTTTATTGGAGCTATCAGAGTATATATCCCTGATTCTGAAGACTGGTATGTGCAGAACTGTTCCTCTTCTTTTCTGTTCTCTTAATACAACAGCATGTCTAGTATTTTATATTGTCTAATTGCAAGTAAGACCATACTCAAGAAATGAGAGTCTATGTTCAAGCTGAGGCAACAGATAACCTTCAAGACCGCTACAGATTTTGAAAGGACTGGGGGAGAAAAAACTGCAAAGTGAACTTTTGAATCAAATATTTTGAGCTAGAGCTATGAAAAAGGAATCCAGCTCATTCTAAACACCATCTGTTTGCTGAGTGTACTTGCATATTTTCAATTGCTTTATTCCACAAACTGCTATTTACTTCCCTGAAACGTCCCTCGGTGTGCAGATAACATCTCATAATAAGCTGCTTCCATTTTGGGGCTACTGTTTGTGGACCGTGCAGTGATATTAGGATTACCAAACTTCTCCAGAATCTGAACAGAGCAAACAAAACAATTAGTGAAACTTTAAAAACTAGTGAAAAATATGTTCTCCTCTGTGAGAGGAACACTGAAGGGGAAATTACAAAAATAATAATAATTTAGACATTATGTCTCTCATCATGTGTACTTCCAACTTCGTATTTTTCCCTCATGCCTACAGTTTCTATTTTTTGATAATTACAAAGAGCTGGCACTGCATGTGTTCTCATATGAAGGCTAACATTAAAAGTTTCCTACCCAAAACATTACTTTCTATTTATTTACTAACTTTTTAAAGACTTTTCCTTTTTCTCTTCCCTTTTAAGATTTCATTATTGATGCAAACTGAGAAGTTAACAAAAATGATACGTGGAGGCACCACTTACAGCTCCAAAGAGCAATCTGAGTTGGATTGTGCTTTAGAAAGCAGGGATTCATCTGCTTTCTATAAAACATTGCATGCACAGTATGCTCCCTAAAATTACAGTGCTTAAGTATGACCTCCTGAATGTCTGCCTGTGCCAGCGTGATTGTCTGTGTCGCAGAGAACCCCAGAGAGCCGGGGATCTGCTCACACAGTACAAGCTACAGATTATGTCCTACATTAGCCCACTTTCACATAGATACTGTTCCCTTTTCTGGCCCATCAGCAATAACACAGAAACATTTTGCAGACGGTATTGCATTTTTCTCTGCCTGACAGCTTCCATTTTGGCATTTTTATTCCCTAGGTTAGTGGGTAATGAAGAGGGTCCTACAGACAGCACATTCCTTGTAAACCATGAATCAGGAATAGCTAAAATTTACATTTTGGGATCCTTATTCAGAAAAATGAGCCCTTAGTCTTTCAGAAAGTCCTGTCAGAGCCCACTAAAGTAAGTAGCTGTTACTGAGGGGTATCTTAGCATTATTGCCAAGAATCTACTTATTGATGAGCTAACCATATCTGCTCAAGTCAAAACTACAGTAGTTTAGAGCAAAGTCATGACCCCTGAAACAATTCCTATAAGAAACTGTTTTCACAATGAAAGCACTTGCAAAGCTAGAGAATGATGGAAACTTTCCTGTCCTCATGAAGTGAATATATATACATATATCAATGCAAACATGTAATGTGGTAATTTTATTGTGTATAGAACATAACTACTGATGTATAGTGTAGTCAGTTGGAACATACTGCAAATGAATGATGATAAGGCTAGTAGATAAGGAAAATGTCTTTATGCTGTTATATAATCAGCTTATTCAAGTTACATTAGCACATTGGTGCTGTTTTGGGCTCAGCACTATTAGCAGAGAAAGCACTTAAAAATTATCCTGACACTTATCTTCTCCAGTTACGTTAACCCATTCACTGTTCCACCAGAAGTTAATGTATGAACTTAATTTATTTTTGTATCGTTACACAAATGGTCTTCAGAGAGCGGAGGGTTGCTTAGATATTTCTTTGTTTGGGCTGTTTTTTCTTGTCCCCTCATGCCCCCCTTGCTTGACATTTTCTCTAATTATTTGCTTATTTATATCATACTGGCATCTGTTGGAACTGAGGCACGATACAGCAAAGACAATGAAGGTCAATAAAACAACACTAGGAAGCTTTCAGATTCTACTCATTGATCAGCAAAGACACTGAGCATTTCAATGTGTGTTGACACCCTCCTTTCCCATCACTCAAAAAAAAAAACCACCACCAAAACCCTCACTCCCCTTATTCACATAACACATGCTTCTAGGCATATAGTAATATCAGCTTCAATGCAGAACATCTTGGCCGTAAACACGTTTTGAAATCCTCATGGAAGCAGATACCCAAAAAGCTCTTCTGAGATCTGCTAGACACTGACATCTTAGATTCCTGGAAAAGTGAGGTTTCATAGCTAGACTCTTTCACTACTTGGGTGGAAATGCAGTGGAAAATGCAGTGGAAATATGCTACTTTTTGGTCATCCAGTTTGATTTGGTTTTCCTCTTCTGATTTTTGAGTGGTACTTGGTTTTTCACCTTTGTTACTGCTGGCCAAGAAGGACCTTACCAAACTGCTGAACCCTCATGGTCTATCAACTCTCTCCAGTGAGCAATCTGAGACACTTTTTGCCTGAGGGATAGGATTTGTCAATCAGCCTCTTTCAGCCTTGGCATCACTCTATTCCCTCTAAATTTAATAAGACTTTTTATTACAAAAGAAATGGGCACAGATTCAGACTAGCGTTGAAAGCTTTCAAAAATTCATTCATTGTGTCAACTCTCTTCCGTTAGGCTTAGAGTCAGATCCTCACCTTGTATAAACTAGAATAGCTTAATTGTTTTAAAGGGAGCTGCACCGATTTACACAGCAGAGGTCCTGTCTGCCTCTATTTAAAAAGCAGTTTCTTGACCCCTTTAGGGGATATAGAAGCCTTATAATGAGGGTTCAGAAACCAAGTGTCCTAACAAAATGTAATTGTTTCAAAGCAATGAAATGTTGCCTTTGGTCATCAGGAATCTGCTGAGACCAAGTCTGATGCTGACCTGCACATCATGCATGTGTCCAAGCAGCTGCATATATGCAGGACCTGACAGAGATCCCAGGCTGGCTTTGAATGAGTAGACCCAGCTCCAAAAAAACTCTGTAGCCACGCTGGTGTAGGACTCTCAGCAAGCCTTGTTAGTATGCTGAAACAGCTGCCTGCACTGGGAATGAAATAGCCCAAGTTCACAGGCTATATGGCACTGTGCTATGCAATGTACACATATCTTTGATGGCAACAGTGAGAAATTCCAACCTACAATCTCTGTGCCTTTACTACGCTTAGGTGGATAAGATCATGCAGCTGCTTATCTGTGTCATCTCATGTTCTTAAAATACACTAATCATCACTGCACCCCACTACACCCAGTGTCGCCCTTGAGACGCTGGACCCAAAGCATTGCCCCTGCTCTGAATGGACCCACAGCAACTGAAAAAATAAAATCTTTTTCTAATTCTAACCTCTTCCTCTGGAGGAAAAAAAAAAAAAAGTCTTGCAACCGTTCTGCAAAACCATTGTGTTTAAAGCTAGGCTGAATACCAGCTGTAATTCTCAGCTGCTCTCTTCCCCTCTGAGGGGAGAATTAAAAGAAAAGAAAACCGATCCATAAGGGTGTTTGGCTACTGCATTCCTCAAAGTGCCCAGCACCCGTTGATACAAAAGCATTCTGACTTGGAAATCAGTGGGAGCAAGGGACTGGAACTGGCCCTAGGAAACCTAATAACCTTTGTGAGACTAAGCAATTTGCTCAAGTTTTCACAGAAAGTTTGTGGCAGAACAAAAAATTCAAACAGGATCTCTTGAGAACTAAACCTAACACCCTTTTCCCCAGGACCGTCCTTGCTGTCTCTGTATACCTCAAGGGAAATGTCTGAAAAAAAGCAGCACATTACTCACTACTCTCTAAAATGATTCCATGCTCTTGTCAGTTGGTATATCTTTCTTCATGAAAATCAGTCTCTCATCATCTAACCAGCCCTGGAGCTCTCTCTGCATAGATTGTCACAACCGAGCCTTGACTCTCTGTTTTGCCTTTGAAGATAAGACAGCATGGTCTTACTGCAATATCTAAATGTCTAAATTTCCTAATGTGCTGAGCCAGGGGCTGGTCTACATTTCCTTCTCCTCCCTCCCCCTGTTTCTGTTGTTATTGCTCTTATATGAAAATGTTTGAAGACTGATCTAATAATACCTAGTAAAGTCCATGGAATGACCCATTGACTTGACTAGAAACTGAATCCAATATATAACAACAGACAACTTCAGAAGCAATCTAATTTAATTTAATTTGGTATAAACTTAATTTAAGCTAATTTAGATTACCTGTGTATCAGGACTAGAGGTACTGCAAGCCAGTCCACACCATGTAATAACATAGGATGGCTCAGAGACTTCGCCCCCTCCCACTAGACCAGCATCATTGAGTTAACTATGACACTGGGAGCAAAGTACTCATGTCAAAGCAGCACTGCCCTCGGCCTAATGATTCCCCCAAGAGGCAAGGCTCATTAGCCTGTGCACTGTGCCATAGTAATGTGCCATTATCTGAGGTACTTCCATGCTGTCAAACCTGTCTATAAAACCAGAAATGCCCCATGGAGCTAGTAGACATGAGTCATTTCCTTCATCCCCATTATAATTCAGGGTCTCAATCAATCCACTTTGTTAATCTCTGATAAAAAGGTGGGAATCGGTGGTCAGCTATCTCTGGTCATTACATCAGCAAAGCAGTCGAACAGCCCCATAGCTAAACCGCTTGTCTGAATGTCAATACATCTTTCTGTACCTGTACAGCAAGTTCTGCTGTGGACAAATCATGTCCCTCTGTACCTGAGAAGTTCATGCTTTAGGATATGAACTATTTATCAGGAATCACTTATATGTATATGTTTGTACATGTGTGTAAACGTCTGGCAATAAATGCTTTCATGAAATAAATAGAGGTGATTACAAAATACTCTTGTTTTAAGGAAAAAAAAAACTTGGAAAAAAAATAAGAGACTTTAAGCCATTTTTTTTTCTTGGTTTCCCTTGTTATTTCCAATGAAACAGCTAACTTTTATATTGAAATACTGAAATTTCTTAGTGTTTTACATTTTAAAGTTAACCAATATTAGTTAATTCCATTGATGTTACATACCTCAAATAAATATAGGACTGACCCCGTGTACAGAAACAGTCCACACTGCGGATCTGTGAATTCGTTCCAAATTAGGGATCCTCATTTCCCTGCCACATAGCCAGCCATTAATCTGCTGTTAGGATGTTTATTTATTTAATTTCTAGAAAGTTTGCTTTTAATCCACAATTTTGCTCAGACAGTTACGAGTGATGGGGAAAAGAGCGAGGAAGAAGGCCAATAGTCTCTTAAAAATCAGCCTAATTCATTACTCTCAAAAGCATTTAGAGATTCATCAGTTGTCACTCCTGTCCGGATACTAGGATGATCATTTGTCATCTACATCACCTGAGAAGCTGAACATATGGAATTTGTCAACATTTACTGACTGACTGTGCTGCTGTTTGCGCAGTTGATCCAATTCAAACACGTCTTCCTTCCTGTGGTTGGCTAGCCCTGTTCCTTTCTAGGATGACTAGATATCTCAGCAGCTCGTGTTTTCCCTTTTGAGTGGCAACTTCTAACGTTTCAGACTTCAGTGAACTGGAGAATTCAGCTTAGAAAGCATCTAATTTCCCCTCCAGTCACTGGGTACCCTCAACATCTTTATCCATGCCTCTCCTGGGGATCTATTCAGCTTCCACAAGACCTCCTACTGTATCTTGTTTTGCAGGTTTCAGCATGTAACTCTACTCTGCCAAGTCACTTATTTTGTCATTGAGTGCCAGTATACAAGATACTTCTTCTGTCATCTGTGAAAAGAAAGCTGTATCTTTTAAAATCTCTTTCAAGTTTAACTTCCTTTGTTGTACAAATCTACGAGCTCATCTTTGCTTAGCCAAAATGTTTTCCATGTTTCCATCTTCTGCTCCTGTACGAGAACAAAGAGAACTACAAAGAATGGCTGTATTGCTTACTTCCTGCAATGTTTTCATCCCACCCTGAAGTTTTACTTTTTCAAATTCTTCGTTTTTGCCTGCTATTCATATTGTTACCAAAATGGGGAGGTTATGGGACTACTAACAGTTCTGTGCCTCCTCTCTGGTCTCCCTGATCATATACACTTCTCACTTTAACACTCATCTGTCATCATTTAGAATTGCATATCATTGTCTAGCTTTTAGAAATATTTAAAGTATATATATATACTTGATCTTATCTAATGCTACACATCACTAATGCCAAGGCATAAGAGATCTGCTGTGTCTTTGTGCCCTTTAAGGTGCTGCTGCTCCTAGTTTTTCATCAAACTTCTTCCCACAAATATTTTCATCTTCATCCTGCAACTGGTGATAATTAACATTACCCTGTTCCTCAGTTGCCTTCAAGACAGCCTCTCTTCTGGACAGAAGGAGAGTTTGAATTATGATGGCAGACTATGACCTGGAGGGACTGAAATGCAGCACATGTCCTCTTGTACCAAGTCTTTCCAAGACAGAAACTTATGGCAGGGGAATGAATGGGTTGTACAGTCTGTGAGAAAAAATGTGAGAAAAAAGTGAGATTCAATTCAGACCTCATCTGCAAAAGCTCAGACTGGCTTTCCTTACAAGCTAGAGACAAATGCTGCAGGCTTTTCCCAGGCAGCCAAGGTGCTTTTAACCTTTACTCACAGGCATGTCTCAGGGGTCGTTTAATTTTTGCTTTCCCGCTTGCAAGTTTTCTATATCTCTGTTTACACAGAATAATGTAAGTCTCAAAAGCTAGCCCAGAGCAAGATGACATGACAGACTACAGAGATACTAACCAAGCTATTTCACCCTATTTGTTATCAAAGCTAGTTAGTGTGGGTGGAACAACCTTCTGATGTAGATTTTTGGCATCTAATCCTGGTACTACCGAGGTTGAGGTGAGAGAGGAAGAAGGCCATCATCTGGATTAAATAGTAACCATAGAATTGTACAGACTTTTGAAACAAGGAAGGGATTTTGAAACAAGTTTGGGATTAAAAGGAAATGTGAACATCCATAACATAGGGAAAAGATCCTGGAGTGGAAAGAGAGACACAGTCAAAATGTGGTCTGTCAAAGCCAGGAGCTGCCTAACTAGCATAGTCCCCTTTGCCTAAGCCTTACACAGAAGCCTCTGTAGAAATCTATAGGGTTACTTCTGAAGTATATTTAGAAATTCAGAGGTGTATATTAATATTTTGTGTCTGTTATTGAGGTTTATTTGTTGTACAGCTGATGCTGATCCTGCGTGTATAGTACAGTGTTTGTCAGTTAATTACATGTTATTAATGAATCAATAAATCATTTCAAATGTGATTTGATTTAAACTATGCGAACCAAGTAGGGTTTTTTTTCTTTTTTCCTAAGACAAGTCTGATCTTTACAAATGAATAGTACTGCTATTATTTTGTGGGGTACAGTCAAGATATTTTTGTATTTTTTAGAGCAAGGGCTGGATGTGGTCCCAGAAGAGCTTCCTCACTTCTGTTAAATACCTTTTCTCCCTCCTTGATGTCAGACAGGTCTCCGAGCAACAGCCTCCTGCAGAGCCCTTTCCTCTCGTGGGTTTGGCCATGTCACTCTTTACAATACCCCATAACCATCATACACTGGCCTACTCTGACCTGCAACTGTTTCACACCTTTTTGCTGGAATCCCATACCTTTCAATACAAACAAAACACAGTCAGAATCAAAATTAAACGAACTGCTGAACATACAGTTAGCTGAGCAACAAACAAGTATTCCCTGTATTTATCATATCTCATTTTTCCAAAATGGCATTTGTTTCACATAATGATAGTCAACCTGTGTTTACATGATTTCTTATGAGGATACTAGAGGGAAAAAAAAAGTGGCTGTATAAATTAGGAAATGATTTCATATCAGCTAATAGGATTCCTCTGTTGCCACATCTAACTAGACCATGCCTATACAGGGTTCTGTTACAGCAGCAGCTTTGCATTTTACCCGTAGTCTGTAGAAAACCTTATCCTTGCCCTTAAGGGTGCCCTTAGGAAGTCGAGGAAGATTTTACTGACAAGAAACTGAAGTAAAGAGAACTTAAGTGGCTACACTTAGACAAAACACATGCAGCACAGAGCGGACTGGAAAGCAGTTCTTCTAAATTCCACACCAGCGTCCTAAGCATTGAATCTCTCTTCCCCTGGGAGAGGAGAGCTTTGAACAAGAAAGCAAAAAGCCTACAGGATTTAGCAAGGCATTGGGTTGCTGGAAGTTGTGCCTTTCAGTGCCCGCTGTAGCTCCAGGCACAGCTCAGTCTCGAAGGCTGGCTGCTGCTTGTGTTTTAACCATCCCCCAGCAAATGAGACCTGAAGCTACAAATCAGCCAGGGGAAGGAATGAAACAGCCTCGCTAGATCATGTTTTACTTCTCCACTATAGGAGGAGAGTAAGCACAGGTTTACCAGAGAGGGACGGGGGACTCTGCTGTCGCACCGTGTAACAAGGGGTGTGGGGCACGTGCCTCAGCAGCACCCCTGTGCTTGTGCCGTCCCCTGGCTCAAGCTGCACCTCCAAGTGCCAGAGGAAGACACTGACACCAATAAAGAGGAGGACATCTCAGCTGGCACTGATTCACATGGCTGAAGAGGAGCCATCCTGACAGAGCAGGCCAGAGGTTTTCCCCCTGAAGACCATTACTGAGCCTGAGAGCACAAGCAAGGGGCAGCTGGACAAGAGATTGGCTTTTTGCCACAGTAAGAAATTATTCATGTGTATTTTAAGCCCTAAGCAAAAGGTGGAAAGAGAAAATAATAGGAAGATTACAGGGGAAGACAGGAAGACGTAGAAGTGAGTGTATAAAACAGCATGGGGGATAGCATGAGTTAGGGGAAGCAGGAGAGGGCACACTGGAACAGAGCCCTGAAAGCCTTTAGTGGAGCTGGAAAAAAAAAAAAAAAACTGGGATGGAAAAAGAAAAACAGAGCCCTACTGCAGAACAAAAAGGAAGGGAGCAAATTAGAAGGAATGGCATAACACACAACAGAAAAAGAGAAAAATGAATAAACAAAAAGGAAATAAAAAAGAGATTTAAGAAAGAGAGAAGGCAAGAAGATCAATGTGATACATGTTCTACAAAACAGCCATTAAGGTAAGGGGCAGTGGGTTAATCTTATTCTCTTTCCTGTGTGGCACACTGCTTTAAATAACAACCTGTATTGCTATAGAGTACACACACATTTTTTAGGTATCTATATTCAGTCTTTTTATTTATCCTATTTCAGCATCTTCATAAAGTAATGAATTCTTCAAGAAATACTGGAGGAAAATAAGAGGCACTATTTATGGAGAAAAAAAAAAAAAAAGGAAGAAAAGGAAAAGAAAAAAAAAGAAAAACACCTCCAAAACTGTAGTTCAAATTTTCCGTAGATAATGTCAAGTAATTCTGTTTCAGAGTATGTTCTCTGAAGAGCATTAAAGGAGCTTGATTTTCAAAGAATGCCTCCCATGTATCCTCTAAAATCCAGACCATTCTAAAGCGCCAAGCTGGCACCCAAAAGCTGAGACATGCAAAATTCACAACCATGCCTGGAAACCTCAAATCACCAAAGGTCATTTTTGTCTTCTTGTGACTCCCTTTCTATCCTATCCTCCTCCCACCCTGCACACACTCCCTGCTGAGTCACTGGACTTGAACCTCAGCAGCTCTCAGTGCCCAGAACAAAGCCCATCTCAAGAGTGGTGTCAGCTTCCTTCTCCGATATGCTTTTTGGAAATTATTAATCTAATGATTGTATTCTAGCAGTATCAAATGTGGACAGACAGCTATGAATGTTTGAAGTTTAATTATGTTTCCAAAGAGGTAAACACACCCAGAGGCTTAGGGAATGGTGATGTGTTTTAATAAGTACTAACATAAGTAAAATAAACAAACACATTATTTGGTTGGATGGAATGGGGTGCAATCTCCAGAATTTACATTAATTACTCCTTTCTTTTCACTACAACCAAAAGCAGCTCAACTGAAAACCCCACTCAAGCAGGACTATAAAAGAGGAGGCAGCTGATTCCATAAGGTCACTAGCTACATCTTTTTGATCTCCTTTATTGGACAAGTAAATTTAAAGTTGAATTGAAGAAGAAAATAATCATAAAAAAAATACACACAACCATCACCTCCTGCTACAGACATGCACAGCGTTAACTTGCTGTCAAATTTGATACTGATCTTGGGAAACCAATTGCTAAATTCCCCATGCACATTCATGACTTTACTATTTACAGTTTCAAAAATATAAGACGAAAGAATAGCATGGTCTCAAAATATAACTCTTTGTGGTGTGTGTGTGCATGTATATTCAAGCTCTACATTTGCTAGCCCCTAAAGCAACTCTTTCAGCCGTGAAGTACTTCAGCTGTGCTGTCTCTCCATTTGCAGGTTTAATCACATTTTCTTTTTCCTTCTTTTTAAATTTATATGTAAAATATTAGAATTGAGTCTACTGCTCTTGATGGTAGCACTATTGCTAATGAAATTTTGCATAACTATAACTAATCAACATTATTTTCTTCTTCGCCGACATGATCCAGTGCAAAGGCACAAAAACACCATTCTTAAGGCTACAATGTCAAGGAAGCATCATTTTCTTAGTGTAATGGTGGTTGAGAACCTTCTCAGTTTCTTGAACCCCAGAAAGTTCTTTAATCCAGCAAATCTGGATTCAGCATTAATTCATTAAATACAGATTTTCCCATCTGGAATAACAGTTTACATTCATGGCCATAACTAAATTTTATCTTGCTGATGGTATTTGTTATGGTCCCATCAAACGAGTATTTATTATTGCTACTGATTGATTTAATACCCATCAAGTGGGCAGTTTTGGTCACACAGGTCTTTTCTGTGGAAGAGTTTCCATATGATAATAACAATTGCTGAGATTTCTCTTCCGATGATATGGACTTGTGACACCACAAATTACTCCCATTTTGCCTCCATTCTTGTTCAGCTATTAAAAAAGGCAGTGCTTCATTCTGCTCTAGAGTTTCCCTAGTATTCTGAAAACTCTTGCCTTTATAATTACTCTTCCTGTCACTTACCTCCCTGACAGACCCTTAAAGTTGCTGTTTTTTTCCCCAAAAGTCAGCCAGTTGCTAGAAAGAAATGTCGTTGTGTTGGGAACACAATAGGGAAATATGACTAAATGGATGTGTGCTGTCACGTTTCTTAGGCTAGTCTTTTCTAACCCAGTTTGCAAAAGATCCCCAAGGCTCCAGTCTTTCCCACTGCTGAGCTCCTGAGCATTTAGCATCTCTGGCATACAGTGCCTTTTTACTATGTCCTAGATAGTAATTCTTTTTCTGCAGTTCTTGCCACTTTGATCTGTGCCTTTCTGTCCTTCAGAGTGAATTACTACAATACACTGTATTTGGGAACATAAGCTTTCAGTGAGATAAAAGCCATTCGTTTGTCTTCTACTGATTGGAGGTGTTTTTGGCTGTTGCAACCCTGACCGGTTGGTTAAAGTCCCCAGATCTGTTAATAATTGAGAGCTTTGCTAACTCTCAGATTCACCTATATTTCTGATGAAGATTCAGGCTGACTCATATTTTAGCCTCCCCCGTTCACTTGTCTCATAATGTAGTTTGTAGTTAATTATCTTAAAATTACTGGCATCTCAGAAGTTGCTACCATACTACTAAAGACATTGTAGCGCTGAAAACAGCGTCTGTGATGACAGCGATGTTTTCTTCCACTATTTTTCCCACTACAGACAGAGCAGCTGCCTTTGACAATGGAAGCTGTTACAATAATTTTAGTCTAATTTAAGAAACATTTAATCCCTTTCCAACAGCTATATCAGATGCGCCTCTGTCTGTGCAGACGTCTCTGTCTGCAGCGAGTTCCATGGTATTGGGTTCCATTCTAAATAATGCATTCCCAAATGCACTCCTCTCCCAAAATAATGTGTGGGATCAACCTTACTATTCTGCAGTTATTGCAACTGAAGATGCATCATGAAAGGAAAGAAATACATGCAAGACTGAGAATCCTGCTACCCTTAGAATGATTCGCTAACTCTGAAATATTTTTACTTTTAACACAGAGGAATTCATCAGAGGGAATAGAAAAGCTCTTATATCAAACATACAAAGTCTGAGCTGATACTTTTTCTGAATCTTCCAGTATAAGCAGGCCATATGGTTTGTGTTATAGGAATCTCACTCTTGGCATAATTATCCACTAATTTAAGATGTTATTTAATAGACTGTAGGCACAGTGCTCTGTTTATTAAGTGCAACATTTAGAAGTATGTCAGCAACACTAATACATAATATTCTAACATTTTTTGTAGGAGAATATTCACAAGGGAATTTTAGTCCATGCTAATTGTAAAAACAAAGAGAGAAAATAACCTAATTTTGATGGCAAAATAATAATAATAATAATATTAATAATAATAATGCTGAATGCCCCACAAATGCAAATAAGATGTTGTATAGCACTGTAGCACTACAGGATGTATTTTTTCTTCCTATGAAAAAGTAACTATTCATTTAGCATTAACATAAAAGAAAAAAGAATTCCTATAAGCTGCTCTCAGATGATACCTTCTTGCAAAACACTGAATTAGAGGGCTTTTACCACTCAATTTCTCCACAGAAGTAGTCTTGGAACTAGATTTAGTCCTTCAAGTACACTACAAGAGCCACCCTGCAACATATAGTGAGTAGGTAAATTGTGTTCACAAGGAATATTATTCGCTTTCCAGGCACAAGCATCTCTAACAGTTGCTACTAAATATAGTTTACTTTACTGATACTAGGAAGTCAAATTCAGACCTCAGTGACAGAATAGTGAATCTACATTACAAACCTCATTAATGTCCGGAAAAATATACCTATTAGTGGATTTCCTTACTACCTCTTCTTTCCCCTTTCTCTCACGGATTTATCTTGTTTGTGCATCTGAAGAGAAACTCATTCTGACCTTGCTTACATCTGTGAAACTTGATCAGCAGCTGACAGAAAAATATGATTCAAAAGATCTAACTCAGGCTTACAATTATATAATTAGCTTCATTAATGGCTTAGTTAGCTGTGTTAGCAACTTTGAGTGTTTTCTTGCATTCTTAGCTGGAAAGAAGTACCAAAAAAAAAAAAAAAAACACAAAAAAACAAAAACCACACAACAAAACATTTGAATCGTGCCTGACACTGCAAATAAATGCACTAATGCAAAAAGTAATCACGCTTGACCTCTGTAGCAAAGGGATAAGTCACCAGATTCTTAACTCCTTTCAGAGGGGCCAACATGTAAGTAAAAATGGCATTTATTTCTATGCTAGCTCAATCCTCTTGAACATATGAGATCACATTGCTAAGCCTTTTAAGTGACTTATTTATATGCAGTGCTGACCACAAGCCATCAAGCCACAACTTTTTTCTTCAGATCTTGCAAATTGGACTTGAAAAGCTTCACAAAGGTTAAAGTTTTATTAATACATTATAGTGCTAAGGTCAGGTCTTTGGTTGCACCGAAAAAGTGTAAAGGTGCAAGGGAGGCATTATAATTTTGATGTATAAATTTGGTGGGTACTTGTGTGGCTCATGGCACAATCCTCAGCAGCCACATGGCTGACCTGAGCTGGGACCATCTACAGTGGTCACTGCATGGTAGTTTCCTAGCTGGAAATAGAGGCTACATCAATGCTAGAATGTAAATTAAATATGCCTTGGACCTTTCGATGGCACTAAGGGAAAATTTCAAAGATCCTACATCCATAATATTAAACTCTTTCTGAAAATAGGGTGGCCAAATCAAAAAAAGCTATTGGGCTTAGCCCAATATGGACTTAGCCCATACTAATTCCCAAAACAGGCCTGGAAACTGTTTGCAATAATACTAATTGGCATGGTCCAGAAAACGTGTTAGTGACTTTAAAGTGTGGGTGATTGAACTCCCGTGCCCAAGAATTTTTTTGGCATGAAATCATATCCTAGTATAAATAACCATGAGGCCTTCTAGTGCACCTCTACCCCTCACTTGTTGTGCTAAGGGACCTTCTCTCCCTTCTACCCCTTCTCTAGACAGCTGAACTGAATTCATCAGTTCTTAGGTTGATTTAGGGAAAGACAGACAGTTTGCATTACTCGTGTGATGTACGTGACCAATTCCCACTTCCAACACATGCACATTTTTACTGAGGCAAAGAAGTCCATAGCACTAGGCACAAAGACAGATACTTGTCTCCAACCCTCATACTGATGATTCCACCCCCCATTACCAGACAGGATTTCCTCACATCATGCTGCCACTACTGGCATCAGATGCCGGGGTATGAAACCAAGCAGTGAAATACAGGACTTTATAATCTAGGAGGTGCACATGATCTGTCTGTATCCTGTAGCTGCAATTTAAGAAAAAATTGCTTTAGAGGAGAGTTACACTATTGAATATATAAAGCCAGTTTTCTTTCTGCAATATGCTGTTTCTATCAAAATCTTCATGCAGCTTTGGGCTAAGTAGGTCAAGACATTCCAGAAAAAGCCCAAAGAGCTACTTTTTGAATGTTTTATTTTCAGCACATGACATTTTTCATCAGCAAAAGACAGGGGGAAAGTATCTGGGATGTTTATAAGGAAACTTTTTTCTGTATTATCTTCTTCTTTCCTAAGCATTAGGTGTACTGCAGAAGCATCTCTCCCTGTTACAGGTGAAACCTATCTCACCTCAACATAAACACACAAGTAGACTATTGGAGAGTAGAATAGAAAGCCCTGAACATAGGTTTTCCTGCTGCTGGAAAGGTAAATTGAAAATCATTACTAGCATCAACAGAGGCTGATTTAGACAATCACCAAACTTGGGAAGCACGTGAGCCCGCAATGTTGGGTACAGGAGAAACTTTTAAGCTTACTCCATCATCCCATATCTCACAGGTCTGCTGTTTAACAACTTGGTAGACAAATGGAAATCCAATGTAATATCCACAAACCACTTCCAGGGAGAGGCTGATAGGTTAACAACTTGGTAAATAAATGAAAATCCAATTTAATATCCAGTAGCCACTTTCAGAGAATGGTTGATAGGTTACAGCAGAAATGGTATTTTCCTGCTGTACAGTTTCAAAATGAAGCAGCTTTATTCCCCAAAGCCTGTTTTGTTCTCTAGAAATGCTCAAACAATCTGCTATAAGAAGATGGCAGTTCTTTGGTGGCAAAATAGGCTGATCAGGATTTAGACACTGTTCCTTCCTTGCTGAAAAGGGGGGGAAAGGAGCCATCTTCACCTGCAGGATTTTATCTTGGCAGTAATGGCAAATCCTTCGTTGACACCAACACTAAAAAATGTTGGAAATTCTCCCGGAGGAAAACAAATTTCCCCATTCAACTTATATGATCTACCTACACCATTTTACCTGCTACTTCAGATAATTTTTGTTTATGCATGCTCCAGAGGGATACATTGCTCTAACCAACAGATGTCTCTACCAGCCTTGCAAACCTGTCTTTTCCAAAGTTGCTTATCTGCCTTTACCATGATTTCATTTGTCCATTTCTTTTTTTTGCTTTTAAAGCTGATATATACACACGCAAACTCTAGGACTTGAGTGTTTCAAGACAGGTCCTAAAAAGTTTCCCATGCTCTTTGCTTCAGTCGTTTTCACTTTGTATTAGTCTGTAAGTAAAACCCATCATTTTATGTAGGAGTGACTGAAGCTATAGAGAGTTGACTAGTTGATTTAGCAATGGAGATTCACTTTGTATTTGTCAATGTAAACTGTATGTTCTGAATGTGATAATTGTCAAACACAGCATGTTTTTAAAAGTTGTTATAATGTCAATTGTTCCTGCAGATTATAGCTGAAAAACAATAGGCTATAAAAGTCACAAAGTTGAGGAAAGTGGGAAGCATAAATCTTGTCAAACACTTTATGACATCAAAGAGCACACACATTAAAACAATTAGACAACACGCTGATAAGAAGATGGATTTCTTTTTTCCACTTTTGTTTTAAGAAGCTTGATGTATTTGATAATATATGGTCAAAGCCTTTTTCAAAATGTGAGCAGGTGGGTTACTACAAAACTGATGGTGAATGCTCTTAAATGGAAATGTCACATTACTGTGAACTGCATAGGAATCAACCAACAGGAGAAAACAGTTCTCAGTGCACTGCATAGTCCACAGACTTGTTTATTCTGCAAGTTTTCTATGTACAGAATTATGTTTTCTTAACTTTCACCCTCTTCAGAGACATTTTTGGTCTGATGTGAATCTTTGTAGTTTCAGCAGTTTCAGTAAAACTACCCAAGTTTGCAAGGCAATTGCACTATAACCAGCAATATTTATCAATCCTACTTTCACTGTATTCTACTTTCACTAGTATCTACTTCACAAACGGTTCTGATAAGTTAGAGAGCAATTAAACACATTATCCAGTGTAACCATAGGGGAACACTGCCAAACCAGAAACATATCTTACAACTTCGGACATCTGCTTTCAGGTCTTCCAAAGGGGTTCTACAAGACTAATTATTTGTAGAAGATGGGCATACTGTTTTAAAAGACACTACAGAGTACTTCGTATGCCATATATTATTTTACTAAAGAAGATTCGTGTTCTTTCTCATAAATAAAAGAAATCACTAAAAATGTTATATTTTAGCTTTGTCCAGAACATGGAAATGATGGAAAAAAATCTTAAACACTGTACTCAAACCAGCTCTGATTTATTATTTTGTGTCTTCAGTCCTTCCTAATTCCAAAGACACTGATAATAACTAATAAAAAAAGGGCGGGGAGGGGGAGAAAATCATTACACAAGAAAGCAACTCTTCTGTTACAGATATCAATTACATTCTAATCACGGAAACAGCTCTAGAGCAAAGCATTTACCTGTTGGAAGGACGCTAACTCCACTGGAAGATGCTCATATCTGTGAAATTCTCCAGACTTAGTTGTCTGAACTGTTTCAGAACATAGTGGGGTCAGCACTGCTTGCTGTTTTCTAGCTCTTCCTACATTGATGCAACACGCACTTACTTCTGTCAATACACTGAGCCAGAACAGCAGGTAATAGTATGCCGTAATTCTATTGAGCAGGATGTTCAGATGGGCAACAGTGTTTACGGAGAATTATTTAAAATTATAAGATGTAAGTTAGCAGATAGGGGAGGAGGGGAAAGCTCTAATACTCCAGACATTTGTTTTGAAAGCACTGGAAGAGAAGACTGCAGAATTGCATCAGCATGACACAATCTTTCATGTATGCTTATTTGTTGGGGTTTTTAAAGGCACTGTTGATGCACTCAAATCAGGTGGGAAAAACAAAACAAAACAACAACAACAACAACAACAACAAACAGAACAGTTTAACAGTTCACTCCTGAGCTGGAAGTTGTTACAATTGCTATAAATTTCACTCCCTAACCTAAATACCACAGTCTATTCCATATCCAACAGATGTGCAGAGTTCAGTCTCATAATTTGTGAGACATGAGTCTGCTGGAGTTTCAGGGGACATAAGAAGAAAGAATCAGTTTGGGGTGTTTTTATGGATCTCCAGATATGGTGACAAATACTCAGAACTGTCCTGTTAAGCACAGTTTCAAGTAGCACAAGGGTAACATGGAGGAAGATGGCCTTTTTTCTCCTCCTTCTCCATTATATATGCACTTCAGCAGTATGGGTAACAAACTAAATTATGCTGACCTTTATCAGAGACAGGGTATAACTGCTGAAGGAGAAGTAACATTGCTGCATGCCATGTTGTCCATTTGCCACTGCACTTTCTAGGCTTCCTGATACCACATAACCACACTAATGAGCACATCAGCTCAACACACTTACTCACAAATCCCTTTTGAATCATTCTATCAGCTCCAATTGCAGGGGTGAATGTAAATGCCAATCCCAGATCTGCAGCTAGTTTAACCCACAGGAAATGATACACATTTTAATTTACAACAGACTCAACTACAGCTCATCAAAATAAGAAAGTCTTCCAATTATATTCCATGCCATCATGGCATTTTAACCCTGTAAGGCTGCTTTGTCATGTCATGACAAAATGCTCAGCAGACTTCACAAACATCACATATAATGAGTGGTACATGAATATAGCAAAGCTGAAAGATGCCCAGTTCATTTAGGAGTCTTGCAATTTGCTCCCAAAGAGAAGGATGAAATTGAAGCCATGCATCATTTGATCACTTCTTTGGAACAGTTCTCCTATTTTTAAAACTCATGCCAGAGATTACTGGAAGCAGTTATAGAAGGCAACAGATACAGGTGAACTCCAAGTCCATTCACAACAGCTAAGAAATATCTACCAACTTCCAGGTACGAACTGCCTGTCATAGCAGCACTAAGTATGACTGATTCACATGTTCATTTACCTCCATAGGACAACAGAGAACTCAATACCCCTGCAATTTCTGCTTCATTTTCTAACTGACAGTCTATGTCTCCAAGTCAGTACCACTTCTTTCTCTTTCCTTCATTAATTGCTGAGGTCATTTTAAACACCTCCAAGGAGTTGTTTTTTTTTTTTTTTAATCATATTCTGTTAATCTAATATATAAGGGCAAAATGTAATAGTAAATATGCCTCAATCCCCTTTTGTACTGACTTCAATCATCTTCAGGATACCCCATTGCTGTTTCCTCACCGTTGCCATTTGTTCTTGCCTTTCCTCCAGTGCTTTGCCTTCAGTTGTGACCAAACTGTTGCAGGACTGTGCTCTGGGGAAAGACAGCGATCAGCACTAAAAAGCAGCCTCTTAAAGCCAGTCAATAAAAATTTATGTTGACCACTACTTTACGGCCCATATCCGAGCTACAAAACAAAACCAATAGGAGTTGTATAACCTGGTAAACATGTAAAACATGCTTTTTCTTTCCAGCTCAACTTGTGTGGAGTTATTCAAAGGCAGAGAGCAAACAGAGAACACACAGATTGTCACCAGCAACTAAACTTCCACTCAAGTTCACAGCAAGTCACACACACAATTGCTGTTGCTGTTAAGAGGTGTTATGGATAACACTTTCCAGCAGGTCTAACGCATGGAGGCTCTTCAACAGAAGCAGAATAAAATAAACAATCTACCTCCTCCACAATTCTCTTTTAAATACAAAGTGAGTTCAAGAATAAATGAGGAAGCCACCTCTCTTAAAATCTGTATCTTTAAGCATGAAATATCCCTACATGTGACAGACCCTCTCCTAAACTTGTAACAATGACCATCTTGATGTTTCACTGATGCCTAGATAACCATAGGTCAAGCATGATTAGCATATGCAAGGTAAACATATACTATTGAAACTCCATTTTATCAGTTCCTTAGGTTTTCTTCTCACTTGTAATTCCTCAATGCATACAGAAATCATTCTACTTAAAGAAACTTAAAAGTCTAAAAAAGTAGGCATAGTTTAAGGGATAGGCAAGTTACACTGCTGTTCACAAGCAGACACCTACTGCATCATTTTATTTCAGAAAACAACTGGAATTCTGAGTCGTAGCTGGTTTTAAATTTGCACGACATACACACACTGATTTTTGGTGCGATTTTTCATAGTGATCAAAGGTAGTATGTGTCCCCTTTATTTGTGAAGGAAGATTAGTAAGAATATGATACTAGAATCAGGACCTGAGTGAAGTGAAACAATTGTAGTATGTAGACAAAAATTTCCCTGCTTAAACTAAAGAGACTGCAATACAAATCATCTTTCAGAAGGGTGAAAGGTAATGAGAAAATACCAGTGCTCCTTGTTCAGTGTTAACCAAATGATTCCCAAGGAGATGCATCTATTCTGCCTGGGTAATAGTGGTCCTACCTTGCTAGCCATGATTTAAAATAATAATAATAATAATAATACCAGCACAATATTTAAAACTCTCTCAGTCTTTAACCTACATGTACATCAACATACGAACACCTTGCCTGCACTGTTCATTGAGTTTGACTGCTCATTTGACTCACTGCTCATTGAGACCCTCTGGGGGCAGAAATCATTTTTTATTCTAGGCTTGTACAGAGACCAGCACAGCTGGGCACTGATTCTGGTTGGCATCTTAAAGCACTGATGCAACAGAAAGGAACAAAAACTGCCAGCGTCACCAAGGAAGTTGTTCATGATTGTCATCGACCACAGACCTGCTTAGGTGTGATGTATATACTGAGCTCTTTTCATTTAGGCTGAATGAAGAAGCAGAAAAAATACATTTCATGCAGAAAGAGCTGAAACAACTGTAACCGGTGCCCCAAGACCAGGTCAACAAGGAAGGCCGCAAGAGAATTTACGTTAAGCTGGCCAAGAACTAATGCAAATGCAGAGGTCAGAGCACTGGTTGGGTCACCACGGCCATACAGCTCAGTGGAGAAAACTACTAGGAAATTACTAACAAATGATAGCAAGTATGAGGAAGTGGACAGGCAGAGTTTCTTTTAGGCACAGTATTCCTCTTGCAGCAGAACTGGATAGCTATGCATGGAAAACTTCCCATTTCCTTCATTTCTACTGTATAAAGGAAAGCGAGAGCACGAATACTTTCTTTACAAAGTAACACCTGACTCATCAAAGCAGCTTCACCACCTAATGGGAACAGTCTTGCTAACGGCTCAAGCAATAGATAAGACACATAGTGAAGTAATTTGTCAAGATCCCATTCTTGCATGAAAAGAGGAAAGAAATAGGGTGTAAATTTGAGAGAAAACAGCTGAACAAATTTATTTCCTTAAAGACTATGGAGTTCCCAGTGAAGATGATGTGAAGAAGAGTGTTCTGCAAGGTACGTTTGCCTCATATCTGCGGCTGTGAAGGAGGAAGTACCTTAACATTGGACATCTTTGTGTTGGTGTAAGAAATAAAAGTTTTACTTTGTGGGGGTTGGTTCTACTCAATCTCTTTAGCAATAGAAAGTTGTGTAAACTCTGCATCCAAGTAGTAGGGATAAACCAGGACTTTCTTAAAAGCCCTAGTTCAACACCCACATGTAGCAACTTTTTGTGAAGCACACATTGGGGGAGCTAGGACTGGCCTTTCCAAATATTGTGCCAAACACCCATAATGGCCCTCAGCAGTCCTGACACTGCTGTGCAGACCTGTGTGGCTGAGCTCTCCCTCTATACCGTTTTTCCTGCCCAATCACAGCCTGCTGGCACCTGTAAGCACAGGGACCCATTTTCAGAAATGTCTAGATAAGCAAAGCATTGTCTAAAGCAACTAAGTGACAAGACAAGATTCACCAAACCTGAATTTGCTAAGTACAGAAAGGTTTTAGAAAATAGCCTGCAGGAAGAGATACAAGAAGGCCAACATACTCATGCAACACAATCCTGGTGAGATTGCTTGGTCTTCACTGGCATTAGTGGGCTATTCACGTAAGGCTGTAAGTTCAACCACACAGTTTAGCACACACCTAACCTTTGAGCCAACAGTTTTGTTGCCTTTGCTGGAACTGTTGCTCATCTGCTCTAAAGCTAGGTACCTATTTAAAAGCCTTGCCAAGTTCCAAACACAAAACTCTGCCCTAGAGTAACTAAATGGTGTAGTCCCATTGACATCTAATTAATCATTACGGTGTATGTTTGCACCTGAACCAAATAGAAAAAAAAAAAGTCACATTAATCTCCAGCAAAAATACATCAGAACAATACTAAGGACATGCTGAGTTCATTTATTGTTTTGCTGATCATTTACTTATGGGGAGTTCAGTTTGCCAGTAGGATGTTATTAGAAAATGTTTTTCATTATTTGTTCACAATGCCTGTTTTGAAAGGGTTGAGTTTATTTATCTCACTCTTGTCAGCTCAAAGAAGTTTAATTTTAGATATAAAAAATATGCTGTCATTAGTCTATCTGTGAGTTATTTAGTCATACAGCTAGCAATGCAGGAAATACAGATGGTGATGGAATCTCTCCTGCATTTACCTTCCAGAAATTCAGATATATCTATAGATCACAACAGATAAGAGGCTTAGTCAGTAAGAAGCTGAAGAAATTCCAAATCCTCTCTCTCCTGAGCTATTTGGATGAAGTATTGAAATGGAGGTTAGGACAGCAACCCAACTCACCAACATTCAGAAGAAAAAAATGTAGCCATTTTCTCTTGCTTAAAGTTGATTTGATTTAATATCGAGAACTTGAACATTTTCTAAGCACAGAGGCCATGGACAAAAGAGGTAAGTAAAATCCTAGCACACTACTAGGGTGAATTAAGTTTAGGCTAGAAATCCTACATCAGTGGACAAAAATAGATTAGACTATAAATGCATTTTTCTAAGAGGTCAAAAGGTCAGATGTCAGGAAATTGGACAAATAAATAGAGGCGAATCTGAGAAAAGAGATAGGCAAAAACTAAGGCATTTTTCAATAAAAATGATAATGAGCAGCAGCTTATATAAGACTAAGAATAATAAATAAAAAGGTAATCTGACAATACATTTCTGTAGTTATTGAATAAAAGACTTAAAACTTTCCAGAAAGACTTTGAGGTAGTATCAGCTTTGGCTGGGGATGGTTGAAACAAAAGGGAAAAAGATGTTCTGAAACTCAGCAAGTCTGGAAATCAAGCTTACATGTTCAAAGGACAAAATGGGGAGCAAAGACTGACAGTTTTGTCTGCTTATATCAATTGCTAATACTGTGCATTAAGGTCTAATCAAAGTAAAATATATATGTTAGCAGAGATGATTCACAGAACCACAGAATAACTGTTGGTGGAAGGGACCTCTGAAAGTTATCTAGTCCAACCCCCTGCTCAAGCAGGGCCACCTAAAGCAGGTTGCCCAGAACTGTGTCCAGTTGGATTTGGAGTATCTCCAACACTGGAGGCTCCACAATCTCTCTGGACAGCCTGTTCCAATAGGCAACCATCCTGGCAGGAAAAAGTTTTTCCCTATGTTTAAATGGGGTATCTTGTATTTTAATTCGTGCCCCTTGCTTTCTGTCCTTTCACTGGGCACCACTGAGAAGAATCTGGCTCTGTCTTCTTACCCCATCCCATCATGTAGTTATACACATCAAGCGTTCTCTTGTCAAGGCTAAGCAGTCCCAGCTCTGTCACCTTGTCCGCATATAAGAGGTGTTCCAGTCCCTTAAAAACCTCCTTGGCCCTCTGCCATACTCACTCTAATATGTTGATGTCTCTTTTTATACCGAGGAGCCCAAAACTGGACACACCATTCCAGATTCATAAGTGCTGAGGAGAGGGGAAGAGTCACACCCCAGATTTGCTGATGATTCTCTTCCTAGTGTTGCCCAAGATGCTGTTATCCTGCTTTGCCACAGAGGCACAATGCTGTCCACCAGGACCCAGAAGCCTTTTCTGCAAAGCTGCTTTCCAGCTGGTCATTCCCCAGCCTGTACTGGTGCATTGGACTATTTCTCCCCAGGGTCAAGACTTTGCAATTCCCATAAAGTCCCAGGAATGGCTTTTGAAAGGTTTATCCAATAAGGGTAATGGAAGCA
This sequence comes from Anseranas semipalmata, assembly GCA_013399115.1. Taxonomy (NCBI): domain Eukaryota; kingdom Metazoa; phylum Chordata; class Aves; order Anseriformes; family Anseranatidae; genus Anseranas; species Anseranas semipalmata. The sequence goes on from VXAA01002052.1 coordinate 129,806, forward strand.
ATGGGAGCACACAGCAATTTAGTCCATTTTAATCGTTGCTCTTTTTCTTTAAGTAGTAGGGATCAACTAAAGTATTGAAACATTTAATTTGCAGTTAGGTTATTGGTTTTCTTTGTGCATCCTGTTCTAAAACAACTGTATTTTTTACCTGTGAAATGTTGCTCGTGTGATCCATGTAATGAAATTAAATCACAGCTCACATTGCCATAATATTTTTTTCTCTAAAGCTATCATATTTTAAAACTTCTATTTTTCCAAGAATCAATAGTGTAATTTATTTAGAAGATACAAAACTTACACTACAGACCATAAAATAAATACCATTTGAACTATGACAGAGACCTTGAAGCTGTAAAATGCACACTTGACTGTCCCCAAAATAACGGAATAAATAGTTCCAGTTGGAAGGGACCTACAAAGATCACTGCATCCAATTGTCTGACTACTTTGGTGCTAATCCAAAGCTAAAATGTATCATGAAGTGCATTGTCCAAGTCTAGGTGAATAGCCATATTATTATCTGACCCTATCGAGATTTATACTTATATGCTTTACACACAATAAGGCATCCCATGGACTTCAAGAAAATCAGAGAAACATTTAAACTGTTCTGAGATTAACCTTAGTCATGGACTCCACTATACCTGAACTAATAATTTAGTGATAGAAGAAATGGGATGAAGATCTATTATTCTTTTTGTTTCATCAAGACATTCAATTTTTACATCACAAAAGTGGAAGAGAATTTTAAAACCTGTTGCTGGTTCATAAATATCTTTTCCAATAGCTGAGCTTCTAGTTGTTTGGGAAGTATTTATCCTTCAATTCACCAAAATAATTCTTTATTCATCCTTAGTGCAACTACATTTTATGCTCATAATATTGTATTCATTAATATTTCCATAGGCTGTTATCAATAGTAATTTTATATGTCTATCCCTAAACTTTTCATTTCTACTGTCTTTGAAAGATACATCATTATAACAGAGCTAGGCATAAGTCTTGGACATAAAAGGTTCTGTTTGTTTTTATAATTGAATGTTGCCATGGCATCAGAACAATTTATGACCCTGGTAAAAGTGGAAATATCTTTATTATGCACATGAATCTTTACATATGGAGATGCAAAGCAAGCCTTTTCATGTTTTACATAACATTATAAAAATAGTCTTACCAGTTGATTTTTAAGATTGCAGCATAACTTTTCCTTGTTGCTGTAAAGATTGAAATGGGCATAGATACCAAAGCTAAACCATTTCCATAAATATTTCAAATAACAGATAAGGTAAGGGCCTGTCATCATTCCTTTAACAAGTCATCATTTTCAGAGGGATGGTAACTCAAGTGTGAAAAAATCTTCTCTTTAGACTCCGACTTGCCTTAAAATTAAGGGGGTTATTTCTGACTACCAGAAAATTGCTTCTAGTAAATGTGAAAAAAATACAAAGGTAAGACTTCTCTCTTACTCCTTGCAGAAACCGTGGGTCTCAAATGCTTTTGCTGTTTCTGTAAACCATATTCTTATGCCTTAAATAGAGCTTTTCTATTTAAAGTGGAACTTCCTTTTTTTTTTTCATTAAGTTGTCCATAACAAAGATTAGTGTTTTGGGATATAAGCAGGTATAGATTAGAGGAGGATAAATAAATAGAAATGACTGCAATACTTTATTTACAAATCTGGTATGCCATGTGTTTGTTCATTCTTCTTCTTAACAAAAAATTCATAAGCATTTGAGAAGGTGGAGTTAGTTTTTATCTCTGCCAACCAAATAACCCTGGGTTTTAAGAGTCTGTCTGCTTCTCTAAACCTTCTTTCAAAGTGATTTTGTTATACTGCAGTGCTTATGCTATTATATAGCTATGGAGTCTACAAATAGTATTAGCTGGCTGACAAAATAAGGCATCCAGACCCAAGCAACCCTTTTTCACAGCATCAGATCAGAGACCAGTGTTTCTGGAAGGAACTGTTTGTAAAGTATGAGTTTGTGTGAATTAATAGGCAAAAAATAATGGCAACAGTAAGCATTTGCAGGAATTAAAGAGCTTGTATGAAGTAGTGTGATTGCCATCTCATTTCTCACATTTGCCCATGTCCTTAAAGCCAAAGTTACACTGCTTAAAGCTAGAAATGTTTATGTAAAGTTATGAAAGAAATTTCTAACTTTCAAAAACTGATACTCAAAAGCTTGCTGAACTCCATTTACAAGGACATGTCATCAAGAAAAAGCAATCACCTCAACTATTTGCAAAACAGTAATAATCATCCATCTATAGCTACCTTTTCCAAAAGTCTGGAGCAGCACCTCAGTGAGGCTCCAACCTGCTTCTGTGTTGTGATATTGTCTGCAATGGAGTAAAATAGAGGTAACATCTCCACTGAATTTGAACATCTTCATACCCCACTTTTGTTTGTACCATTTCAGGCTCCAAATAGGAAGTTGAGGTTGTTTCAAGATTTAAAAAAAAATCAACATCCCAAATGTTCAAGGGCCCTAGGTTTTGAGGATTATGAATAAACTACTTGGAATGGTGAGAAAATAATTACTTTGTAATAAACATACTTAACACCTCTCTGTCCCTCCCACTCCAGATTTCTCAGCAAACATCAATCTCATGCTGTATCTGTTTAACACAAATTTCTGCTTTGGCTGAAACATGCTTTCTGTAGTACATTGCCAAATGGTCACTGACAGCAACTGAAATGTAGGTTTGTTTGATAATGAAGGAAATACTTGTATTAGAGATTCAAGATTTCCACATTTGACATAGTGACTTTTGCCTCAATGACTTCTAACCAAGAGGGCACATGCCTGGGATCTCATTACTGTTTGTCAATCTGAATTGCACCAAAAGTTGTGAAGAACATTACCACTTTGAGCTACCTCAATTACATACATAAAACTCAGTCATCTCCTGAATTTTTCCCAAATGGGAGCTCCATTTTGCTGGGCTTAAGATTCCAAATGTAAACCGATATAGCTGAATGTCAGGTGAGCCCATCCGAAACAGTCTCAAACCCAAGTGGGATCAAAAGCTCCTCCTTGAAAGCCACTGCAATCCCCTCTTCCCCATAAATGACAGAGCTGAGAGAATTAGTAAATGGTAATGCTCTTAGAATGCTATCCTGAATAAAATAATCATATTTCTCTTAGCATGTGGAAAAATAATTTGTTACTTCAACATTTTATGTTAAAACAGAGATACTCATCTTTGAAAGCTAAAACATCTGCACTCAGGAAGGAAGAAAAGAAACGCTGAGAACTACTTGAAAGATTCTACCAAGTTGCACATTGCTTTGCAGAAACAAGTATCATTACACAGTGTCCCCAGCTACATACCATACAAAAGCGCTGCTGAATGACATTTCAGCCTTTTGCTAATTTATGTTTAAAAAGAACAGCACAATGCCCTATAAGGAGCTAGTAGCCCTATTAATGATATTTGACACTTCCCCAGCATATGTCCTTGTTTCAGTTGGTTACAACTTTGCATGTTTTAAATGTTGAGGCTGAACTTTACACTTACACTTAAAGTCAGAGATAAAAATAGTGTGCATTTTTCACAATCAGCGGAGACGACTCATTCATTTAATTTTATCTAAACTGATCCTAATTTTTTTTTAAAGACACTTCAGCATCTTCAGGGTTTAGGGCAATAGCTGAAGACCTGTAGATTTTATGTCTACCTGTGGTAGCTGTCATAGCTCCTTTGCCATCTGCACAGCAAGATATGAAAAAGCCAAATCTCTGAAAATTTCTGTTTTCAGATGTGCAGAAGATGATCATTACTGGGTAGCTCTCTTTTCAGGAGGTTTTGTGTATGTTTGACTATAACTCTCCTCCATTTCCCCTTAATAGTTTTGGGATAACAGAATCTTAATTACAACTAACCTTTGCTAAATTGGGTCGTGCTTCCTGCAGTTCACAAAATGTTGAGAATGAATCAGGATTATGTATCAAGAGACTGTTGTTTGTACAAGTCCTGCATATTTGTCACCCACTTTAGAAAGTCTGAGGTCAAGGTTGCAGAAAGATGCTCAAAAAGGAGGGATTATATAATGGGCAGTTAAACTCTATTCCAGTAAACCATTCGTGGTGCCCCCTAACACTTATTTGCTTATTAGTAGCAAATTACTGAAAACAAATTTGTCACAGGTTACCCACCAATAAGTATTCTTTTTTTTTTTTTT
>VXAA01002052.1:134014-160960 GCA_013399115.1 Anseranas semipalmata
TTTTTTTTTTTTTTTTTCTGTCAAGATACCTGGAAATGCATTTGGATAAATTCTGTAACTAAAATATTGGAAGTGAGGTTTGAATGTAAGAAATATCCTGCATGCTAAGTAGGCTGAAGATTCATGTTAGCCACCCAAACTTGGCTTCAGTCTCCTGGACCTATAAAAAGGGGTATTAATAGCAACCAGTCACGGGCTTGGAGTTAATCCCTCAATGTCTGCAGAACATACAGGTTCTGTGGTGAGCCATTTCTAGTAAAGTTCCTCAGTAAATTAATAACTTGGCATTCAATACAAGGACCGAGGAGGTGGAGCCACAAAGATAATATTAAATAAAACATTCATTGAACAAAGCCATGGTCTTGGAAAGAGAAAAATGACTACAATCTTTAATTACATTATCACACGCTTTATCATAGCAAACGTGCAAAGGTCACATTGGCAAACTTAGTTCTAGCACTTCCCAATTTCGACATACTTGACTTTGCAGCCTTAATATTCCTTTAGTGTAGGATTTTTGGAAGTAGTACAGTGTATGTCAGTGTGAGGGCCAAAACCATCTACATGAATAATCCAAAACCATTGCATACCACAAATTTACCTAAATTTATCTTTTTATCCACATCAGAAAAGACAGCAATTATGCAAGTGTTTATCTGGGGGCTTGGGGATTCATTTGTTTGCAGTAATTTGAGTATCAGTGTCAGAGGGTGTCAAATCACTTTGTTCTATAATTTGCACTAAAAATTCCTCTCTCAGAGAAAACACTTTGCAGACAGTGTGAAAGGGTTGCATGAACACCAGAAGTGACTGGGTTGGCTGAAGTTACCCTTGCAAGCTTCTAAGGGAGATACAGTTCCACAGTAAGTCACTGGGTAAGGAGGAGGAAGACTAGAGTGGAAAAAGGATGAAAAGACTGTTTTTAAGTGGTTAGGGAAAAGATAAGGAAGAGGGACTCAAGTGGCAACCCATTAATGTTGGAAGCAGAAGTAAAATTTATCCATATGATTTTATTCTAGCCACTTCTTGAAAGATTCCAGCTTGTAGAGTGCACAGGACACTTCATCCTTTCAGACTTGAGAAGAAGCTGGAAATAGGGAGCATCTTATAAGACCTAGATTTAGGATCTATCCAATTTCCAGTCCAAATCACAGTGCCTTTATTTACTACCCCTATCAGATCACACACGTAAGTACAAAGATGTACTATTGATGTACTATTTGCAGCTGAATTTTATCTATGCTAAACAAAATATTTAAGATAACCCTAAAACTTATGCAATTTTAGTGATCTGGAGAGACTTAACCACTTCTTTAATGCAGTTATAGAGCAATACATTCTCCTTTACATTTCATTTTCCTTCAGTTTATGAGGCAGTTTACACTGTTGCATCCAGTGTAGGATACTTAGGTTAATGGTGGGTTAACAGAGACATGCCCAGCACCCATCTAGCTTGGGCAAGCTTGGTTCCAGGCTATCTCCTGAGGTATGTAGGAAGAAAATAAGTCAGAAGGAGGCTTCCTAAAATGTTGCTTTGTAATGGAATATAAAGGCTTGTGGGAAAGTTGGCTTGTCCTTTCTGAAAACAGCAGATCACTACCTAAGTGATGTGGCTCTGTGAAAATAAAAACTTAGCCACAGCTATCATACACATTATTGAGGTAACTTATGTTCTAGTCTCCCATATAAATAGACCTTTCATCACCATCACAGTTATTATTTTTTAAAGCCTACAAAATGAAATGCAAAAGCTACTCAGTGCAACTCTTAAGTATGAACAACTAAATCCTAATTTAGTTAAATATTTAAGCACATACAAAAGCATTTACATTAAACTTGTTTTTCAATTTATGTACTACTTGCTGGGTACCATAAACCAACAAAGTTAGAATATGCGAAAGTTTACCTTATAGCAGTGATATGATTTGGCACACATAGGACTTCCTATTTCTCTTTCCTTATTAAACATATTGCTTAATATGTGTAAGGGGGCTTAGTCAAACCTATTTCTTGTCAAACATAAAATCAGTCACCTTCACTATCATATTCCTTTTCATATACTTCCTTTACATATTTGCATCTTAAGATTTTGTAAGCTTGTTTTCTTGCACACTGGCAAGAAGCAGCGCATAATTTTAAATACTACCACATTTAATATTTCTTTAAATCCTCTTCTCTCTTCTTGCAATGGAACTACATTCTCCATTTAACTGGGTATTGAATGAGGACCACATACTGCACATTATCATGAAGGATTCCAAAATGAACTGTAAAGTAACTGATCTACAAATCAGCAGAAGAGTTTTGATAAACTCCTCTGAAATGCAGTCATATGGGACTTGAAGTGCAACCATTGTTAAACAGTATGCAAATACTACTTTAGAGTTTGCAGCAAGTGGTGAAAAATTTGTATGTCTCCTAATAACTAAAGATGGAATAGTAAATTAAGTAGTTAAGATGTCATTAACAGAAGTTAATCAGTTCTACAAAGACAGAGAAGCTACTCTCACTACTTTTCCGATGAGCCCCAAAGAATACAAAGTGACCTGAGGAAATCCTCGGTTTTATGTCTTACCCAAAGGACAGCAACTCTAAACAGCACAGTTCCCCACAGAGATTTATTTCAACTGTGGTTTGTGTATTTTTACAAATCCAAATACCAAATTTAATTCTCCAGTCTTTGTTTGGCAAAACCCCAAAAAAGCATGAAAGACATTTTTAAAGATCCCAAGTAGAAGCAGATGCCCATCTCCTACTAAGAATATTGAAGACAAACATTAAATGCCCTGTGAAGTTATAGATTATTCCCCCATGCCCAGATTGCACCTCCTTGTGTTGCACAGTGTCTGAGCTGTTTTATTTCAAAACTGAAATAAACATTAAAAATAAGCGTTTGTGTTACAGCTCCTGACTAGAGTAACACATCTTCTGTGTAACAAGGCTCCGAAGACTTTTTTTCTTCAGTGCTTTTAAGATCCCCAGGATATGCTGGCCTGATGGCAAATGCATAAACATGATTGCATTTCAGTTGCCACTCCCTCACACATTCGCTGCATCTCAGCTGAGACAGCTGTAACTTCTAGCATAGGGGGTGGTAGCTGCCCCAAGTAGAGCAAAAGTAAATTCCCTTCAGCAGTGAAGACTGGTCTTCTCTACAGATTAGGACAAAAAGGTGAACAAAGATCTTATTTCCATCAAAAGTGAAGTATATAATTTTTTAACAAGCTATCATTGTACTTTCTCAACTGAGCACGCCTTCAATATTCAGTAGAGGCTGGAAAGGAATTGTACTCAGTTCACCTATGATATTCATATTCTTATGCTCTTATTTACTTTTCTGTAGCAGCTTCCAACTCCAATGCACTGCACAAGACCACTGCCTCTTATGTTCATGAAATCAGAAAAAGAAGAAAATGAATTGTCAAAACACATCAAGGCTGGCAATTGGAACAGAAAGTACTATGTGATGCATGTGAGTAAGGAAGGAATGCTAACAACTATGGAAAAGCTGATCATGCTCTCTGAAAAGGCAATATCAGAAAACTCAAAACAGACATTTCTGAAAAAAAACACCTGCAGCACTTCTAAAAGCACAGATGTATTGAAACTGAAACTTCCATCTGAAGACTTGGCTGTTTTCTGCTATTTATCATGCTTCCAGCAAAAAACATAAAGCAGATTTGTATTTCTAATAGAGCACCTCTTGTATGAAAAAGCTGAAACTAAACACAAGTAAATGGCAGAGTGAAGGAGGCTGAAGTCAAAACACATGGCATTCCAACCTCAGTAAAGAAAAATTAATACATCTTCACAGTGCTATTAATTAATCCCAGTCATCCTATTTAGAGAGTAGACAATTCTATTCCTTCTCTCTGCTTCCACTGCTAAATAACAGAACAAAGTGCTACAGTCTTGGTTCGGTCGATCAGAAGGCTATAGAGCTTCCCAAAGTTTTTGGTCATATCAGTTCAAGGATTTGTTATACGCTGCTCCTGACAGATGGGAGAGTCTCAATATTATCATAGAATCATAGAATATCCCAAGTTGGAAGGGACCCATAAGGATCACCGAGTCCAGCTCCTGGCACTACACAGGTCTGCCCAAATATTCAGACCATATGACTAAGAGCACAGTCCAAGAGCTTCTTAAACTCCGATAGGTTTGGTGCCGTGACTACGTCCCTGGGGAGCCTGTTCCACTGCGTGACAACCCTCTCAGTGAAGAACCCTTCAAAACTGCCAAATTCCAACAGTCCCAGCAAGTTGCCAATCGTTTGCAGAATCAGGTCTACAACAATCAAGAAACTCCTGACAGAAGTAACATGGAGAGCCAGTTTGCATGTAAGCAACATAATTTTCATTTTCTCCCTGTCACCATTACTAATGTTCATGGGAGGAATCATCCCCAAACCCTTAACTCTGTTTGGAGTTGCTTACATACATAATTTTTCAGGGAGAGCCCAGGAAACTGCAGTGCATCAAAATCTGACTGAAATAGTTGTGTTAATGTTTGCTATGTAGTGATACATTTGATGATGTATTATAGTGCACTAATACAGAATGGTCAAATAATTTCGACTCACCTCTAGAAAAATCTATAGGAAACTCATACAGATTCTGAGAAAGAAATGAAATTCTAAAGCAACATGATAAAGTGACACAGGAATCTTTTGAAAATGCTGTGGCATTTACTACCTTTTCTACAGGATTTTTATACGATTTTTAAAAATCAATCACCTGTACACTCCTGTCAGCAGATTGCATAGGATGATGGAAAAGTTCTGAAGAAATCTCATTATCAACTTCTCACTTATGTAAAGATAAACTCTGAAACAAAAGAAGAATATTTTTCTGTTTGAATCAATAACGTTCTAGGGAAGGCCAATACTATTAATGAGAGATACTCCAGCCAACAAGAAAAGCACAATGCCGAGCAGTGCATAAGCCCCAGAACAGTTACACATATTGTTGTATGTGCAAATGACAGCCCAGAAACAGCTGAAGTTAAACAATCTGGAGCAACCACATGCATCATCACGAAAAGGGAAAGGGGAAGGGAAAGGGGGAAGTTTCTCCTACCAGCAGAGTTTCAAGAACAGCAGCTGTGGAGAAGCCCTGTACAGTCTCAGAGAAGCTTCATGAAACCAACACCAAGACACTAGAGAAAAACACATTACTACTGTCTACAAGCTAAATACAACACATGTTGCTTATTCTTTGCACAATTAATTCTGTCAACAGTCCTCTTAGATATTACTGTCGTTGCATTGCAGAATGAAGGAAGAAGTTGAACAGTTAACTGAAGATTCCCCCAGCATGCACAAAAATAGGTAAGAAATTAAAACTCCAAAGTAGGTAGCTTTGAATCACCAAACCACGCCTTTTTCCATACAGCTCATTTGCTACAGACACTTGTCTGCAGAAGGGAACAGCCACATTCCCGGCCTTCAGATCTGCAGGAGGAGCTGGAGCTGTAACACAATGTACACAAGCTCAAGCCAGAATTTTGGATGTAAGTTCTGATGCCAGATCTGGGTTCAAATGGCATTGATCTCCAGATAAAAACCAATAAACATACAAATCTGTAGTCATAAGAACACAGATGGTACCGTCCATATGTTTTTAAGCCATACACAGGAGAAAATCCAATAATTTAATATGTATTTTTTCCTCTCCATTGATAGTATAATTAAATTCCCTGAGAATGTACTTGACAACTTATAAGAGAAGGAAACATTGGTAACTTGGTAGTATAGGCTTATTTAACAAGCGAGGGAAGTGAGAACTACTAAGATTTCAAGAATTTATGTGATGACAGAGCAAATCTTAACCACAGCATGTTAACCCATAAACAGTCTGCAAAGGCTAAGGAAACAGGATGAACTGTGGTATATGACATTTGATTTCTGGGTGGCTGGAACAGCTTATTGAATGAGCCCAAGGTGAGAGAATTATTTTTTGCTACTTACAGAGAATCAAAGCTCTTAATAAGAGTCCAGACATTGAAACAAGGACAATGTTTCTCCCAGGTTTATTGCTAACACTTAAAACAATGCTTTTATTAAAATGTATTTTCATACTTGATCAGTTTAAGGGATTCATTATTTTCATGCTGTGCAATTATGTAGGCTTCTAGTAAGTATTCTCTGCCTCTGTACACTAGACCTAAGTGCTAATTTTGGTACTTGCTTGATGCTCAGAATGTGATAATGGTATTTGGCAGGAAGTCTTTCATTGAGCTGTGTAAAAATTGACAGTCTAACTTCACATTCACTTATATGAAGAAAATATTCAATAAGCATCTTGGGTTTTTTTGCCCACATCAGGTAAAGAGTTTAAAATGAAAGCCAGCAATCTTCATATATTTTAACACATTTTAAATGTCCCTATAGTTCAAATACAATACATCTGTACAAAGAATATAATTTTATTAACTACAAAGAAAAAAGGTGAAGCCTACCTTTATAAGACTCCCCAACATGTGGGTCTTCAAAATCATCCAAATTGAATTTTGTATTACTGAAAAGCTAATTCATATATATTTATAAACTTATGTTACCTCATACAATATGATATGACCATTAACATAATACACAGTAGGACACAGGTGTTGTTTACTACCTACCTAATCTTGCCTATATGCTTTATAGACTATGTGGGAAAGATCAACTATGAATAATTTCTCCCAAAGGTATTTTTTCTCTTTTGTTATAAGATTTGATGGGCATTTTCTAAGGACTTCTAACATGAACACGATTCTAACATTTCTGTGCGTTGTTTGCTGTTGAGAAAACAAAGGAGCAACAATGACATTCCATATGCACCAGATGTGAGTCTGTTTTTACTCTTTTAACTTATATGTCCACAAAGAATCAATCTGAGTGGATGGCACTTGTGCAAAATACAAGCATGTTCACTGGGTAAAATCCATAACAAGCTTTTTTTAAAACCCCCAAACAGTGATTTTTGGTGCCTTTTTCTTTTCTACCCTAAGATTGTTTATGAGCATGTAAATGAAACCTTAAGGTTGACTAAAATGCAGGAAGGAGTAGTTGCACAAAAACACATTTGGGAAAAGAACATTTAGAGTAACGAGTATGTGAAGAGTCTACAGTGATGGCCTTAGGAGGATAACTTAGAGTGTTAAAATCAAATGAAGTATTGCCCTCAGCTAACAGTTCTTCCCCAGGGAAAAATATTTCTTAGAGGAAACATCCACCTTTGGGAAACAAACTGTCCTTTCATGGAAGAAATTTTTTTTTCCAATTAACTATTACAAATAGCTGCTTATTTAGCACCTCTTCAAAGCTTAGAGAAAAATACACTATTTTAAAAAGAACATTAAGACCACAATAACAGCATACTCACAGTTAAGAAACACCATTTTTAAACCGCTCTACATCCTCTAGCTCTTTTACACATGTTGTGTTATGATTCAATCGTTAATAAACACAATCTCTTGATAGTTTTTTTTGTTTTACTTTTTTTTTCCCCATAGGATCCTGCCTCATTCAGTAAGCAGAATGCAATATGCTCAGTTAATAAGCAGCTATTCATTAATCTTATCCTCATTATCTTCCCAGCAGCACCTTTTACCCCAGTGGCCCCAGCATTTCTCCAGCACTCCCTGGAGTTTGTAATCCTGCTCTCAGACTTCAGAAGTCAAGGGAAGAATTGCATCACATCCCACCTAGACACATTTTGCCAAGAGAGAAAGGGGACCTTAAGATCTTTCCCTGCTGTTATCTGCTGTGATGAGAGACATAAGTAAAGACCACAGATTGCTTGAATCTTTCCATTCCTCTTCTCCTCAGGAAAAAGGACCATGACCAGACTGCCAAGTTCGAGGAGAGAGATTTCTGTGTGCACCTGATTTGCTACTACATGAGCCAGTGACCTGCAGCAAACAGAGACAGGCATGCCCTTCTCTACCTCTCCTGAGGACACCAGAGGCTACTCCCCCCTCACCATAAGGAAGAGTCACAGAGTCATTAAATGGTTTGGGTTCAAAGGGACCTTAAAGATCACCTAATTCCAAACCCCCCTGCCATGGGCAGGGACACCTCCCACTAGACCAGGTTACCCCAAGCCCCATCCAACCTGACCTTAAATGCTTCCAGGGAAGGGACATCCAGTTTCTCTGGTCAACCTGTTCCAGTGCCTCACCACTCTCATAGTGTTCTCTAGTCAAATTTCTTCCCAACGTCTAATCTAAATCTACCCTCTTTTAGTTTGAAATTCTTACCCTTTGTCCTATCACTACACCCCCTGACAAAGAGTCCCTCTCCAGCTTTCCTGTAGGCCACCTTTAAGGTACTGGAAGGCTGCTATAAGGTCTCTCTGGAGCCTTCTCTTTTCCAGGCTGAACAACCTCAGCTCCCTCAGCCTGTCTTCACGGGAGAGGTGCTCCAGCCCTCTGGTCATCTTTGTGGCCCTCCTTTGGACTTGTTCTAATACGTCCATGTCCTTCTTGTGCTGGGGGCCCCACAGCTGAATGCATTGCTCCAGGTGGGGTCTCACAAGATCAGAGTAGAGGGGCAAAAATCACCTCCCTCAGCCTGCTGGCCACACTTCTTTTGATGCAGCCCAGGATACGGTTGGCTCTCTAGGCTGCAAGCGCACATTGCCGGCTCATGTTGAGCTTCTCATTAACCAACACCCTCAAGTCCTTCTCCTCAGAGCTGCTCTCAATCCATTCTCCACCCAGCCTGTATTCGTGCTTGGGATTGCTCTGACCCAGGTGCAAGACCTTACACTTGGCCTTGTTGAACCACATGTTGCTTGCATGGGCCCACCTCTCAAGTCTGCCCAGGTCCCTCTGGATGGCATCCCTTCCCTCCAGCACGTCAATCACACAACACAGTTTGGTGTCATTGGCATACTTGCTGAGGGTGCACTCAATCCCACTGTCCATGTCATTGACAAAGATGTTAAATGGTGCTGGTCCCAGTACCGACCCCTGAGGAACACCACTTGTTACTGATTTCCACTTGGATATTGAGCCATTGACCACAACTCTGAGTGCAACCATGCAGCCAATTCCTTACCCATCAAGGTAATCCACTTGCATCCACACTCAGCAAGAAATGACAAGCCCAGTACACCCAGCTTTGAAATATAAATGCTTGATAAAGTAGAAATAGATTTTCACAGTGTCCCTGTGAGACAATGGTTCCCACAAGATGTTAAGCTCTAGGTAGTACTTACTAGGTCTAGACATCTAATGTGAAATGTTTATGGCCTAATTTTTCAGTGCTCCTGAAGCGCAGTCTGTAGTGCTGTGTGTGCCACAGCAGAATCCTGACCCACCTGCAGCATGGGTGCTCTAAAGACATGTGCTAACGACTGGCTGCCTCTGAAAAGTTTGGCTGAAGTGACTTGTGTATGACTGGAGCTCCATGACAGAGACAAGGTGAGAATCTATTTTTCAGGAGCTTTCAGCATGCTTTAACTATTACATTGTCCCATCTCTTCTTCAGTCCTCTATATTCAATTCATCATTACACACCTTGCAATAAATAAAGCACTGGGTCTCGTGGATAAGAACTGCTTATACTACAGTTGTAGTACAGTTGGATACAGTTGTACCTGTACAGCTGCATAGCTATCCCTGATTCAGCTCTGGAGCAGACCAGTCTATGTGCTGAGTAAGACTGCAGTTGCAGAGAGGAGGGAGAGGGAAGGAATACCTGTCAGAGATGCTTTATCAGTCTGTATCTCTCAAATTGGTGCCAACGCTAAATACACTATAGTATCTACACTCAGTATTCCTGCTACCTTCAAACAGAAGCACCTACCCTTACTACCAGCTCTTCCCACAATGCTGCCTCCACAACGTCTCCCAGTCACTTTTGGTGCCACAGCAGCCAAAATATCTGTGTGACAACTGTTGGGCAATTTTGGTACTCTACCAATCACCTTGTGAGGCACCCCATGGTCAAATCCAGTATTTGACCGGATAGTATACATCCTTAATACTTCAGCTTTCTCAGATCCATCCATCAGAGGTTATTTTCACATCCACAGAAAATATGACTTGAAGTTAGCAATCAGGATTTAGTAGAGAAAAGTGATCGATGACCTTGTGATGCTACTTGTCCTGCTGAGGACAGAGTCTACAACTGAAGTTTATTTCCCAGTCTAAACACTGCCTACTATTAGAAGTTATCCCTTTTACAAGGTTAACTGGGCATTTAAGTATCTTGTGAAAAAACTAACATCCCTGGGAAGTTTGGGTAGAGAATTTTTTTTTTTTTTTTGATGGTTCATTAGTTAATTATTCAGTGAGCAGCTGAATAAAAAAAAAAAATCTGTAGAGCTGTCTCTCTCCATTCCAAGGTCTTTTCCTTTATGTTTTTATACTAGACTCATCACAATTATAAACTGCAACTTAGAGCTCTATTATCATCATGCAGGAATACTAAACCACTGAAGTCATCGCAGATTAGTTTGATTTACTGTTACATTTGCAATTTTATAAGTAACAGCTCTAACACCCATTCAGCTTCATTGAAAGGAATGAAGATGATAGCCAGCCTTTTCTGGTTTGCTCACCAGAAATTTGAAATCCAGGGGAAGGGGAATAGAATTGCATGAATTAGTTGCTAGGCTATGGGAAGAACACACACTTGGAAATTACCAACATTAAAAACACTTATACTTGGACATTTCCTTCTTTTATCTAAAGCAAGCTAGCTGGGCAGAAGGAATAATGTTCAAAGTTTATGTACCTTAGTTGCTTTGGAGATCTGCTTTTGGACATATTTAAGCTCCCTTTAGGCTTATGAGTTTGTAGAAGACTCGAAATAATAATAAAAAAAAAAAAATAGGAAGTTTAATCCTCCTCCATCTAATGTTTCCAGACTTTCTCAGATCTAATTAGCAAGGATTTACATCAATGAATTAAGCTTGTACCTTTAAAAGTGTAATCTATAAGCTTGCATTCTGAGTTTTACTGTACTAAATTGTAGCCCTAATATACTATGTCTCCTAAAAAAAATTCCCTCTTTTTCATCATGTAAGAGCCACAGAACTCATTGCATTTTCAGCAGGATGGCAGCAGAGCTGAAAGAATAAGAACCTGTCTTAATCCCCCATAATCTTCCCAAGCATCAGGATCTGTAGGCAGCTTCATTATTAAAAGTATCATTGCTCAAACTTCCTCTATTACTAAGTAATTATTTGAATAATCCATTTGCTTGAGTGAGTTCATAAATCATCTGTTTTGGAGATTTATTTTGGCAGTGATTTTACAGAAATTCATGTGCTTGGACCTGAAAATACTCATTTCTTGTTTGCTTTGCATGTCTGATACATGATTAGCCCTCAATTTCATAGAATGTCTAAGCAAGAGGAAAACAATTCCTCAACACAGCACAAGACTGAATCACACCTCATTTACACTGATATAAATAAGGGAGAGAGCCACTGAAAAGAATTTATAGTACCTTAAGAAAGAATAAAATTCAGGCTGGCAGTGTTGCTTTGTACTGCCTCAGTCTTGCAGTTAAAACTGTATGTGTTGAACACTCTTCAAGGGCAAAAAATTGATCAGAAATAAACTTTATCAACTTTTATGAATAAAATCTTACAGAATTTTCAAGGGATTGAGACAGAAAAAAAAAAAACTTCTTTATCTAAAAGTCTATGAGAATTTGATAAAACTAGTCATCCCTACAAAAATCATAGCGATTTTCTCTAACCATCTCTTCAGACAAGATTCAATTAGTAAAATAAAGGGAATAAAGAAAAAAAAAATAGAAAGGCCGAAAACCAAGGAAATCATATTATATGCTATTAAACTTGATAAGGCTTTTCCATCAGAGAACATCAAGCCTTGTTTCTGGTAATCCCTGTGCTGTTGTAAATCAGGAGTTACTGCTATAAAGACTACAGAGTTCCAACAGAATAAAATTGCAGTAAGCAGAAGCCAGACCTTTGAGTCATATTGCACAAGTCTATAGAACCATTAAGGACAAAAATCTTTGCTGCTAGCAACCGTCTGTTTCCTCGTACATCTCACAGAAATGTTAGCACTCAGACATTGAGAGTTTGGCAGTTCTGCCCCAAACAGTCTGATGCAGAAACCTAAATGTGAACACCCTTACACTCAGGTCTCACTAGGTTTCACTCCAAGTAAAACCCATGGCTGATAGCTGGATTGCCCTAAAGAAACTTTAAACAAAACACAGGTAATGGCATATATCTTCAGGCCCCCTGCCAGCAGCACCCTCTTGTCACCAGGCACCAGGATGCCAGTCAGACTCCCACAGGATTATTACCTCTCAGGCCCAACCTGATCTTTCATCTCTTGCAGTCCCTTGGCTCCATTTTACTTACAAGGATGTTATCCGCATCCCAGATCCACCCAGTAGTTAGAATATTTTTTCTGGGCATGAGAGATGTGGGTTTAAAACCCACAGCACTGAGGTCCTACATCATTTCCTAGTTGTTTCTCAGGTTATCGTGCACAAAGGCAGTCTTCCCCAAATACACTCTTTAAGGTCATTGCATTCCTGAAACTCAACTTGTCTTGGATAGAGGACAGGCAGCAAGCTGAAGAACTTGGCACATACACACAGTGTATCTAAACATGAATTTTATGCAAGTATGTTCTGTGGCCAAATAAACAACAGGAAAACAAAAACAAACAAACAACAACAACAACAACAACAAAAACAGGTGTGTACTCCAGGGGTTTTGTGGATCTCTGTTAAGATTTAGGCCTCCAGACTTTACCCACCATGAATCCTTCAGACCTCACATCCCTTTGCAGGTCTGGACTTGATACAGCGATAACATCCAGAGTTATTGTGTCACAGAGAACTTCACAATATCCATCTGTACATACATTTAGATTAGAATAGGTAAGTGAACTATACCACTCTTAGACTTTTTAGGAGTGGAGGCTGCTATTTATTTTTCAGGAATAGTGCTTCCTCCTGCTCCGTATAAAGCAACAGATTATAGAAGTAGGTGATAGTCTGGCTGAGGAAACAGCAGAGTTTCCAAAAACTAGTTCTGAAAATTATGAGCAGGTGGAAAATCTTCAATAACAGAGATAGAAGTAGTATCATATTTTTGCAAGAAAGCAAATATATAAATCATAAACACAACCTCCTGTCACAAGTATTTCTTGGGATTATCTGGTGGGAGGCAGATTTCAGTCAAACTTTGATTATGAGCATACTAATGCTATTTAGAGTTAGTAAAATGTCCACTATAGGTAAATATTTGCCTTGTCAAAGAATATATGCCATAATAAAGTTTGTGTTAGTACAGATAGAATCTGTAAGGTTTCATTTTCTGTGAGCTATGCTGCATGGAAATATAAAGTTTTTCAAAAACATTTTATAGCAAACGTATGTTATATCCTACTAGAAAGTGCAGCTGAATAAAAACATGTCTGGTGTAAAGCAATGTAGTTCTCTTGAAAGTTGGTGGGATTTGTTCCTACTTAGCCTTGAACTGAAATTGGCCTGGGGTATAGAATTTTGATGATTATGTTTCATATCTTTATCATATCTGCCCTGATCCCAAGATAAATAGACTATTTCCCAGCAATACAGTGTACCTAGATATCAATTTACTGTAAGATTCTCTGTAAGCAATTTCAATTCTGATGTAGACTCTACTATATTGTATTTTCAAAAAGTTCAACAATAAGAAAATGAAAGTAGAGGATCAAAAGTAAGTTTTTCACAGTTGAAAACAAGCAAAACTTGTTTTTTATGAAACTAGAGTTTCATATAGGCACTGCCAAAACAACTAAAAAGCAACGTAACAAGGGACTTAGTGGAACCTCAAAAAAAGTAAAGATTTGGGGTCCAGTTCAATGTTTAATTAAGCTTGATGAAAGCACAAAAAGGTACAGAAAAAGGTCTTTGGTTTGGTTAAAAAAAAAAAAAAAGGAACAACATCAACAAAACAAACAAAACATTTTATGAGAAATCCTGAACCCACCAAATAAAATATTGTGACTGACTTCAATGTGGACAGGAATTCACCTTAGACATCTCACCATTGTGCAGTGACAAATAGTTCAAATTCAGATCCCTGCCCATTTTCAGGTAACACTTGGGACCACCAGAATTTGGCTGTGATTCTACACCTAAACTTCTAAGTCAGCTCCCTTGGGCAAAGTTGTATGTTACTACTGCAAGAGGAGTAGCCTACACACGGAAAATGGAAACACTCCTCATGCAGAGGTGGTCTGCACCATCACGCTGTTCCAAGAGTTGGTGTGATCTCCCCAGCACGTTAGGTTTAGAGCATGCCTGGCTACCAAGCATAGCCCAGAGTCCCTGTGAAGCTTGCTGATAAGCAAGTTTCCCCACGTGGTGGTTTCTGAGACAGCTTGCTGCTGCAGCAGCCAGCGTTGGTGCATGTGGCAGAAGATATTCCCCAGTCAGAAGTGTTTTCCTACTTTCTGTACACTCACACTGCAACACACAACAGCTATGCTTTCCAACAGTAATATCTGACCTGAGTCCCTAAAACTGAATTAAAAGTTTCCTGAGAATATGATTTGCAGCAACATTTCTGTTGGTAGCTGTCATTACTCACATACAGTCTGCAGTAGGCATGCCTTGAAACCTATGGGGTCTGTTACAAGTAACAGATACAAGGTGTTACCACTGTCAAAATCCTGGCTTACAAGATGAATTTGAACATCTTAACCTTGATTGCTCACCGAATAGGAGCAGACTTCAGCCACAAGGACAGGGTGAAATTCAAGGGTTTGTGCAAAGCTTCCTGGTGTGGGAAACTGCAATGTTTCCCACAGAAGTGGGATGTTGTAGTGCTGTCACTATCTCAGCCTGGGCACCACACACACCCATCTAACGAGATATGCATGCATGCCTTCATTCATCTTTTTTATGCAACTATCGTTGCAAACAAGTCTCTTCCACTCTTCTCACTGCCTGCTGTGTTGTCACTGTTCCTGCTCCAGGCTCTCTGACTGCCCAGTCTATCTTCCCTGTCAAGCCTCTTAGGTGCTTTCCTCGCAAACTCTGAGGGCCTCCAAAGATACAACAAAGCAGAAACAGGACACAGCCTTGGAGGACAATTGTGAAAGACTAAACAATAGGATGCAGAAAGAACAGTCAAGTGATGCATACAGGCTAAGTCCTTGACTCTCAGGAGTTAGTGCTAGCGGAGCTCTTTGAAGCTTCCTGCTATGGTGATGACCATCAACCGCAGCACCGTTTGGCAACTTAAATTATGCAGGATTATGGCAACCCTTACAGCTCCTACTCTGAAGCCATTCATGACCAGATGACTAGTTTGTAGTGTGAGTTTAGCTGGCTTTAAATTAGCCACAGCTCCCTTTTACAGCAGAGGTTAACCTGCTGGCCACTGGTGATGGCTTTAAATTCCCCCTAGGTTGCCAGCTTCACTGCAAATGTAATGTGAATCCTATGAGCAGTTTTATCCATGCTCCTTTATGTCTTAGATTTCTGTGCTACCATCACTCATTGTGCAATCTACCTTTTTAGACGTAAAACATGATCCACGCTGGATTCTAGACATGGACTGGAGATAAAGCTCTTTTCTGACTTTTACTCAAGACTTTTTTCTGTCAAGTTTGCCGTATAGCACTAACAGATGCGCGCGACTCCAGCGTAAAGGGAAGTTAGTGTTCTCAGCCAAATCATTTCTGCAAAATTATTAAGGTCTAGAGTCTCGTAGCTCATTTGATAAAGAAAAAGAGTATAACATCAATATGTATAGATATTTTTACATTTTTTATCCATTTGCATAATTGTATGCTCATATCCCAGTGGTTAGTGAGATTCTCTATTGGCATGTTTGTCTTTTATACATTACAGAGCACCAAAATAGAAGTAAAGGCTGTGAATACATCAATATTCACCTGAATTTTATGTTTTTAAAGAACCTACTCCAGAAGAGTGGATAATTTTTTTATATGTTTTTATCCATCGTAGCCAAAAGCTGTTACTGTCTCTACCATACTTCATCTGTTTTGAGCTGATGATCTCCTCACTGAATAGCCCCCTCATAGCACAGCGTCCACTTATGCTGTTTGCATCATGTAGGACATATTTGAATACTAAACAAAAACTGTGATTCTGGAGATCGAAATACAATCCTTATCTAAACCATAGGTTCACTGTGTGCTCTCATCAAACCCTGTAATCTATCATAAAACTCTATGTCACTCTTGTAAAATTGAGATACTTTCCTATCTGATGGGGAATAGCAGGAAATGAGATGCTCATTTCTATGATAATGAGGGTTTTAAATAGATAAATACCAAATAATGCAGAAATGCTGAGATTGAACACGGTTGGCATCACAGTGTAAAAATGCCATTGTGTCACTACAGGTTCACGTTTGGTATGGGTTAATTTAACCAGCAACATTGAAATTCAGCATGTCAGTTCCAAAAAAAAAAAAAAGAGAGAGAGAGGAGAGAGAGAGAGAGAGAGAGAAAGAAAAAGTGTGGGGGGAACAGAATGTAATATTATGGATGGAAAGAAAGTAACAAGGGTACAATCTATTATAAGAAATTACTTATGAATAAATTGCAAGAGTGTAAGAGCTAAGAAAACAAGAAGGGAATAACAATTAGATAGAAAGCCCAGACAGTCTAAGAGGATAAATTCCTTCTTAAAAGGAAGGTGTGAGGTGTTGTGCTGATTGAGGACAGTAAGTACATCAATTGGCATTTTAAGTCCTGAAGAGAATCTCAGAAATCTATTTGCTATACAGGAATGAAACAAATCACTGAAGCCAAAAGAAAAAAAAAAAATGTTCCACAGTTGGGAAGTTGCAGAACGACTGCTATCATTTTTCGTAGGGCATAAATAGCACACAAAGCAACCATTTTTAGAATTAGTATGGTTATTCAAAGGGAACTGATATGCTAAGCATCTCTTAGGATGCTTGTTAGGAAACAAATTATAAGGGATTGGTACCAGGGATATGATGCAGCTGGAAGGTTTCGGTATAAGAAAAAATCCCTACATTAAAATTCAGTTTATTTAAAACTTCTCACAAAACCACTATATTTTACATAATCAATGTAGAACTCGTGTACCCATCCTTTGTGATAAAATATCCCCCATTACCTAGAAGCTTAGCTTAACCACCTTTTCAGTCAGGGGAACAATATTCCACATGAGTAACTTATACATATTCACAGCTGTATCTTGTGGCACATGTGTGGGTGTGCCCACAGGGTAAAATTTTGGATTTTTAAGTATCCAATCTAAGATCTGCTTGATCATTGTAATAGGAGCTTACAGGCTACAAATACCCTGAAAGAGAGCCTGGTCCTGCTACTGTTGCCATGATTTTTCAATGAAGTCAAGCAATCTTGACTTCAAAATGACTTAATGTGGCCCTGTTAGTATTGCTAACATGAAGCATTTGTTACATTCTCAATCGCACAGAGACAAATTCAATCTAAAGTAGTGATAATACAAAAGCGGCAAACCAACTGTAACATCAAGATACACACAGGAGATGAAAAAAGCAATTTACATACAGCTCATAGAAGTCTTTCACTAGACTCAAGGTTTGTTTTTTTTTTCCCCCCAAAATGTTTATTTTTAATAGATTTTCAAATTTCCACAGCCTTCTGCACTTTTGTTTTGCTTAAAGCATTACTCGGGAATAACACACTCGTTGAATTTCCAGCCCCATCAAATCCACAGTATCCAAAAAAACCTTTACTCTTGTAGGTTTTTTGCATAGTCTTTCTGGTTGTTCTGCTTTTCTTTTAAAAAGGTCTGTGGCTGATATCTGAAATGCTTTGTTCTGGGTTGTCGTCATTAAAAGGTCCCTTTAAACAGTCTCAAACAGACAAAGAAACAACTATATGGCAAGCCTGACAAACAACAACCCTTTTGAAACTTACAGTAAAGCTAAAAAGAAAAACATCCTTTCCGATTCAATGGCTTATTCATGGAAGTAACATC
Source organism: Anseranas semipalmata (assembly GCA_013399115.1). Lineage (NCBI taxonomy): Eukaryota > Metazoa > Chordata > Aves > Anseriformes > Anseranatidae > Anseranas > Anseranas semipalmata. Next base: position 151,962 of record VXAA01002052.1, read on the forward strand.
TTCAATAAGTATTTAACATCTTGATCTAGTGGTAACAAAAACTGAGTAATTACATGAATGTTTAATAACATTCAGGCACATTACTGGTTTTGGTTTATTTTCCTATGTACTGGTTTATAGCTCACTGTCACCAAAGAGGCAGGATTTTGTTTCATTGGGAGTAACTATGCCACCCAATAAAACTTTTAGCTATATGTAAAGTTAAATATCTGAATACTCCTACTAGCTGGTCAGACATTTGTGACCAGAATCTACACAAGACTAGAGGTTCTTACAGCACATCTTTACAAGACACCTGTGCAAAGCTCTGGCATGAAAGAACTGTAATATTTTGTAAAGTCCTTTTAATTCCCATGAAATTTTGGGCACCTCACTCTCTTATACAAAGAAAGTGATAAAGAAATCATATCGAGATTAATAACCTGAGAGTTTCCTATGGTCATTTAGAGCCAGGCTGTCAAAATAGATAACATAATTCTGTATAGAATTGTGTAGTATGGTTCAAACAAAACTGTTGAAAAAAGGCTTTTTTTTTTTTTTTTTTAAACAGTTTACAGGACTTCCTCATTGTTGGTTGTGGTGGGTAAGGACTGCCTGACCCCAGGAAGATATACAAGATGCCTTCAAAGAGCTGAGCCTCTGAGACATCACAGGCAGAAGAAGGCAGACCATGATCTTTAAACAGCTTGGTATCTTCCCAAATCTGAATGGCTATTGGCATTGGCAATAAGCTTTTGATGTAACACGGACAGTTCTGAGGACCTCCCAGTGCTCTTCCCAGACTGACTCCCAGTACAACACTATATTATACCTTGTGTGGCTCCCCTGAGGGAGATATTGAAGCTTTCATCTACAACATCTGCTCAGTAAGGAAAATACTCCCGCTCCTGGACATGAGGCTTTTAGAGTCACTTTTAACTAAGAAAAACTGTCTGGAGCAGCAGAAGAGATTTCCTATCAGAAAGAGGGGCAGTTCCTTGTGGACAGATTTGCCTGAGTGCCTCCACTGGGTTGTTCTCCCCATGCCATAAGTGTACTAGGAAGCACTGCAGGCCAGGGGAGGCAGAGTCACGCTGCAGCTCTGTGGAAGCAGGCTTGGACTTAATTTACAGTAGCAGGACTTTGTCTAATTCTTATGCAGGTATGCAAAAGTGGTTGAAAGGAAAATATCCCTGCCATCCTCCCACCATACTTCACACAGCCTACCAGGTCTGGTGTTTGCCCACTGACCAGATATGTACTACCAAAAGCAGAAGATAGCCCCACCGTGCAGCTTTTCCCCTGGCTCGCTTTCTACCAATGCTCTCAGGCTGTAAACCATCAGCGCCAACCACTTAATTAATAGACAGCAGAAACACTGCCACTGATCCCGCCCTTCCCCTTCTTGCTGAGAGGAGCAATGCTACTGTCTGGAGCTCACTGGTGAGGAACAAAGCGGGGCATTCTGGTGACCTCTGACTCCCACGAAGGGCTCAAGCACAGCTTTGCAGTCGCCTGCAGAGGCCGATCGGGCACAGGCAAACGATTGTGCCTCAGCCGTGCCACCGCGCCACGCGAGGCTGCGTCAGGGCCGCTCAGCTGCGGGTTGGGTAGCCGCTGCTTTGGAGCGCTTCTGCAGCTGCAAGGGCTGAGTTAACAAAACAACTGTGGGACAGCCTGATTCAAAGCCCTGCAAAGTCATTAGTAGTCTGTTTTTAGGAAGTTGTTGTTCCTGGTTCAAATGGGACAGCAACCAACACAAAAAAAAACTGCTTTTCCCAGAAGCTTCCACCACCTCTCTTTGCCCCAGCCACACAACAACACAGGCACACTCATGTGCCTTTCTGAAAAGATTTTCAATAACAAAACCAAAGCAAGGCCAAATCTGAAAGCCTGTTTAGCTGCAAGTTAAAAAAAAAAATGCTTTCCTTTCCCTTCCTTTCAAATCCCCACTCCCAAGAAAGATAATTTCAAATCAATCTTTAGTTCAACCAAGTAACATCACAAAATAATGCAAAGAAAATGAACATTATATGTGATTTCAGGGCCCAGAAAACATCGCAGCAGGAAGAATTTATCGCTGACCTTCACGCCTAGAGCCTGCTGAAGAATATACAACAGTAGTAACTGGATAAAAAATATTTTCATGTAGGACAAACAAAAGAGAAAATGAATAATCCAACAGTGGTTTTCAGGGATTTTTACTTGTTTTTCAAGAGTAGGGTAACTATATCTGCTGGCTGTGGCTTTGGTTTAGTTTAATATGCTTAAGTTCTCACGAGCACCTCTCAGCAAAAAGAAGGGTTAAACATACTCTTAATTAAGTGACTTCACACGTTAGCAGTCATAGCATGTGTAGAAATCAGATGTGTTTGAAATATTCATGATGAAATGCAAAACCACTATCACACTTTCACATTGCGGTCAAGCTTGAAAATGAGTTTGTTTCTGTGAAAAATGTCACTAAAATACATGCTTTTCTTTTTCTTTCTTTCTTTCTTCTTTTTTCTCTTTTGAGTGAAAAGTACTTTGCAGCTAGCTTGCATGAATTCATATTAACCATAGGGGTGAGACTCAATATTTCATGTTTTCAGCGCACAGACAGCCATATTCTCAAACACTACATAAAGTGAAGTTTGGGGGGGGCGGAGGGGGGAGAGATGACAAACCAGGATGAATGAAAGTTTTAAAAAAACAAAATGAGTGAAACTTTAGCACCTTCCTCACAGAGAAAGGCAGGTCACAAACTGTTCAGGATAGGGTGGGGTTGAGTTAAAGATGAGGTAAAACTTTCAGCTGGCATTTTTCAGCTCTGCTCATATAAATGACTAAAGAAATTGTATTAAAAGGGTCATAAAAACAGCAGAGTGAGTTCAGTTCTATTTGAACAAATGTTAATTGAACACTTATCACCAATATAGTTCCCAAATGCATTGCTTTTACCTATATAATAAACCACTGGCATTTTACGTCCAGAAGATACGCTGGCAGAGGACACTCCCTGATACCCTTTCACACAAGCTGGTTTTATTGCCATTCAAAACAAACAGTATTCTACACTCTGATGCCTATCAGAGCTGTTCGGAAAGCAAAGTCCATTTTTGCAGAAAACACCAACTTTTTATCAAAAAAGTTAGAAAGTTTTAGTGAAAACCAAAAGATTGCAGTTTTAAGAACAGAAAGTTTTAATGAAAACTCAGTAATTTCTTGTCAGAAACAGAACTTTACCCACAAACACGTGAAGTGCTTACTCAAAACCCTATATCTCTGTTAACAAACCAGCAGGTGGCTTTAAGAATGTCTTCTACCAGCCCACTGTGTGACCTCCTGTGTCCAGTTCATGTACCCAGCAAGGTCTCAGTCTACTTGTGTCCCAAAGAGCCAAGGGCGCAGATGAGAATATTTCCTGAGTCTCCACCACTCTTCCCTCACACACATTACATCTCTCTGAAGAGGAGAGTCCATAAAGGAGACCTCGTGAGGTGCATTTCACAGAATCACAGAATCATTTAGGTTGGAAGAGACCTCTACCCCATCAGGGTAAGAAAGAGGGTGAGGTCTTCCCTAAGCAACTTCGGAAAGCCTCTGTATCGCAGACACTTGTTCTTAGGGAAGACTTTAACCTCCTTGACCTCTCCTGAAAGGGACAAAAACAATCCAGGAAATTTCTGGAGTAGCTACCAGACAGAGGTACACCTGAGTGTGACACAAAGCTGTATCTGCTATTCACAAAGAAGAACTTGTTGAGATGCGATAATTATTGACAGCTTTTGCTGTACTGACCATGAAGCCGCTGAGTTCAAGATCCTAAGAGCAGTGAGGAAGAAGATCACCAGAGTGCAGACCCTGGCCTTCAGGTGAGCAGACATCAGCCCGTTCAGGGAATTGATTGGTGGGATTTCACAAAAGGCAGCTCTGAAGGGTAAGATGTTCAGGCCAGCTGGCAGATCTTTGAGGTCAGTATCCTTCAAGGGGAAGAACAGTCCATCCTGATGCTTAGGAGAACACAGACAGACATATCAGGAGACCAGCTTGGCTAAACAGGTCTTGAAGGAGGAATTTAAAACATTACTAGCATAGGTAAGCATGGTCTTAGGAAACCCAAATATTGGTTGGAGTTGACATTTGCAAGGGATGTCTATGACAAGATGAGTTTCTGTTGCTACTTCAGCGGTAAAAGGTTGAAAAAAGATTATCTGGTACCACTGCTGAATGGGGGCAGGTGACTTAGTAACAGACACATATAAGGCTGAGGTGTTTATCATTGGAGGCACACCTCTGGCTTGTGGGACATTACACTGTAGGTTGAATTGGTTTAGTGCATTTCCCAATGTCCCAAATCCACCAGATTTAATTTTTTGTCTCTCAGTCAAATGCTGCAGCATAAAGGAACAGCATGCGCACAAGGCTTCTCAGAAGGTGAAAGAGCTATTTAATAATACTCATCACCATGGCAGAAGCAACACAGTCCCACCCCCCCACCCCCAAAAAGGCAATATGAAATGACTGTACCTTTAACACAGTTCACCTGTGATTAGTGTAACCGTGTAGCCCTGTAATGTGGTATTGCCACTGCTAGTAGTAGGCTGTAAGCTGCTTGTACCGAGTTCACAAGGCCGCAGGACTGAGGCTGGTCATGTCCGCTCTGCCCCAACTTTCCTCGGCCTGCCTGTAGCTCCGTTTCACTCGGTTCAGCTGTGCCAGCAATTTCTCCAATTGATCAGGTGTCTATGGCTAATTTGTTTTGCCTTTGTTTATTGTTGTGTGGTGCAACCGTAGTTTTGTACAGACAGCAGTAAAAGGCAGTTATGCTGTAAAATGAAATATTTATGACCGTAGCACAGTAGAGTAGCAGAGAGGAAAAAAGGCCCAGTACAATGTAAGAGGCCTCGGGAAGTGGAGACACAGGATGCGGCGTAGAGGAGTGCAGGCATGGGAAGATGAGAGGTGGGGCGCGGGCTTGGCACCGGAGACCCTGCATCTCTGAACAGCTCAGTCACGGTCAGTTAAAAATAATACAGATCTTGAGCTGGACAAAACTGGTTCTAGCAAAAACAGCGAGAACAAAGAAATAATATTTAACAGACCTAAAGTATATAGTAAATTCAAATGTAGCCTGGAAATGTAGACCAATGAAGAGAGAGAAAGGGGTAAAAGATCTTTACAAACATGTAAAAATGTTCCTGGTCAATCCTAGAGAGAGGAAGAAGAAATCATCCATGTACACATCAGATTCCTCCTTGCAAAGGGCTCCAGATGCCGGCAGCTCTTGGTCACCCCCCACCCACACACCACCACCAGAATGAAACCAGTAACCCTAGGATCCAGAGTAGCAGTGGAAGGGTGAGCATAGCACCAGAAAAAAGGGGAAAAATTAAATGTGTGTATAACAATGTTAACTGCATTATGATTCCTTTTTCTTTTGCAGCAGTTCCTGGGCAACCTGCTCTAGGTGGCCCTGCTCGAGCAGGGGGCTGGACCAGATGACCTCCAGAGGTCCCTTCCAGCCTAAACCATGCTGTCATTTTGTGAATTAGATCTGGATTAATAATGATCAGACTCTCAAGATTTTAATTATACTACCAATAAATTCTAGGCTTCACCTATGTATAGGGTGTGCTTTCTCCTTGCCCAAAAAAGGCTTTAAGTGTAACAATGTCTGGACTGAAAACAGGAGAAAATGCCACACAACTGCAACCTCTGGCAGTCTGGATAGGAGGTGAAACATGGGAGAAGCACACTGAAATAGAAATATTTTTAGGATGGATTTTTAATCTACCATGTCAACACTTTCAGTCACTTAGTCTTTCAATTTGGCACCATCTGTGCATTGCAGTTATTACTTGGGACATCACTGGATTATATTAGTTTGCAATCAGAAATCTATTTGAGAGGAAATCATTGTTTTCAACCCAATTACAGCTTGCCATATTTCTCTGATTTTGCAGCACTTCACTGTGAAAAACAATGGGATATTTACTGTCTACATTTTGCTGATTATTGAAGATTTTCACATATTGGAAAAGATACATTGATGCAGCTCATTGGTATGCTCTACAGCATCAGTGTGATCACCCAGTCACTTCCCTTAAAGTCACAGCCATTGCAGCTCCTGCTACTGTGAAGACTCACAATTAGGCTTTACTTTACCCATAAATAGAAAGTCATCTATTTGCAAACCAAATCTTCATGGGAAACTACAGGCTGGGGATACATCTGCTAGGTTGGCATTAACATTTTAGCTCCCAGCCAATTAGGACAGAACAGTAACTTACATTATTCTAAGGCATAAAGTATTGATTCCAAATTACAATTGCTGGTTTCAAACTTAAAATGACACCTCACCTAGCTTTTCACAAAACGAGATTCATCAGCTTTTACAGTAACAATCCCTCCTGCTACAAGAAAAGTACAGTAGCACTTAACAACAATTGGACATGAATCTATTAAATTACAATGGAATTTTTTTAGCTCCGCAAATTACAGCCATATTAATACCAACTGAGCTCTCTATGAACAATAAATGCCAAAAGATTTTTTTTTTTTCAATGATTAGCTACCTTTTGTAAAATGTAGCCATTTAGTACATGCAGATTTCCTGCTTTGCAGATCAAATGTGAATTACAGCACTAGGAGGCTGGCTTATATGAATAGGCTTAGATAGTGCTAATTATAAAAGCAGCATACTATAATCATGCTTAAATTGTGCAACTCCTTTAATACAACATGGGTGAACCTTGTAAATCTGGTTGGCAAGAACAAACTTCTTTCTCTCTGTCACCACATTTTGATGCAGGGCAAAACATATCATAAAATAGGAGTTTAAAATACCAGAAACTTCTACCTAAGGGTAAAATCTACTCAAGGACTTGAGTATCTAAAAGGTTAGGCCCAGCAACATCTATGCTTCAGGCACATGGCCACTAAAGCAGGATTTAAAACCCAAAGTCACATTTCCCCTCTGCAATACAACAGAGGAGTGAGGTACCTCAGGAGGGTTGTACAAAAAAGACCCGTATGCTGCATGGGAAAGGAGCTTAGATGTGGTCAGTGGGAACCTTGACAGTGCAAGCGTCCTCTCTTCAGCCCTCCTGTCCTTGCAGCACCTCAGATGGGTTTCCACAAGTGGGACTTCTCCCAGCTTGGGCTTCAGAGCAGTCCACCCCTGGTGGTAGGTACCCCTACCCACCTCAAAGTCTTTCGAAGACGTGGACAAGACTTCCTCTTAAACATGGAAGCTAGAAGAAGTAGCTTTTCCCTGACTATTCCTACCATTTTCACCTTTGCTTTAAGTACTAGGTTATTAAATAACTCCTTGACAATTTGGAAATTTGAATTCCCTTTAGCCTACAAGGGTTCCAGCTATAACTGAAATAGAAACAGTTTATCAAGTATTATTTCCACAAGCAATGCTCAGTACACCTTCTTGGGGACTTGAAATCAACTAAAGAGGTCTCCTTCTGTCCTCCTGAACTCTGCATTTTTGGCAGGACACAGACAGTACTTCAAAGGAAGGACAAGAAGGAATCCAAATCCTACTGTCAGCCCCAAGTACAGCGTAGCCTACAGCTTGGTCATGGGCTTAAAAGCCCTGAGGACAAGAAAGAAACAGAACCCATCAAAACTGTAAGAATACCTCTATTCAGCCTGCTTCTAGGAGCCAGAAGTTGAGTGTAATGGAATAAAAGCAAACTAAATATTCCTTCTGCATTTATAATGCACATAACTAAACAAAATAAAAACAAACAAACAAAAAAACAAATAAAAAACAAACAAACAAAAAAAAAAAACAAAAAAAACAGCAACAACAATAGGGCTTTTTTGTAACTTTAAATCACGTTCTTTGCTACTGTCCTAATCCACAGGCGAGCTGTGGCAGATCTGTGCATCTCTGTTCAGTTCTTCTGTACCTTGCCATTCACAATTTCTGGAGATTCTCTGCAACTGGAAGAGAAGACTAGAGAAACCCCACTGAAAAATGGAGCAATGGAGCTACAGTGCCAAGTCTGGAACATCATTTCCTTAGTTAACAGGACGAAAAGAGACTATAGCCCAACAATATAAAAGTTCAGTCCAGGGCTTCATTTCTAATTGTGGCTGCTGACTCCCTTTGTTTCAGGATTTTCAGAAACCTCATTGCGTTAGAGGGCAAAGAAGCCACAGAAAGCAAAGGAAAACAATTAAAGCACCACAGAAGAGCTAAGTGTTATAAGGGCTTAATCTTAGCAACAACCCTTCTTCCCTTTCTTTTAAAAATCTTTTAGGCCCTGTAAAAAGGAAAAACTCCACCGTGCAGGACAAGAATAGGGACAACTGGGCTATTCTTCACAGGCTCTTGGTATACATTGTTTGTCCTTACATTTCAAAGTCAATAAAGTAATTCACCCAGGCAGACAAACTTGTTTTGTGAAGTATCCATTAAGTATTTACTACATTAATTCTTCTGGTTTTATTTGGCATATTTATAAATCGGCATGCCAATAGAACTTAATCATTCCAGTGTAGTCTTTTTTTTCCTGCTTTTTGCCAAAATTAAACCACTATCAATATTTTGATTGTCAATACACACGATTACAGAAACCAAATGGGATTTGCAAAATTACACGAATAAAGCTAATGCATGTGAAGCACAAATAAAGCAGTCTACATTTTGCCACCCCTAAATCCTGCATATTGTTATAATCAATTTAATATAACAGTAAGGCTACTGGTGCTGAACTATGAGTAACATTAATTCCTGTTACATAGGGAAAATTGAGAAATCTTTATCATAGAAAGTTATCTTTTTTCTTGCTCATGAAGTTCCTTGATTAATGCTTTATTGGAAAACCTTAGAATGTAGAGGTTCAAAACCCACAGAGATCAAAGATTTCATATTCCAAAGACCTTGTTTCACATTTAGCAAAACATTTCTTGTTCATTACCAGTTTTGCTCCGCAACAGGACAACAGAGACTTTGTTATTACTTTCATCTTGGCTGCCTACAAGATCTCACAGATCTGTGTACCTCTACTTTCTAT
>VXAA01002052.1:160991-180749 GCA_013399115.1 Anseranas semipalmata
TTGAAAAAAAAAAAAAAAAAAATGCAGTCCATCCTGTTTATTCCTGAAGTGTTTTCCAGACACAATTCAAACCCAGAATACAAAATTTCAAACTATCACAGCAGTAGTCAGTTTTAATTAATTCCCATTCAAAGCCAGGCGTGTTGGGAAAGAGCCAGTGACTGTTTTCTTACGCTAGACGACAAAGAAAGGACAAACAAGGTCTGTATGGACAGAGGCATCCCAAACAAGTGCCAGAAGCTGGGTGCTATTTCTGCCCTGTCCTGGATTCAACGCAGCTGTGCTGGTACTCCAGGAGGGAGCGAGACTCGCCAGCCCCTGGCCCGCCCGCTGACTCGCCAGCCCATCCCGTCCCTGTCACTGCTCGCCGCTCCACACAGCTCCTGCCTCCTGGTGTTTCAGTAAGCTAAAGAGGGTCTGAAGAGAAAAGGGGAGATTGAGCACTACTGGCTGCTCCACAAGAGAAGTGAAGAGGCAGGCAGGTGGAAGCACCATAGCTTGTACGCTGCTGCAGCCTTCTCAGTAGGAAACAGGCGTAGAAACACTGGGGACAAACGCAAAAGATGAGTGCTTTTAGAGCCCTGGAGAACAACAAGGACAGCTGGAAAACAGAGGAATCCTACAAAAACATGGAAGAACAGAGGGAAAGTCATCTGGAAGCGTGGGAAAGGGCAACTTACTGGGAGAACGGGGCAGGGAGAGAAGGACACTGTATATTTTGGGAGAACAATTAATGCGTTAGGAATAGATTGGTTTGATTTGCAGGGGTCAGAGGCTTGGGTAATGAATTGATTTGGAGGACAGAATTAATCAATGAGTCAGTTGCACTACCCAGCTTTAAAACGCTTACTCATGCTAAAGCAAAGATTCAGACTCCCAAGGGAGGGATTCAGATTTAATGGATAAATTCTTTCATGGTGCCATGCTACATAAATGAATTATTGGGCAGTTTACTATTAAACAATTAAGCATTACATGACTTCGTTATCTTGATTTCAAAACTAAAGACTAAAATCTTCAACTCGGGCCCAGTCTCAGGAGAAAAAATCCTAAGCTGAGGCCACCACAGCAGCAGCACATAAATGAGAATTTTACTGTTGTCCCCCTCACTTGTCCAATAAAACCTTTCCTTTAGTCTCAAAATTAGGCTGTCTGGTTATATACATGGCTCAAATTCTGCAGCTTAGCCTAAGCGAAATACTAGAAAAAACTAGGAATAGTAAAACAACTAAGTGGATCCTCCTTCTCCCCAAAGGCAGCAAGAAAAGTTGAGGTCCAGGTTCAGAAGGAATGATCCACACCAACAGTACAATTTCAGGAATGACCACGGTGGCCTGGTCCTGCCCAGCCAGTAGCTGGTGTGGGGTCAAAGTGAATGTGGTGAGCTGTATGAACAAACCTGAAGATTGCCTAAAGGAAAATTAAGAAGCAATACTGGAGAAGAATAAACAATTAAACATCATAGCCTTATCAGAAAGATACAGCTCAAACACAAATGAATTCCAATTTCATATTTCTACATAGCTTTAATAATGAAAGATAAAATTGATCTGAATGCAACTTTGCTGTTAAGAAAGAATAGTTTGGCTATTAGGTAAAATGTGCTACTGCCACAAAGTAAACCTCCTTTTGTTTTCTGAAAACCAGTCTGTGATGGGAGGCATTGGCAATTGTGCGCTTCCCTGAAGGCAAAACATTTGGCACATAATAGAAACATCCAGGGATTAACAGTGGAAATGCCTAAAAAAAAAAAAATGGTAAAAAAATTCAAAGTCCCTCCAGTGAGCAATACCACTCAGTAATTACAGTAAAGATTCCCCTAGATCTTCCCTAGCAATGTTTCCTACCTATCAAATATTTCTTTATGCTTGGGTCATTGGTGAGAAAGTAGTTACAAAAGCCAAAATCTACTGTAGTCATAGAGACAAGAAAGAGCATCAGAAATTGCACTGTTGAACAGATTTTAAAGGGATTTGGAAAGGGACAGGAAGAAAGATGGAATGCCTGGGATAGACAAGAAAAATGCACATATGGGGTTTTGGTGCTATGAGATAAATTTTTCCCAGCACTCAAATACAAACATATCCTAGTAGGAGAGCAGCCCAAACATTTCTTCATTACAACCAGAACTCCTAAGCAGCTCTGTAGTCCGACAGCTCTTACAGAAAGGAAAAAAGTACAGCCTCTACTTCTGAGAAGGTACATATAAGCCATAGAAACTGTGCTACTTTAGGTATTTCACCAAGATTTCCGTTGTAGTAGCCAGAGAAAGAATTGAATGCAGCCTAGGTCACAGAAGCAGATCAAAAACAGTAATGAAGGCAGGAATTACATGGAAGAACAAATGCAGACAGTTACTCACTTTTTTCTACAAAGCAAAACACCATGCAGGTGAAAAACATAGCACTAAATATTGCTTGTCCAAATAAACAGCTTCTGCTGTTGTTATAAAGAAGGTGTGCAGCAGTGAACAAAGACAGCAGGAAGGAGAAGATGCCCTCCATAATTCCAACAGGACTGTCCACATGATAGCCTCTATATTAAGCTGGGATACACTTTATGAGGACGTTAAGCAGAGTGACATGCATGTGCAATTGCAATCCCTACCATCTCAGCAAAAAGGATATTTAAGCTCAAATCTTACTATGACGGCTTCTGCAAACATAATTGGAAAGGAATTGATTGTCTTGTATCATTCGAGTGGAAGGAGGGTAAGCTATAGCCTGTCCAGTTTTTATGAATCCCACCAGTTAGTATTTTTGCCTAATGTATCATAGAAGTGTAGGTGGGGAAAAAACTCTCAAAATAAGTTATTATAGACTAAAAATCTCCCTGCTCCTAACCTGTGAGACTATTATTCTAGTCCTCCTGAAAATGCAGAGAAATCAGAAGGATTATATTTTTGTTTCATTGATTTTTTTTTCTAGAAATAAACAAAAAGATTTTCAGCAGCATGGGAATTTAAAGTAAATGGAGTTGTGTCTATGGAGGAATACAATCAAGATTATATTTTCTTTGTTGTTGGTTTCTTTAAAAAGAAGGGAAAAGCTTACAAACAAAACAAACAAAAAGATTAAGGAAAAAAAACATTACTCTATAAAAACAGTAAACAATTTCCCTTTTTCCCATTCTCTTCTGCAGATACTATGTAGATTTTGGCAGTGAAATTTGTTTGTGCTGTATAAAAACAAAATTCAGCAGAGAAAAGGACAGAAATCAATTTGATAGTCGTGTCCTGAAAATAGATTTTCTCAGTTTACCTCTTAAATGTGGAATTAGCAGAACGCCGGCTTGGAAAACTACTGTGGCCAGGAGCCACGAGTGACTCCCACGCTGGACCCCCAGGCCGGCAGCCTCTAGCTGCTGGTGCCAGCAGGAAACTCGCAGCCTGGAGCTGGGTGCCCCAGGCTTCCTGCGCACCTGATGGCAGAGTTTGGGCACCTCAGGGCGAGACTTTTCAGCCTGAGCCTGCTGAGGAGAAAGCAGCTCAGAGGTCAGGCACCTGATCCTGGGGATGAGGAAAGCTGACAACAAATTGGGTTAGCCTCAGCACTCCCTTCACGCTGCTAGCAGCACAACTTGACTGAAAAATCAGCGTTTTCAAAAGCTCTATCCACAGATCTGGGGATTGCCATTCTAATGCTGCAGAGCAGCCCCTGTGAGTGTCATGGACCAGTATCACTTTGAAAGTCTTGCCCTTCACCCCTCTAAACTAAAAGGTTGCTAAGAGGAGAAGGAAACTTTTCAGGTTGTGAAAAGTTCTGCTCAAACCCTTCTGCTTGGATTTTTTTATTCTTTAACAAATAAGAGTTTACAAGTTTTACTGGATCAATGCCCACAGGCAAACTAGGCTGTGCAAGCATCTTTCCTCTAAACAGAAGCAATTTGGTTGCTTATAGAGGGACGGAAGGTATTTGTGTGTTTTTAAAATGCTTGTGTGTGCCAGATTCAACAGTTTTAATCAGTTAAACACATGTTGTGCAAATGGTAAATCTCTCAGGTTGTGTTCTCTCTCTTTTTCAATGAAAGTGGAATAGGAATGGTTACTCAAGAAACAAATGTCACAAAACATGTCACAAAATGACACAACCACATTAGTTATCCCTTGTCTCTTTCAAAGGAAACTAACACCTAGCGTTCCCTTCTCTGCAGCAGTCGTGTGAAAGATCCAGGACATCCCAGCCCAGATGAAGAGTGCTAACATATATTTTATCAGCAGCCAGAATTAGTGAGCAACACACAAATGGCTCCTTCCATTAGAGTTCATCTCAAAAATAAAATAAAATAAAAAATAATAATTAAAAAATGCTCGTTTATTGCTGGTTCATTCTGAGGAGGGGAAGCAGTCCTGTGTCAGACTGTAGTTTTCCAAGGGCTATTCTTTCATGTGACTTTCAAACAGCCGCTTCCCAACATGCGGAACGTTACCAAGGAAACCAGGGGTGATGGTAAATTACAGAATCTTTTATTTGTCCCAGCCGCAAGCAGCAAAAGAAATATCTCTAGGTCCACCTCTAGGTCCAGCCTTTCTCCTTCCTTCGGGGAACAACTTCAGGAGTATTTCTGACTTTTGTCCCTGTTTCTTTCTAGAGGACCATAATCCATGAACATACCTCATACACAGGAATTGGGCTGGGCACTGTGCAATAGTGATACTCAGGATTACATTAAATCCACTGTGCGATGCTTCAAAGACTCTGGTTCATCCATACCTGCCAGTCTTAACCAGATACAAATAAGTTTCAAATCCTGTTAACATTGCAGGATTAGTGTGACACCTGATACTGCCAGATCACAGTCTGTCCTAGCATAAAAATCTTGCTGAATGTTGCAGTAGTTCAAATCCCTCCAGTGGGATCTTACCCACACTGAACAAGATTGACAGATCTTTGGCTAAATTACACTAATCCACGTCACCAGTAGGGATGAGGATTCTTGGTTTTATTCTCTAGTCAGCTTTAGGTTTGGTTTGAATTTGCTGGGTTTGCCATTAAAATACAAATATGCATTTGAAAATTAACTGGCTTTTAAGCAAACAAGTCAGAAAGCATAAAATGACATTTTTCATGAAAGAGGTGAGATCCAGCTTTCAAGGCTCAACGAAGTCACATTTATGGAAACACCACAACAAAACTTGGTGGTAAAATCTCATCTGATACGGAGATAAATACCTGAGGCAATAGTAATAAAACGCCTTCTCTAACAAACGTGTCTGTCCTTCTGAATTTTGTTAAAGTTTACACTTTAGTGGGGGGGAGGGGGGGGGGAGAAAAAAGAAAAGAGAAAACCCATGGCTTATAGTTGATACTCTTCCTGCCTGCATTTATTAAAACTGTTATTTCTCAAAGAATATATTCCAAACTCTCTAAATTCTGTGATCTCTGTAAAAGTAACCACAGCCTACATCCAGTCCTCTGGCAGTGCTTGTGCATTCTTGTATGGATCATTTAACATTGTGTTTGAATAACTGATCCTTGCCAAGGCCTCTGCCTGGGCAAAAACGTGTCAGAAGAAATTTGTGCCAGTAGGACTTACACTGTCCTGATCTATACCCTGTCCAGGCAGCTATAACTTGTTTTAGTCTGATTGAATGTCCAGTCTGAGAGCTGAGGATATGAGAAGTGGACAGGTCTGCCTGAAGGTGCGGTGCACCAGGATGGATGGAGCTTCCCCTGCAGGAGTCTGCTCACAAACTGGATGTAAGCATACAAATTTCTAAAGCTGTACGAGCCTAAATAGGAGGGTCCCTCCGTACTACTTAGAATAAAGCTTGTAAAATCCTTCTCCTTCCTTATAGCTTCTGAAAGACGGAGCGATAAGAAGTCTGTAAAAGAAAGACACATTTCAGCTTTAAAGGACTGATAGTCTAATTTACAGTTTTAAAATCTGCTAAGACTTCATAGCAATATTTCTCTGAAGTGAATCTATAAAAAAAAAGTGAAATTTGAGATGAAATTGGAAAAAGAGCTTTTCACATCAGTGAACTAAACCTGATTTGTTGAATTTCTATCACTTGAAAAATCACTCTCCCTGTTAGGTCTTAAAAGAGAAGGCAAATGCAAGATAAAATCCAGCTCTATAAACCCTATTAGACGATAAAACTATGCAAATCTTTTTTTCATCTTTCCTTTCCATCTCTGAATCAAGTACCACAGCAACATTTTCCTCGGTGTCACAAGGTGGTGCTCTTCCTTTCAAGTAATCTGTTTCACCTTACTAGCAACTTCATTTAATTTAGAGAGAAAAGCACGTTTTGAGACTTATATACATACACAGTCACTTTACTGGTAATGAGAAACACCTCAACTATAATACTTTTCTGGAACAAAGATGTACAAAAGCCAAGATTCTTTGCAGAAAACATGTATGATAGCTTCTAAATATGACAACCTGGACATGCTAATGCATGACCTGCACCAAGTTCTTTTATAGTCTTCAGAAACCTGGATTAGCTGAGAGTTTAAAACTTGTAGATTTGTGGTTGTTTTGCAGGAAGTTCGACTTACCTAAAACTTTCAACTTTTTACAAGTAATGTTCTAATGATTTAAGTTCCAAACTTATCCATGCAATCAATAACGCAATCCCTGTGTTGTTTATTTCATACTAAATCTATTTTATTCTATGCTTCCTTACTTGTTCCACTTCTGATTCACCAAAGATTTTTATATTGAACATGCATAATTGCATTGAAGATATCAAGGAAGAGTTAGAGGGTTTGACAACTAGGTATAAAGAGTTGTGGCCTTTGGTACACACGGTGGTATTTGGAACTTAGGGGTATTAATTTTGCCCAGTTAATCCTGTAAAAATGACTAGCAGCACAGAAGATGTTTGTCTCCATCTCCTGATTTATCAGTCCCTTGAGATCAGTGGGATAGATTACATCTCCAGAACATCTCCTTTCCAACTGTCAATAATCTCATAAAAGTAATACTGTATCACAATTCACAGCCTGGTGCTTTCTTCAAATCCATAATCCTGGAGAAAGTTCAAGAGCCATAGAAACACAGAATGCCTGAGGCACTAATCATAGGGTCATTCAGGTCAGAAGAAACCTTACCATGCAAAATGTGAGCATCTAGCCAAGAGATGAATGGTTACTTGAACCTCTGAACCAAAAGTGTAACTCCAAATAATGCTGTGCTAAAACACTACAGAGAAAGATGAATCTTGCCTTATATCTGTAAGTTATAAAGATGGCCTAATCCATTAATATGTTATATAATATGGCATTAATATATTAACTGGTGAGAAAACAAAACATGTAAACTAAGCCGATACGAGTTGCCAACAGCAGCAAAGCATTGCCAAAAGACAGGGGCATGACAGAAAACCAGGGCATTGCAGGTACAAGATGAAGACAGAGGTGGCACATGCTGAAGACTGTATACAGGGGGGAGGAAGAGAAGTGGTGCTAAGGGAGGACAGATAAATTGAAGTCTTCATTGCCTACCTACACTTGTATTGTTCACCTCTCTGTAAGTGCTGTAAGCACTCCAAACATTCATATACATCAGAAAAGCATGAAAACAACCTTCTCCCTAATCTGGCACTGAGTTACATTTAAGTTCAGGTTTTTGAGGTACTGAGCATCTCAAAAGTGATTAGGGCTTGTAAAACTCCCTGAGTCCTCAGAGAGGACCAATTCATGGATATTTTGTGTCTCAAAAAATCCCCAGTTTCTTTACTGCCTCTGGGACATGACATGCGTCATGCTTATTTATTTCCACCCCCTCATGTGTCAATTCCTCCCATCCTATGGTGGGTCTTCCCAGTTAAGGAGCACCAACCATACAGATCACCATCCCACCGTTTCCAAATGCCTCCATACTTCCCACCAACATCTGTGATGCTGTTACATGCCAACAACACAAAAACTCTAGCACCTTTGAAAATGAAAGCAGAAAACAGTGTGAAATGAATGGAAAACAACAACAAAAAAAAATACTAGAGTACAATAGATGCAGTGATTGTGTTGGGGAAGCTCACATTTAATTTATTAAAACCCTTCTGCTTTTTCTTATAGAGGGGAGCTGCTGGGGAATTCCCAATGCATTGCACCAGAGCTCTGCAGCAGCCAGGAGCTCTGCTGCAGAGTACAAGTTTGCCTCGCTGTTGCGGTGCCTTGAGACCTGCACTTTAGCAAAGCAACATCAACGGGAACCTTTACTACCCGATGCAGCTTTTACCACCTGGGGGAACAATACCATTATTCTGAACAGTCCACCTCCCAGACCTCACGTTCAGTTAGAAACAAATTTTTATCCTGTGGAAAGTTCTTTTTCAGCAGAACTGATTTACTACCGCATATCAGGTATGTCTGCAGAATTTAGAAGGGTCCAGCATGGGTGTGAGAGTCTGCTGCCATCCTGAGGGAAACACTGGTGACTCTTCACAGTTGTACCACCTTGAGACGAAGACCTACATGTGAAGTCTGTGGGTCACTAAACCCCAGATTGGACTAGGCCAATTTCATATCTCCAAGGCTGACAAGGACCATGAGACCCATTGATCCGTGGTCATAACTGGCATTCGAAGAGTTCCCCAGTAGTGATCCAGACAGACAGGAACCCCAGGAATGGATGTTTCTCTGCATGTCTACCCATCTCTAGGAAAGCAACATTCTAGGCTTAAAAATTACTAAAAGAAGGGAGGTTTCTCTCCAAACCTCTCTCTTCTTCAAAGTATGAAAAGTAAATTCCTATGATATTTCACTATAGTACACTTTCAAAACCACTGGGAAATTCAGGTCCTTGATTGGGCACCTCTGAAAATTGTAGGCAGAGGTAAAATTAGCACCCACCGCTCCTAGGAACAGGTTCCTCAGTCGTGCTTCCATGTGTTCAT
The DNA here is from genome assembly GCA_013399115.1 of Anseranas semipalmata. NCBI lineage: Eukaryota > Metazoa > Chordata > Aves > Anseriformes > Anseranatidae > Anseranas > Anseranas semipalmata. The sequence goes on from VXAA01002052.1 coordinate 169,840, forward strand.
TCTGCCTCTGTTGGCTTTGATGAACAGCACGTGTCTAGGGGCTGGCAAGACCAAAAAGGGCATTTTGAACGAATGAATGCATAGAGGACTTTGTTGAAGTTTGGGATCTTTCACCCTTCAACACAAACAAAGAAGCAACAGGGATATTGACACAGCTGCCTGAGCAAAGGACAGGAGCCACCACTGCCAATATAGTTTCCCCTCCGGAGGCAGGTAGAGGAAGAACTGCAATGGACATAATTAGTTTTGCAGTGGAAAACAAATCAATTGAAAAAGCAAGTTTTCAATCCTCTGTCTAACACAATAACAGGAAGCATAACATTGATTTTGGTTTGAGGTGGATTGGTCTCTGCCACGTGGTGTGTGTGGGGCTTGCTTTGTTTTATTTTTTCCTGTCCAGAAGGTGACAACTTCAAATGAGTTAAGGCTGTTTACTAAGTCCTTCCTCTATACCTGCTAAAGGTACACCTACAAAACACTAGAGCTGTATATAACCACCAAAATCCTAGAGATAGTGGCTCCAAGTTCATGAAGAAACTTAATCAGGATCCCACGTTCCTTTCAGGGTATCACATGACTGCCTCTTGTACAAGAGTCAAAACTTACAAAACAATCTGTCCAACAGGCAGGTAGCTAGCCCCTGCAAAAACTCTAGCTCCTTTCAGCAGCTGGGATGCTCAACCTTTTTAAGAAACTTGGTCAACCTAATGTTTTTTCTGTCATATCCAGAGGGCTACCAAGTTCAGACTTTCTGACTAGACAGGAAAGCAATCACGGACTATGAAGGTGCTTAATCCTGCACCTATGTTTCACAATGACTTGGTTCACATCTCTTCGAGCTGTTCTGGATGGAGGTTCTTACCTGACATAAAGCCTGAAGGAACCCCCAGCACCAGTCTTTCTGAACATTTCTCTCTCAGCAGCTGTGCAATGACAGTCAGATGTTGACAGACTACATCACCTCTCCTCTTGCCCTCTCCCTGTCTCACTCTTCATCTGCCTTCCTCCCATGGCAAGGACAGGCACATTCACCTGCATCTGATATCTTTTTCTTTCTATAAGTCTGTATCAACTTTTTGGAAGATTTAATCAGAAGAGGAAGCATAGAGCAAGGAGAGATCAATAATTGATTACACAGTTTCTTCTTCTAAGTGAATGATTCACATCTACCACAGCAGTTTAGTGATTTCTGCTAAGACTCTGTGGATCTCCAGCCTAAACAAACTTCTGCTAGCCAAGAGGCTAGAGAGTGGGTGAGTTGGGGACTTACAGAAGGGCATGTGGAAAAGCATGATCAAGTGTATTCATTTTATCGCTTTTAATTAAATAACACGAAGAAGCAAACGTCAGAGGTAACCACAAATAGAGTGTAATTACACCTCCAATAAGCTGTTTCAGAAAAAAATATCCTTAAGAGGAACATAGAGTTTGCCTAAAACGTGTGTACATTGTAGAATAAATATTACAGGCCATTATTAAAAGACTATTTGAAAGAATTGATAAGACTGATCATTTTCACAGACCACCAGAGTATAAGAAGCACATGCAGAAACACCATGGCATTAAATCACCAGCTGCAACAACAACAACAACAAAAACATATTAAAAAAAAAAACAAACACCACCATACAGAGTGAAGTCAAGGGGCAGAATAAAAAATAAATGATAAAAAAACTAAAGCTCTCCAATCTGAAAGTATGCCTGGATGTAGTCTGATATTGAATGCATACTATGAACTATGTGAGGGCACAACAGAGATCCCCTCAGGTTGATGGTGAGCCTCAATTCAGAAGGCAACAAGCAGGAGCTCTCCTTGCTGCTGCTGCTCTTCCATTCTTCAAGGACCTTGCTCAAGGGCAACATCCCACCACTGAAACAAATGCAGAAAATTAGAGCTGAAGTAAAAATCTTCTCTAAACATGAGAGCTAATACAATGTTACCAGACAGTTGGGATCTTCACCACTTTCTGAACAGTCACAAAAGTGACATACTTGTTCCCAGAGTCTGTCCATCCTTTTAACACTTGCGTAAGTCCCACATGCTGCCACCACCCAATGCCTGTCCAGACTTTATTCCCCGGCTTTGTCAGAGCTCAGATTTCTTGCTCTGCACAGCACTGCTGAAGGAAAACCAGCCAGCTGTGGCTTCCTGCAGGATTCTACCACTTGATAATGAGAAGACGGGCAAGTTCAGTCCCCCTTCTTGTCACAGGACTACTTAAAAACTAGACACTTATCTGTAAGCATGCATTTTCTGAATTGGCCTAGCAAAACTTTCATTCCCATACTTCTACTTGAGTTTATCAAAGTCTAGGCACTTCCTAGTATATAAAGCAGACATACGTCCTAAATCACAACATATGAACCCTGTCTGGCTGTCCATGTATTTGTATGTGTACTGCAATAACGAACACAACATAAGAATACACTTTTCTGTTTTTGTTTTTTGTTTTGTTTTTTTCATGTCAAAGAGCTGCACACTTCTAGGAAGTTAACAAATAGACCTACAAAAGACCATCCTATGTGCAATACACCCCAAGAGAAGCTCCCGTTGACTTCTCACAGGAATTATTCTCACAGAAGCTCATTTTTTTATTTTTTTCAATCTAACAACTTCTGCTGATTCTATCATAGGAGGTATGAAGAATGATAGACATACTCTGCAGGAACAAAAGTTCTCAGTGACCTAGGCCTTGAAACTTAAGAGTAACACCTTGAACATGGCCTGTATTAAATCTCATCTAGACACAAGACATTAACACTTAAGAAAGAAAGAAATCCAGAATACTTGTCCTGTGGGAAATTCCAACACCTGTTTTTTTTCCTGTGTCAATGCAATTTCAATATGTTCCACTTAAACTTCATCTACTATTTCCTAGTATGCTCAGAGACAAGAAATTAAACTAATAAACATGTTGCTTTAACACTTTTGATGAAAACAACCAAGCACATCAACATTCCTCATATGAAAATATGTAGCCTAGCTATTTTAACTAGACTCAAATCCTTTGTCTAATGTTCAGCATTGGATGTATTTTTCCAGAGTGGCACAGTGCTTCCTGGGAGTTGTACTTACTAAGTATCGCAGTCCCCAGTATGCCATATAACCCAGACTCCTCAGCCAGATTCCTCCTACCACAATGTATTTGCACTTACTTAATTGTGATGAAGAATAGTAATGTTCTCTCAGGAAATCTGTGCTGCACTATGGCAAAGTAGTCTGGAGCCTGAACAATTCCCAAAAGGATTTGCGGATAGTTCAACCTAATGCTAAACAGCATTGCCCTAAGTCCACTTCGAACATCTTGGTGGAGGCAAAAAAAAAAAAAAAAAAGAGATACTTAAATAGGTCTGATACCAAATTAAATATTAATTTCAGCTACCTGATGAAAATTCTGTTGATTTCCAAGGCCTACTTTGTAAATAACAGTAAGCCTGCCTGCTTGCTCCTGCCATGAATGTCTCAGCACTTTCCTCACTGCGGGGCTCAAAGCATGGAATCCTTTCCCAAAAATCATTTCAAACCTCATTGCTCTTTCTTCCCCCAAGACCCACTTTCTTTTTATGCTATACTCAGGAAAATTTTGCTTGGAAAGCACTGACACTTAATGGATGTGCATTTATTTATCCTCAACAATGAACATTGCAACAACTAGCAGCCTGTTTTGACTGGATCACTCTTTTCAGGCAACCTTGCAGAGAAGTTGTCCTACACAAAGCATCATCTCACTGGAAGAGACAGCCAGCCTTGCTCTACACTTGCAAAGCACCTCGTGCAGGCACTCCTGCAGTGGAAACAGCAGTAAAAATAAGTAGCTGAAAATCACAATGGCTCCACAGAATAACATTGTTAATCAGAAATTACACTGGGATGTAGAGTAGGGGAATGGGCTGCAGGTTCCTCTACTCCTCACAACTAAACAGTCACAATGGAATTTCCTCAATAAATAGTTATTCCTTTTTAAATTTGCCTCCAACAATTTTATGGAAATATGGATCAAGCTTGAGAGGGCTTTTAACATCCCATTAAATATTAACCGCTTGTTTTATTGATTAGACAATTTGCAGTGTGGTTGACTTTATAATTTAGGGGGGTTGGGTTTGTTTTATTTTTGTTTAAAAGAAAACCTTTTGTGAATGCATTCTTTTTTGTTGGGTCAAGAGGGAACTTTGATAAAGCATGGCACAATTTGATAGGGTTTACTTCCTATAGCACTATTTAAAGTAATATTATTCTACAATGTCTTTAGGACTTTTAGAAAAAAAATACAGGTTCTTCAGACACTCCATTCCAGTGAATTTAATAAAAGTAAGCACCCTCAAAGCACATAAGGCCCAATACATTTACCCTGAGGAATAGTGATTTACAGAAAGTTCTCTCAAGGAAAAACAGGAAATAAACAATATGACCATTTCAAGTTAATGATATTTCTGTTTCTCTTACACCCCTCAGATCTTTCATTCTTTCATAAAATAGGATGAACTGCACTGAACTCAGAACAAAGGCAACTTTATGTAGGCATATATTTGCTGAAGGAAACAAAGAACACCTGTAATTTTCCCCATGCAAAGAACTTAAGTGCGCATCATATGAGTGCACACCTTAAGCATGCAGCTCCTTTCTGGCTGTGTGGTCCCAACACTGATGAAGGGCACACAAATAATCTCCCTTTCCTGGGATCTCATCTCAATAAACAATGTCCAGATCCCAACACCAGCTGAAAAGAAGCACTCCCTGGTGACCCCTGTCCTAAAAATGCCAACAGTAATAAATACAGCATAGTCTGAAAAATGCGACTGTCCTCTTAAAAATAGTCCTTAAAAAAGCCTGACTTACCATAGGACATCGACTCTAATCTGCATGGTTGCTTGGCTGTTTAGAACACTTATGTGAAATGGAAAAGCGGTAAATTACAGGTATTAGGCCACCTGAATGCCAGTAAGAATAGATAAGCAAGAATTGGGTTGATTTCTTTCAGACCCTATCTATCAAACTTTTAATGATTAATGATTTTATGATGGGCATAAAATTTGCAGTGCTGAATAGCTGAAGTGTTTTAATTTTTGAAACTGGCATTAAAAGAGAATAAACAAAAATGATTAAAGCGTGATCAAAAGTTAAGGGAAGTTGGAATACTGAGGATGAGCCTGCCTAAGACTTGGGAACAAAGAATAAATCTTGTTTTACGACATGAAACAAATTTTTGGCTTTAGGAACTCTGGTGATTCAGCTCAAGAAATCATGCAGTTTACCAGCTGTCTTTTCTCAGAGGTTATCTACACAATTTTCCTGTAGGCAGCACCTAGATTTGCAGGATGTCAAGATGACATTAGGTTTACCGTAGGTAAAGCAAGTTACTGCTCATTTTGTCCCAGTGCTCCCTCTTGTCCTGCTGCACACACTGCCACCATACAATCTGCTAGGCAGGTACCAGGCATTTCCACAATGTAGTTTAGCTATGAATTACAAGAAAGCTGAAAAACATGAGGGAATGGAGAGCACATATGTGCGATTTGTTCATGTCCTGAAATGCTTGATGATGCCTGAAGAGTGAGGATGTTAGTTTTATATCTTTCTCCAGATATGAATTTTACTGGAAGATGAATGTATTTGTCAAGATGCTTTTATCATTAAATATAGCCTTTATTGTCTATTTTATGAATGCATGCATATATGTATCAAAGTGTTCATATTCAGTTTCAACATACACTTCTCATATATATGTTTTATACACAGACACATATACGTATATGTTCATTTAGATCCTCCTCAAGGTACCTTACTGTACCATATGTATGGAGAAAAAGCTGCATTAGAAACAATCCTCTAATGCCACAGGGATAACATGAGTTCATTACTTGCTGTAATATTTCCACCTTCTGGTTGGACTCTATTTCAGCAGAATGAGAAAGTAAATGTCTTTCAAAATAAGCCCCTGCCCCTTTACCATGGTGGATAACCTCCTGAGGCTTCCTGGCCTGCCATGTTCATGTCCCCTTCTCTATAACTGACACCAGAGGTCTTAGAGGATGGCTCTGTCCTCCAAAAGCAGCACCATGCTACCTAACTACATGGGCAGCTCTCTAAATGCAGATTAACCAGATGACTGAGAGATAACAAACACTGACGTCCCTTTCCATCTCACGCACAATCCTAGCAAAGTCATCCACGGGGTCCAGGTCAGCTTGTTCAGGGACACCACTGTCACTGGGAAAATCCATCATCAGTGACATTTCGTTACTGGTTGCAAGTCCCCATCCGTTGCTCCGGTCAGCAGCACCTGTGACATTTCCCTCATTCATTATGTGCCTAGTGAGAGCAGCGAGCACCACAGCACAAAGTCACTCTTGCCAGCCGCACAGGAGGGATGGGAAGGCAGAATGGAGAGCAGACTTTCCTCAGAAAGTTAGGTTTTATTCCCTGGCATCTGGGCAAGAAGAGGAATAGTCAGAAAGCGCAGCGTTGAACTACGAGTTATTACTGTGTACGCAATGGGAAAATGTTTGAATATCAAGATGGACAAATGAATGTATAAATGTCCCTTCAGGAGACCAATCTAGTACCTGGCTAGTTGCAGAAGCAGAGGAAGGAGAAGTACTTCACACCAAAACAGCTCCTTTTGTTCACAGCACACTCCTTATATCAAACGCCCCTATTCTCCATGGAGCTCTAACTTACCTTGTATCTGACAGTCCTTTCCACACTGCTGCTGCTGCACTAACAGGCGCTTTCTCAGGAGACCCTGAAATTGCAGGGAGGTGACCCACACCGTTTGTTAGCAGTTACTTACACTGTAGAATGAATGCACTATTGTAGGAAAAATAGCGTTACAACCACCAAAGACCCCTGGTTAAAATGGCTTAAAAACAAACTCCTCCACCTTGCAAAGATTTGAACCAAGACTCTTAATTTGGTGCTTGCACACACAGAGTTACACAAGACTGTAGCAGGGCCAGGCTCATAGGATGCAGCACAACACCTCTTACAACAGAGGTTTAGCTCCCATTGATATTGATGATTTGGGATGAAACATGAGCAGCATGAAAGGGGCAGAAAGATACTGGAAATGCAATTACCTGTGTGTGGGCGTTATCATGTCAGTTTTGCCTACTGCTTGAATCATGCCATGGATGAGGGAGGATTTTATTCAAGTATAACAGACATGTAAATAGCTACAATGATATCTTTTATTTCCTTTTAACACACACACACAAAAAAAAAAAACTGTAACGGATTATACAACATTGACATTGAAACTCCAGAAGTGAAACTGTTTGCAACAACAGCAATTGTAATTAATAGGACTGTGCAGATCTTGGCAAATGAAGAAGACAGAAATCTCCTGAAGGACAGCACTAACATCCGTCACAGTGAAAGCATGGCTCTGGGCCCACACACAGGCTGCAGGGTCGTGGCCCCGCTAACCCATTCCAACAGACCCAGCCCACTTTGTGGGATCTGCCAGTCTGGTGGCGAAACACTTGCCAGTACCGAGTTGTTAGGACATAGGAAGGTATGCATAAATTGTCAGCATACTACACAGGGACATTTAATATTAGGCTTTTATATACATACATATATATATATATATACACACACACACACACACACACACACACACAGATGTCAAAGATCCTTGATGGAGTATTATCTAATTTCTGCCAGGCTAAGACAACTGCTGAAAAAAATTTACTCAAGAGTAACGTGAAGCAGAATAGATTGAAATTATTGCCACAAAAATCTAACACAAAAAATCTTACTTAGTGGAAGGTTTACTGAGTCCATATCTCTGAATAACAACTACACCTCCAAAGGACAAAGCCTGAGTCCATTTGGTGCTGAAGACAGGACAGAACTAGGAAAAAATCAGGCCACAATATTGTTCTGTTAATATCTTGCCATATTTACATCACACACACACACGGCCAAACTAATACAGAACTAATACAAATGTGTTTAATGTGCAAAATGGGTTTTGTTGCTGGCAATTCTTCAGGAACACCACTGTCAGGTATCTTTTTTGCATTTCCAAGGTTGCTTTCACTTATTTCATCGCAAATCGGTACGCTTTATCTGTGTACTACCTACAGTTTTATTTCAGGTCAGCACCCATCAGCATAGATGCAGCTCTCCTCAGAGCAGCACAGGCCTATATACAACCAAGACAAGTCACAGCTGTGCTGCCCAGTGACCCAGCCGCTACAGCTCACATGGGACGCCTATACAAAAGTGCAGCAAGACTACATCCAAATGCCTATCAGAAGCACTCCTACACAAGCAATTCATCCTTTGACTACAATACTACTGGACACTGTCTGTTCAGCTGGAGACATCCTCAGAGGCTAGGGGAGACAGGTCTCCTCTCTCGTCTCCCAGACGAGAGCAAGCCAGCACCACGCATTTATCCTTCACACAGGTCCACAGAAATCATTTGGTCTATCAAACACACTTCTCTTGTGCTAGTGTTCTGGATATTTTTTCTTTCCAAGCATTATACCACATACAGTGGCTCAAGTCAGTTGGCAGAACACCCGATCCTCCCCCACCCCGACTCCAAGCAGCATAGGTCCTGGCTGGGAGGATGCTAGTGGGAGAGGGCACATGCGAAATCTCACCATGCCATGAAGATCCCCAGGTCGCTGCTCCACAAGGTATTAGAGAAGCTGGTATAAGGGGAAAGGACAGACAGAAAAGGGAAAGATGGAAGGACAGAAGCAGTGAAGTGGAGGTCTGTTCAGACCGTGGAAATGCAGAGCCAGGCATAGATGTAAATAGCACATTAATATATTTCTCTTCAAAGAGCACAGCATGCGCGCGCACACGCACACACGGCACCAGAGCAGAGGGACAAACTAAGAGAATCCCTCCTCCTCAACTCAGCAAGTTCAACATTTTGCAAACTGCCCCTCCTGAGATGGGCGGCATGAAAATGCAGCCAAAGATTTCATGTCCGCTGGCCACCTTTCCCCTTGGATGTAGCTCCAAAGAGTCACGACAGCAGTGCCTGAGCCTCTCAGACATCGGAAATACTCACTGCACAGCAGTTCCTAGACTGCCTGACTTCTGAAATCTTAGTGCCACCTTGGTTTATGTGTTAGTTCTGCCCTTCCTCCTGCTTCTGCAATAAATTTCTTGTCTCCACTGTACTTCAGAAAGTCATGAACAATACACCCTTTTGTCTCACCTCCTCTGAACTGTATTGCTATGGCAAATTACATTCATGGATATTCACTCCATTTCAAGAATTTTCATCTACAAAGCATAATGGTGACATTTTTGCTTTTTTGTTGTTGTGGGGCAAGAGGAGAAAACAAAAGCAAACAAAGTGTTCCTGTTGGTGATTATTTTCTCCTAATTATTTCCCAAATGAAATTACTTTCCTGGATGCTATCTAATTTATTACTTCCTTCCTTATTCCAGGTTAGCATCAGCAATTGCCTAGCTACTGCATATTTCAATACATGGACAGAAAGAAAATGCTGTTGTGATTAAATCAGAAATACATAAGTGAGAAGGAACAGTTGATGAGCAGAGTTAGGATTTTTTTTCCTCTTGTTTTAGAACTTCTCAGTCTGTCTGAAAGCCTCTTAGTACATGAGGGTGGGGCAAAGAAGATGGAGAAGCTGAAATAGATGAGCTTTGCTGGAGATTGCTGCTTAGTGGTAGTTTGGAGACAACCGAGAATCATTTCCATTACTGCAAAGATGAGTAATGCCACAAGGCTCAATCCAGAAAACAAATACAAATTACAAAAAAAAACAACAACAACAAAAAAAAACACAACACTCTTAAAGGACAGCTTCATTATAAGGACATTTCTGTTCTTTTCTTCACAGATTGGAAAGGACAAAATGTCATAATCTTGTGTTTGATACACTGTCTTTTTTTTTTTTTTATCTTTAAATAAACACCTTTGGTTTTTAAAAATTATCATTATGTACAGAATTCAGAAACACTAATCATTAGATAAAAAATAAGGAAGAAAAAAGATAATGGAATGAAATAAGCTGCAAGGAGATTCATTTGGGGAATTAATTTACAATGCCAAAAATATAATTGCCAACTGATTAACACATTTTTTCTCCCTCTTATGGGCATTTATTTTTAATTTATTAATTTCAATGCTCATTATACCTTGATTACACTCTCTTTTGGGAGGAAATAAGATTTGAAGTGGTTTCTATTTTTTTGCCTGTTTTATTGTTTCCATACAGTAATTGTATGTCATGTACTTGAATCTGTGCTTTCTCTCACTTAAGGTTCTATTTTGAGTTGACTGTATTTGGGGGGGAACAAACGTGTTTAAGGGCACTTGGCTGCAAATCAATCACTGAATGATAAGAGCTAATTTAAAGCGGTAGTAGCATCTGCTCTAGGCAGCAAAGTGTCCTTGTGGCATTGCCAATGTACTGTGCTGAGCAAGGCAAGAACAAATACAAAGGTTACCCACGAAATGCTCTCAAATTGTAGGTAGATTTCTGAAAAAGAAAGGTAATTTTCCTCCTCTGTAGAAATACTGCCCTGTCCTAGGTCGGTCCCATCTCTTGCATCTACCAGCATTTCTACAAAGGCCATCATTATTATTGCCATGAAGCAACTGAAGCAAATGCAAAAACTTCTAAGCGAGACAATCTAGTTTATTGGCTTCATTATTTTAAGTGAGCTGCCTATGGTTTTGTTTATATTCTAGTCATCTGGAAACACTCTGGCACCCTACTGACTATTGCAACACAATCAGTAGAAGGGTGGACAAGCCTGTTTTGCAGGGCAGAGATGTACAAAATTCCAGGCTCTTAAAAAGTTGCTATCACCTGCAGAATTGTCTATATGCAGTTTTGTCGATTGTAATGAAAGCAAGGTAATTTGAGTTACCTTAACCAGAAACAACAGAAAGAGCCCACTTTATATA
>VXAA01002052.1:184400-232649 GCA_013399115.1 Anseranas semipalmata
TTTTTTTTGCCACTCCGTACCCATAAACTGATTTGTATGAAATTCAGACATTGGGATAGAGGTGTTGGATGTGTGCAAATTCTATTTGTTAATAGTAGCTCATCTGTTTTATGTTAGTTTTCAAGATCATGACTAAAGGACCTGGAGACAAGTAACATAATGAAAAGTTCAGCAACAAAAGTTATATGAAATTATGCTAAGTACTTTTGCATTTTTTCCTCCTCTGCATTCAGTTGGTGACCTGTTTAGAACAAGCACCACTGCTTTTCTTGTGTTGGCAGAACTCCTCATTCAATAGGTCTTCAGCCCTGACTGGAAGCATGAATTTCACAGTAATACAAACACACACACACACACGCACGCACACACACAAAGAATAGAAAACAAGAAACTTAGGAGATGAGCTGGGAACAAAGTCCAGAATTCATCTATTTGTGCAGAAAGACCCCATTAGGAAAGGATGAAATGGGATGAAATGTTTTCACCAGATGCTAAATTCAACGGTAGCCAGGAGCAACCCAGGAATTCCTGTGAATTCAGACAATTTGAAAAAGAGTTCTAGGAGAAAAAATAAAAATAAAAAGACAAAGAAGTAGCAGCTACTTTTAAATACCATAATGTTTTAAACCTTTTGGAACTAAGCATTTCTTTTTAAAAACACCGAAGCATCAAAAACTTTTAAAAGGGTCTCAAAAGAAACAAACACTTCAATTTGCTGTTAAAAGAAAAGGAGGAAATAGAGAAAAAAACAGTTGTTTATCTGAAGAGCTAATCTCCCTTCCTAGAGGACATTCTAAATCCACTCCCCTTCATACCAGCATTCCCAATGGCAGGCTCTTGTTGGCATAAAAAGCTCAGATTAGTCTTTTTTTATTTTTTAATGATTTCCTCATTCTATTTTGTGAATCTTTGGATCATCTCAAAATTTTAGCTCCAGAGGCCTTTTCCAAGGTTTCCTGTAACCTTTTACAGTGTTCCCATGCTCTCAATTCTTGTCCCAGATGTCCCCAACAGTTGTGATCAGATGCTTTAATAATGATACAAGTAGTCCAATTTTTGACCCAACCATCCTCTGCCTTAGAGGATGGGGCCCCATGGGACTTCTTTGAGCCCCATGATTCAACTCAGCTTCAGCAGTGACTATGAAGGTTTCCCCTTTTGACTGAAGGGTAGAAATGGGCATTCTGGTACAATTCGTGTCACACCAATATGAACATCAAAACAGGTCAGTGAAATCACATCCTAAAAGTGTTTATCTCTACTGACTATGAAAGAAGGACAGGTGGCCTGTTCAGACAAGTTGTGTTAAATGAAACCATCCCACCTGCTTTAGTGGCAAAGGAAGAGGATGGATGAAAAGAGCACGGAAGGATGGCAAAAGGAGGAAAGACGGCAAAAGGAGGAAGCAGAGCTTTGGTTCCAGTCAAGACAAGACAACTCCAGTCAGAACCACCTCTATACCCCCCAGTCTTCAGCCTCTGTTTCACTTTCTGATTTTTTTTTCTTTGCCTCATTCTCTTCTTTTAAACATTTCCTGTTACAGTCTGCTAGCCCGTCAGATGGTTTCCTTGAAGCCTGTCACATCATTGTAACCTTCAGCATTTTACTTAGAACAGAATACATTTTGTACAAGGCCTCTCCAAAGGCATGTCAGCTGTCAGTTTCACAGGGTTCACTCAGGATGACCAAAGCACTTGGGAAAACAATGTCTTCAGCTGTACTCTTAAAACATGAATATGGAATTTGTTTGTTGCAATAAAAATTACAATAGCTTGTCTGTAAAGAAATGGATGCAAGGGAAAATGTGATTCAAACACCATAGAGAGGAGTTTGGTGAAAAAGAATAAAACTTTGGAGGCTTTGAGGCTCAGTTCTGACATGCTCTCAGTCACATAAGGTGGTTTGTTTGAACCTTACCGAGAGATATCTGAAAGCCTTGGATCTGCAAAAGCAGGTCAGAAATACTGCAGCACTTGTCTGGGACATAAGCGCCTGCACAGATGCAGAGAACAAAAACAGATAGAGAGAAGCAAGTGACATAAAGCTCCCCAAACATCTCCTCCTAGCTGATAGAGTTTGAATTTACAGTAGATGCTTAAAACAGTCCTTTGTCTGTCTGTCCTTTATTTCTATCTGGCACTATTTCTACTGTGAATTTTGGCAACAGAGTAGGGCAAATGTTTAGATGGCAGAAGCCCAAGTTGTTAAGCTATGGATGAAGGAGAAGTAAAAACCAGGTGGTTTTCCAGATGCCCATTACTTGCAAGAAGTTTCTTGTTTCCTCTATCCTTACAATGAGCTGTGTACCTTGCTCCTCTATTGCCCAGAGTTAGTTTCTCTCTCAGACGCACATACATCCTCCCTCTTTGCTGCAACTTTTACTCATATATATGTAACTGCCTCCAAAATGGTATGTTTTGTGCTGATGATATTCTCTTGTCTGAAGGAAAGTTATCTAAAGCTAAACCTAAAAGAAGTGTGAAACAACCTATAACTGGCCAGTTCGATGCTTCACAGGACACCGTGGATAAAGATTTTTAAGCCAAAAAGGGTTATTGGAGCACATGATCCAACCTTCAGCACGTTATACTCCACTGATTGCCAAGGGGACCAACATGCAAAACTGCTGTGGCTTGTTCATAGAGTCTCTCAAATCATACAGCTACCAACAGCAAACAGATTAAGGCACTTGAGAACGGGAGTCGCATAGGGGAGAAGATGACAAAGGGAAAAGATGAAACATGCTTCCTATTTGTCACTCCACTGAGCGCAGATATCACAGAGACTGCCACCTCTCACCCGCACTTCAGTGGCAGCAAGAGAGCTCTCTGAGAGCTTCATACCAGCATATGCATGAAACAATATCCACAGCAGGTTCAAGGTACTGGTGATAAAATGGAAACATCACTTAAAGGCTTTTGCCGCAACACTGAACAAGCAATACCCGAGAACCCTTCTATCCTTCCTCTTTTCCCAAGAACAGCTATAATGAAACCAGAGAAAAGATGGCCATGGACAACAGGGGAATTAAAAATTCTGGCAAAGCAAGGCGTAGGACTCAGGTATGAATAACATGTAGAATATGAGAACAAAGGTCTAATGTCCCTGATGCGAAAAACCTTGTAGGAAAATAAATCAAAGCAATATCTGTTTTGCTGACATTAGCTATCAGGGAAGATGCTAAAAATGTTACTGCCAAGTAAACAAAACCAAAGCAAAATAAAGCAAAAGAAAACAAACAAACAAAAAAAATCCCAGCCTTTTTATTCTGAGAAACTTTAGTGTTTTCTGCAGAATATACGGTACACAAAATATAGGGCTACAGACTGGCTGGATGATGTTTCCTCTACAAACAACACGCAGATAAACTGTCCTTATTTAGCACATTTCATACTCACACCAGCATCTTGAAGATTACCAAGAAAAGAAAGGTCAACTCAGTACAGACAGAGGATTAGACTAAACGATACCTTTTCTTTCCTCGCATCTCAGAACTCATTTCACCTAGGAACTACAGTGTTAAAGGTGTGTTTTCTTTACCAGTGGCAAGTGCAACTCACCCTTTGGAATCTGAGGGCTTAATGAAAAGAAAATAGGAATGAACATGTTAAAGTCCCAATGCAGCTAGAGATATAAGCATTAAAGTACTCTTCAGATATTTAGTCCCTTTAGGTTTTAGTCCCTTTTTAGGGACTGCTTAAGCATTTCTAAATGCTTTAGACTTCGCTAAACCAAGGTCTAGAGCTCTGAGGTCAGCTGTGTTGACTGATCTGCACACAAACATAGCACAAACAGTTCCACCAGCGGGGTATTCCCAAAGAGAGGCAGTTACATTCCCCTGCCGTCTGCTGAGAACAGAAAACTCGGATTGCTGTAGCACATGGCGGCACCAAATGGAACTAAAGTGCCAGAATGAATGGCAGCCACTTTGGAGATTTAGGAATACTTAAATATGTTTCATGTAAGGTACGATGAGGAGACAGACACACAAAGGCAGGAAACTAGTACACATACTACCTTTTCCTTAAGTTTTATTAGAGAATGATGTATTTCCATCAATTATAGGAACAAAGCAAAGGGAAAACAGCTGCCCAGGGGTAAAAATATGTGTATTAAATCTATTGCTTCACTGCAGGATAAGGAGAAATATCTTTTGAAAGGATTGTCACAAGACAGCTAGGAAAACAAAGCATCTCTACAGCTGTCAGGAAGGTTGAAAGTAACACCTGTGGATACTTCTTAAAGGGGTATTTTAATACTGGGATAAGGCAGCTGATGAAGCGTTTAACATCCAAACTAAGTTACACCAATTGCAGGACATCAGGGTGCCCCCCAGCCTCAAAAGGCAGGAAGACAGCGGGCAGCAGCAGGGCCAGCCCAGGGGCTGCAACGTGCCTCTGCTGGGAGCAGCACCCCGGCCCAGACACTGCCGTGCACTTGCCTGACAGCTCCAAGCAGTGCCCTCACCCGCGGACAGAGGGGGCAGAAAAGGCAAAAGGGGAAACAGGAAAGAAAAGGTCACCCCTCACCAAATTCTGTATCATTATTTAAAAAAGAAGCAACTTGTTCCAGAACAAAAGAGTGAAAACAAAGGTGCTCATTCTTTTGGCCAACAAAGTTCACTTCATCATATCTTTTGACTTAGAACCATCATATCTTTTGACTCCTTTGGTTTCACCATAGAAAACATTAAGCTGGACACATCTGAAAACAGATTTACTTTTCAAAGTCTCAAAACAAACCAACAAACCAGGTCTGCATGGTACTATGGATTTTTCTTGACTTTCACAGAATCACTGAACCATTTAGGTTTGAAAAGACCTCCAAGATCATCCAGTCCAACCTATGACCTAACACTACCAAGTCCACCACTAAACCATGTCACTAAGCTCTACATCTACATGTCTTCTGAATACCTCCAGGGATGGTGACTCAACCACTTCCCTGGGCAGCCTGCTCCAATGCCTCACAACCCTTTCAGACTTCCATACTGACTGGACCACATCCTGTTTGACAAGAGGGATGTTCTCTGTTGGACAGAAAACACAGTACAGCTCTTGAATATATATTCCAGTCTCTGTATGAGAAACCTTACCCTATTACCTGACCGCCTATGTACATCTCTCACTTCAATCTTACATATCAGCTCATATATCACTAGTGATGGCCCACAGTGGGACTATGCAAAGAAGATTAAGACCGATTTTTCCACAAAGTAAACATGCTGCATAGGCTGCTCTGCTTTCCTCGTTAAGGGTGTAAAAAGCTGTGGGGAAAACATGCTGCAATCAGCCTAGATCACAATAAAACATTGTTTCCTACCATACAGAAGTCTTCTTTGAAACCACATGATATTCAGAGGAAAAGGGGGGAAAGACAGAGTGGAAGAAGGAGAGAGAGAGAAGAAAAGCCTAGCACTTTGAATTGTAGTTTTCATCAAACTTGGAAAAAGTCATCTACGTCAAGCATAAGGAAATGCTGTAAATCAACTCCCAACAGCACACTGGCATTCAAGCAGTTGCTGTTCTCTTTCTGCATATTGTCCATGTTTCATTTCCAAAACCAGTAAGTTTGAGTCCAGCACAGTTTTGAGGTTAGTGACAAAGTGAAGATTATAATCTTCTCATTACATTTAATTTCCCTCAAGTCACTTGCTTTCCCTACACCAGTCCACAAATTCAGCTACATGTGGTCTGCTAACCATTAGATGGAGAACAAGTGGTAGAGGGACTGAATGCTTTATAGCAGAGGTTGGACTATGAACCATTGGACCATATTCTTCTTTCAGAGCGTAATATATTCTTACCACCATCTATTTTAAACTGCAAATCCAAATCGATCTATTGAGGAAGCATAAAAAAAATTCTTCACCGCTCACTAAGTGTAGGAAATTTCTGCTTATAGTTACTTGCTACTAGCTTTCCTTCCCTCTTCATACAAGAACTGGATAAAAAGCTAAGCTCTGGTGATGCTGGGGACAGAACACTCCAATTTAGGGGATAGGAGAAAGGGAAAGATGAGCCATTGAGAATGGACAGTGCAGAAAACAATAACAAGAAGGAAGATGGTTCTCCTTTAATAGCTAAGCATAGCGAGAATGCTGAGCACCTTAGTGCCCAGAGGCCAGTAGGGAACAAGCTGACAAGTCCAGCGCACATCTTAATGGGTGCGGTGACACGCTGCCCTGGAAGCAGCAAAACTCATTACCAAATACAGCGGCAGGTAAAGTCACAGGCTAGGGAATGTCAGAAGTTTGCTTTGCTGTACCACTACGGAAGGCATCTGACACGTCTCCGGATATTTTAATTCTGAGCTGCAGATTACTTCATTGCCTTTAGAGGTCTGAACCTATTTGAGAAGAGATATAGCAAAAATGAGAAACTATTTCATTTTGTCAAAATGACAACCTCCAATGCTCGCAGTTATGAAATTGCCTTCATCTTCAACAATATGTCAGCATTCAGCTCTCTTAATAAACAACTACTCTCCTACAATCAAACAATATTCTCAAAATGTTCCCATTTCATTAAAAACGTAAATAAGGTAGAATCTTTTCAAAAGATCATACATTTAATTGAAAAAAAAAATAATTTAAGATGGGTGAAAGAGTTGTTGATCCATTAATTCTCTCTATCAACTAGGCTTCATTCAACCAGATCTGGGTATTTTCAGGGGAAAAAAAAAGTTGCAATTATCAATGAACATAAGTCTTTAAAATTAATAAACATGAACCCCCTTGTATTTGTAATATAACTAAGTTCTCAGCAACTATTCCACTGAAATTAAACATTCTGATTTTAACAGTATTTTAAATATATTAACAACTACAGCCAAACACTGGCTTTTTTACATACTATTCTGAATACAACATAATACATTCATGTAACAATTCCAGCCAAGAGAACTGGTCTCATAAACCTAAATGAGCCTTTGATCAGATTACAAGGGCACAAAAATTATATATAAAGTATTTAAGTAGGAGAAAATCTGGAAATTACAATAAATTAACTGAAAAATATGAAAAAGATTTTTTCCCTTGACATGAATAGAGGCAGGATTTCACCCCAAATTCTACCATATTCATAATATCCCTCACCCCCTTAGACTAAAGCTTCACATCTCATTTATGCCCAATGGCTTTCTGCTCTCCACTACTTCTTTAAACAACGTATGGCACTTCTCACACTTTATCCTCACAAACTCCTTGATGCCCAGGCTCTGCTTCAGCACTCTGCCAAATCCTTTTTGTGCTCACTCTCATGAAGAAGCAACATCTACTTTTGGCAACAATATCACAGTTTGCTATTGAATACATAAGCTGTGATTCTTTCCACACACAGATTAGAAAACTCTGACAGTAAAACAATGGCAGAATATTTAGACAAAAACATTTTTTAAACGTAATGTTATAAATATTCCTATTTAACTCCTTGCCTTATTCCAGCATGATTATCTGAACATTGGCAAATAGCAAATCTGCACTTCTTTAAACAGTGCTTTGTTTAATGCTGTATACAGTTACTGATCCTCTATTAAACGTGTCAGTGTTGAGGGATTTAGGGTCATTTGAGTCTTAATCCATACCATTCTCTGAGAGTAAAACAGAAGGCAACCAACTGTGGTGGCAGCACAGAGAACATATTTGTGAGGAAAAGCAACTTTTTTTTCAGATTCATCATCTAAACAGCTATGGAAATATATGGCAAGAATCAAGACTTTATTCTAAGCAGTATACACCTGAAAATTTTCCCTGGATACTCAGAACATTCAGAAACCAAAAAACGATGTTCAGAATTTCAAGGTCAAGCTTAGAGAGTCCACACAACAGTCCAGGCACAAAAAGTTGTGACAAGCACTGTGCATGGCTTGCTGGACAGATTGCCCCCAGCCCCATGCTGGTACTCATGAAAGACACCAACAAATCGTTATCACCTTGATAAGACATCGGGTGCTATTCCAGGTGAATCGTGCTATGGATTTCACCATCCAAATACAGATCGGGGAACTACACGCTCCTTGTTTGTACTAGCCAGCAGAACTGACCTAATGCAGTAATGGCAAGCGTAGCAATATGTTAAGATGATGAAGACCTGGTAAAAGAGCAAATATGATCTCCAGATATTAAGTAACTGTAATCAAATTATTCACTAAGTCAAGGTGCCTGTGAAAGTAATACATGCAGCACCACACAGCAAAAGCAGAGCATCCCACATTCTTTGCAGTCATTTCAACCTCAGGCTATGTTTTAAAGACAGAAAGGTCACTCGCTCATCAGGCTCAGTGTTGAAATCAACGGAGCAATCCTGGCTGATGCCGGCTGAGGATCCTGCTAATGAAGACAGTGACGTTTTCTGATTTACTTTTACCTGGGGAGCTGCCCTAAGAAGTCTTTTACAATTTAACGACAATGAGTATGCATATTCAGTTACTACCATATAACATTAAACTGATGGCATCACTCTCCCAGTTGGCCACTCAAACTCTGCTGGAGGACACTAACAATGCAGCACATTTCAGACTGCAGGGCTGAACACATTGTTACATTGCAGTTGCTGCTATTAAAATATTATGCCTGAAATTAATGCATTACACCTTGCAGACTAATGTTCTCTAAATCAGACTGAATTTATCCAGGGGTATTTTTAGGCAAAAATACATCCTCACGAGCAATGTAATGATCAGCACTTTTCCCCCAGATGCTCTAATATGGAATAAAGCCTATGCAGTAATTAATATTTATGAAGTAAATTAGTTCCTGTTAAACCCTAAATCACAAATATATGGGATTTGAACTATAAAAATGCAAACCTAAACCAATATAATAAAAATACACTTACATACATATTAATTGTGAACTTCGGTCAAGTTTTTATATATTGCTTTAGTAAACTCAAAATTAATAATCATGCTGGTCTGCAAACTTTTGTATTGATCTATATGATTTCTAGATTAGCCAGATACAACAGAGGAAGTCTCATTTTAGTACATTAGGGCACCTTAGAAGCTGCATCAGCAGGGCTGAGTCTCCTACACCCTTCAGTGGCTGACACTACCCTGTTTCCACTGTCACATGAATGCTTTCCCCTGTTGGAAACCAGAGAAAGCATTACACACAGGAGGATGCTCTTTCCACAATGAACTGATACATGATTCAACCTGTGTCCCAGGAAGAGAGAGTTTTACCCACTTTAATAAAGTGAAAACAACATACGCTGTTCGCGGAACATACATCCTGCATATATCAAGCAGTTATGAAGAAGAGGAAATAACACTTTTTTTTTTTCAGTGCTTTTTGTCATCAGATCTCAAAGTGTTTTATAAAGTGTGTTCTACACACAATACACTAATAAAAAATTATAGGATTACAAATGTTCATATAGCGAGTGATGCTAAAAACATTTCAACATCAGAAAGAAGTTATGTGGTTTAGCAACATGAGACAATTATTTAAGAGCTCCCATATGCATTTAGCAGGCTACTTTCAGACACCCAAGTCTGAAAATGTTTGCTTTCATATGAACATAAAAGGATTCAAAAGAAATGTAAACTAATTCAAGCTAAATGTAATATCTCCTCAAGCCATTATTAATGTTTTTATTAGCACTTCTTCCTTCCTCCCCATTTCCAGATGGCACAGTGTAGAGCACCCTGCATAACACCATCAATGGCTTTGCTGAAACACAGGTGGAACGCTGCAAGGAGCACCACAACTGGCCAGCTCCGTGGAGAGGTGTGTTTGTTTCCTTCAAATGGTACAAAAAGAGGAGAAGAATCCGTCCCACCTCCCCCCAGTCTAGTAAAGAAGCTGTCCTAAATCTGGTTACATCTATGGCAGAAGGACAGGAATGGGAGAGGACGAAACATGCAATTTCCCCTTGTCTTCAGGCAGAGACTGCTGATGAAAGTATTGGACTGGCAGTTCAAGGGACCATTGCTCTCGCTTCATCTAGAGCTTGGTTCAGCACCACCACAGCCAAAAGAAGAAGGAGGATTAGCAGCAGGGCCTGCTAAGGAGTTGAGGTGCAGGAAACATGCTAGAGAATAGTATGTTCCCCATAGCAAACCCCAGCACCTCTTCTAAGGCTAGCTGCAGAGACTCCAGGCACAGTAATCTATAGAACAACTTGCTGAGACCACCACTCCATTTTATGCACACTAACAACTTGCCATCATGTGCCATCACAGCCTGTTCACCAATAACGAAGGCATGCTACTAGAGGATATTATCTATCTAATCCTCTAAAAGGTGTTTAATATCTATTTTTCTCTCTTCCTCCTAAACTATAAGCCTGTTTATTTCACTCCACATCTCTCCCATCTTTTGAGCATCAAGAAAAAGCAGAGCTGCTTGAAAAAGTTGTAGGTAGTGTGGAATTTTAAACTGAACAGAGAACACATCAGCAAGCTACAAGTAAATAATTTAGCTCTTGGCCTGAGGCATTACCTTTTATTCAAAGAGGCATAATTGATAAAGAATGCTAGCAGAGTCATTTACAAAATGTTAACTATGCAGTAGCAGAACATCCTGTTACAAAGCAAGATAATTATTTTACATATCAGAACCTCAAAAGTAAATAGATGAATGCACAGAATCTTAAACGATCTCAGCAGATTAATGGGCAGATGAAGGATATAAGAGGCAATGTAATCCATCAAAATATTCAGGCAAAAAAAAAAAAAAGCTTCAGCTTATCAAAAACACACCTTTATTTGCTTTTATTTTCTGCATTATCTCAAAGCCTTTGTGCTGCAGTGGAGAGCCTCTCTGGGATCCTGTTTAAAATCTTCCTTAATG
Source organism: Anseranas semipalmata (assembly GCA_013399115.1). Classification (NCBI taxonomy): domain Eukaryota; kingdom Metazoa; phylum Chordata; class Aves; order Anseriformes; family Anseranatidae; genus Anseranas; species Anseranas semipalmata. The sequence continues at coordinate 195,196 of VXAA01002052.1, forward strand.
ATGTGGATGACTGGGCAGAGTGTACCCTCAGCAAGTTTGCAGGGTCTGGAGAAGAGAAGGCTGAGGGGTGAACTCATCAATGCATATAAATGCCTGAAGGGAGGGTGCAAAGAGGACAGAGCCAGGCTCACTGCCCAGTGACAGGACAGGAGGTGATGAGCACAAAGTGAAACACAGGAGATTCCCTCTGAACCTCAGAAAGCATTTCTTTACTGTTCAGGTGAGGGAGCACTGGCACAGGTTGCCCAGAGAGGTCGTGGAGTCTCCCTCCTTGGAAATATCCAAAAGCCACCTGGACGTGGTCCTGGGCAACCTGCTCCGGGTGTCCCTGCTTGAGCAGGGGTTGGCCTCCAGAGGTTCCTTCCAACCTCAACCATTCTGCAATTCAGTGATATAGACCTAATTTCTCCTCCACATAGGAAAACATCTGTTTTCTAGGCATGTGTTCAAGTAATAGCCTACACAGAAAGCTGTACTACTGATGTCTCTCATGCATCTTCTCTGAACTCTGCAGTCACAGAAGACACAGTGGTGTTTCTATCACAGTAGCTTTTCAGACCTCTTCTTTAAACTAATCAGGTAGGTAATTACTAAGCATGTCCTGCCTCTCTCCCTTCTCTGTCGCAGCTGGTTAACTTGGTACCCTGTTTCTTTCTTTCCCTGGATATGTTCTTGGACGCTCTTGCGAAATAACCTATTGAGTATCAGGTCTGTAAGATGTTATCTAGACATGAAAGTTTTTTTGGAATACTTATAGTTCTAAATCACAATGCATTTGTCAGCACGGCTGAAAAAGAACTCTGCAGATCTGAGATACATCACCACTTGTCTGTCTAAAAAAATAGGACGTTTACTCTGCCAGGAACCGCATGGCTGACCAGGAATTAATTTGGAATCATTTCCTGGACTGGCTGAGGAAAAAGACAAGCAGGACTAATGTAGAGAAGCATAATTAATCACAGTTAATCTTTATTTATTTATTTTAATGTGTTCTTATAGCTCTCATTTAAATGGGAGCTAAAATATGGGCATTAACATTTTGGTTTTTGTTTCCTTCTGTTTTGTTCAGATGGTTTCTGCCTATTTATTCCCTCATGTCGGTGTTTCCATAATGCAAGGCCTTAATTTAAGCCTGCAAAATGCAAGTGAAGAAAATCACTTGCATAGTTGTTCTGTGATGAAGAAACCAGACATAAATTAAAAAATCACATCAATATGCTCTTATGAGATCATGCTCTGTTGAATTACTAAGGATGATGAAAAGCAGCAGGCTCTGGCATAGAAGTAACTCTGGAGATGGTCAGTCCATGCCTCTAACATCTCTTCTTGACATCAGAGATATGCTGGGAAGCAGTCACTGTGTGAAGGGGTAGATGAGAGCCCTATTTCACTACCCTAACCTAATCAGGGTGCAACTACCAGGGACATAATTCAGAGCTTCTCACTAAGAGCAGCAAGGAACACAGGGGCCATCAGTCAGCACTGGTTAAGAGCTCTCCAGGATTCTCTCTCACATAGTGGAGCGTCTGGGCAACTTGCCTCTATTTTTTTTTATTTATTCTTTTTTTTTATTTTTTTTTTTTAATTTTTTATTTTTTTTTACTAAAGTAACTTTATCAAAATTTTAATTCATCTCTACAAGAACTGCTGCTGGTCTGTCACGAAGATTGGTCAATCTTTACTCTAGTCCAACCTTAAAACTTAAACAGAAAAAAGGGAGGGAGGAGAACTTCATTTTCAAGTCATGGAAGTTTAAAACTACCGAAGTGGAAATTAATGACCAAAGCACACATCCACTTATGGGTATAGTGGCTTTCCCATTCCCTCTATTGTCTCTCCCGACAGGAAAGACACACAAAGACACTGTTCCTACCTAACTTGCCCACAAAGACAGAACATCCTGTGATACAGTGGATCAGCTCAGTAATAAGTTTTAAGAGAGCCAGTAATGCCCAAGTCTAACGTTTGTTGTTGGATACAGCAGCACAGGGACCTCAGATGTACCTTCTGTAATTGGGAAAGGCTAAAGGAACAGTTTTTTCATTGTAGGATGGCTGATTTTAAACATAGTTGACAGTGGTCTTTATGGTGCCTGTTAATGAGATACTGAAGTACCAACGCACAGTCTAAGTGTTTTACCATAGATCGACTTTCACGCAGCGTGCATGCTCAGATGTATGCGCAGTTCTCTATACATGAATGAACGTACTACCCATGTCTCAGCTTTAAGGGAATAAAGTCATCCTGCATGGGACTGACTGCAGCCACCATGATAAATGATGCCCATCATATTATAGCTAAATTCAAGACCCCTGCACCAAGCTTGGATAACTGGGGTTGGCACTGAGGAGGTGCACAGATGGGAGGAATCCTCCCCCACCATCTGGAAGATCTCCTGCACCTGTAGCAGCAGCTGTTTTGATGCACACAAAAACACACACATGTCCTCCTCTGTAGAAAAAAGAAAATAAAGGTCTCAGCAATGGTAAAACCTAGGTTTGTATACTGCTGGGTGCCTATTCCCTTTCTGTGAGTCTGATCCCATGCAGGAGCAAAAATCCCTGCCTAACTTCCTGTAAGCAAGCTCTTTGAGAATGGAGCTGTTGAGTGAGGGGACAATTAGCGTAGAGAGGAGGGAGGGGTACGAAGAGACTTTTGCACTGAATAAAGCTTGTCAGATGATGGACACACACATTCATGCAAATTGCTGGTATTTTCTTAAACCTAGAAAACATTAAGTTATTTCATGCATCCAAACTGATTTTAAAACATTAAAGAAACCTTCTCAGATGTTTTAATACTGCCAAAAATATCAACATGATATAAAACATGCACTATGAAACACATGTACACATATCTTCATGAGAGTATATTAAAATTGAAAGTTCAGACAGTTTCTCCTATAGAAAGTCAAAGCAAAACATAACAAGAAAGCCTAACCAAAATATTCAACTTCTGATTTGAATCATTTTGTAATTTTTCAGGTGACAGACTAATTGATACTTATATACTTTTACTGTCAAAAATAAATTTCTCAATGGAAAACTCATTCATCAGCAAGTTTGGGCAGGCCCAGTATGAAGTATCATGCTAGATTAAACCCTGTGACAGCAGCAACTCCAATCAGTCAAAAAAAAAAAAATCAAAGAAATAACTTTCCCCAAAAGTTGCTTTATTGAGGAAAGCGTGTCCAAACAGTCAAAAAGCCTAACTAGTTACTACTCTGCAGCTGAGCCGTGATAACTACCCTGACTCTGCTCCTAAAAACAGCAAACGCACAAGTTTTTGAACTACTTTGAAAGAAACTCAGTTGCTTTTCACTGTGTCCATATACTAAGAAAAGAACATTTTTGTGGAATTTGGGAATTCTATGGTGCTAGCAAATGACTGGCACCAAGTTAGAATGACATAGAAACCAATAAAAATTATGGACAGATTGCTCATAAAAGTACTGCAAAGACAACAGAATGCATACCAGTTATTCTCTTTCATATCCCTAGACACAGCTGTTCATCACTTGGGATTACTAAAGCTGTGACAACATTAGACAGAGATTGACAGCTGTCTGTTGTATAACAAAGTAGAAAGCCAGCATGTGTCTGCTAGCTTCCAGCTGAGAAGAGTAGATGAACAAGCCAAAGGGGTGTGTAGTCATTATTATATGGATTATGATTGACTGAAGCCATGTGAAACTTCTGCAGAGAAACCCCCAGACAAGCTTTTGTTGCCTTCACGATGCCTGGTTTCATTTTAAACCGGAAATACAGATTACACTTACTAAAATATTCATAAAATTGGACTAAATTCGAGAACAAGATTGGACTGAGTTTTTGCTTCAAACTTGAACTGTGTTCGGCTTGTCAGGGTTGCATAGATTTTCAACTCAAACAAATCCAAATTTACCTTTGGATTTTTTCATTGATTTTTTTTCCCCTGTTCGTTTTACCTGAGTCATACAATAAGTCTGAATAATGATCAAGTAAGGGGTGTTCATAAATCTATACCAACACTTGCATTACTCCACTGAGAGAACACTGTTAACTTTTGGTGCAACCAAGAATCATCTGCCCCCCCCGTGCACATGAGACTGAGTTAGGCATACTTTTCAGAACTGTACTATCCAGAGACTGGTCAGCAATGAAACAAGTTTGGGAAAAAAAAAAAAAAAAAAAAAAAACCACAATGACATGAAGTATTGTTGTAATGTCATTTGAGACAAAGGGGGTATTCACAAACTTCTGCTTAATGGGGTTCATTTCCTCTCATGATTGCTACCCCAAGCAGAAGTAGTTGGGAATCATCTTCTACTGGAAGACTTTCTCACACTTTATCTTCCATGAGTATGAAGAAGCCTCAGCAGATTGTCATACAAGGATTATGTTAGTGAATGTTCCTCACCTTCCACAACCTTCAACATAATTATTCTCTTCCCTGCAAGACAGTCTGAATATCTGTTAGGAGAAAAAAAGATATTTCTTTACACTTGGTGGGTTTCTTTTAAGGCTAACCTTAACTCTAGTCACCCTTATTTTATGGTATTTAGCTTTGGCATAACTGTGATATCTCCTAATGACTAATACATATGCTAGACATGGCCTCATCTCCATTGTGGGATTACCACAAATGCAAGTATAAATTGTTTCAAACCAACAAAGTCCTTGGGTTTGAGCATAATTTACAGTTGAAAACATAGCTTAGAATTTGACATACGTGCATAGGCTCCCCAGGCCTTTGTGCTTTACTAGAAAACTTCAATTCTGATGTTTAAAATCTCTTAAATTCAGAAACTTCCATGCAGCACTGCAACACTTGCCATGAATCTTGTCACTTTTCTGGCATTGGTGAGGCATTTTGATACCTTTCATAGCTCTCTCTCTGGCATCTTGCTCAGGAATCACACCTTCAGACTTTTCTTTTATGGTATCCTGTGCCATTTCCCAACACATGCAAGCTTAAGACTGTAGAAGACAACACATCCTTTACTAAGCCTGTCTTTAGCTCACCATGCCCTTGGGCCACTATTCTTTGTGACAATCTCAGAACCACTCAGCTGAAATACAGTACTCAGTATTGTTATTGGGGTAGTTAAAAAGACCAAACCATATGCAGTATATACATCTGATTAATAAACGTTGGCCATCAGCAACATAGCCATTGTTTTATCCTGGCTGATGTCTCCACTGCTACCACCTAAGATCAAGCTGCCACGTGCTCATCCTTTCTTTATGATGCAGATCTCTTGAATTACAGCAAACAAAATGAAAACAAACAAAAAAAACAGACGGTGGACATAAACTGCAATAGAGTAGATTTCCAGTGCAGGGGAAAAGATTTCACCATGAAAGCTGTAAGACATTGGAAAAACTGCCACAGGGAAGCTGTGGAATCTCCACCCTTGGAGATTTTCAAAATTTGACCAGACATGGTCCTGAGCAGCTTGAGCTGGATTGGCCCTGCTTTGAGCAGAGATTCAGATGAGGTGCCTTCCAGAGGTCCCACCCAGCCTGAATTATTCTACAGTTCTAGGAGAGCACTCTGTGAAATTTCCTGTGCTGAAACAGCAGCAAAACTAAGAGGAAAGCAAAAACTCTCGTCATTTGTTCATTTCTAATTTTCAGTGAGTTTTGCATTAATTTCTCCCAATAGATTTCAGGAACATGTAGAAACATATCACCTACTGCACTAAGACTCCTCTCAACCAGAATGCAGCACATCTCACAGCCTGTTATAGTAATTTTTGGTTTTGAGATTTCAATCCTGTCTCAAGTCCTGAGCACTGTCTTTCAATAAACATCTGAGGAGAAGGTAGAATACACCTCAGTGGATTAAATCTGTGTTGATCCCTAATTTTGAATGGATACTAAGTCATCTAATCAAGACCAGGTCAAACAGAAGGGAAATATGGAATGGTTAACCCCCTCGGGGAACTGAAGGCTTTTTTTTGACAGAAAGAGCTACCTGCCAGCCAGCAGATCTGTTTACTGCTCCAGACATCAGAGGAGCCCAAAGAAAGCTAGCAGATTTATTCTCAGTTCTGATTAAAACCTGGGAATTCACCAAGTGAACCCACGTGCCCTAACAAGCCTCCTGGTTGAGGTAACCAGAAACCTGATCACAAAAAGAAGTGTTTCCATTGGTATGGAAATACTGGTTTGAAATATGTGTTGGGAAGAAATGTTATCTAAGCTTAAGCCAGTGTTTTTATTTTCATTGATTTACACATATAGTTTTATTGATTGTTATAATACTTATTAATTTCATTTCAACATGCCAAGTACAATCTACACTAACTGCAACTCACTTTACATTTTTCAGATACAACTTTTTCTCTTTTGTAATGCTTGCCTTCATCATGTGCAGTTACTGTATGTGTTACATTAGAAGAGTCCATACCCCAAATTACTTGAATATTATCTATGAACTCTTGCAAAATTGCTATTTCATTTGGTCACTGAACATGAGGGAAAACACTTTGATCTATTTCTACATAAATTATTCTTTGGTTTCTAATATAACAACATTTATTACGATCAGTCTTTCTTTTTTTTTTTTTAAGAGATTCTCGCAACAGGAGGAACTATTCTTTTTCTCCTGTACAAAGGAAAGTGTGTCAGTGATCTGCATTAAGAAAGAAATACAGCTGCTCTATTTAATAAAAAAAATCTTTTCTTTAAAATTCGCTGTATTAAATACAGTGATTGTGACTATAATTCTTTGCCTATGCACTGTTTTCATTTGGACAACATTGACTTTCTTGGTAATTACGATCAATTGCACATCCATTTACACTACAACGGTGGCACAAGTAATTTATAAAAATCAAATCTAAAATGTTATGGATAGTAGTCAAGAGGCAGATATGATTCATGTTTCACACTGTTGCAGAATTTGCTATGTTTAATTAAAGATTTTCAGTCAGACCTTTCTTGCTTTCATAACTTAATAAGGAAAGCACAAATTTAATATGAAGGTTCAAAGACACTGATTTTCTTCCAATAATTTAGGAAGAGAGGTGCAAGGTATTTTATAATCTCACAAAGAAGATTACAGAACATAATATCCTGAAGACTAACACTGATATGTTCTTACGGGGGTGGAGTGGGGGGATACCCAAGCCTTTTGTTTTGGTTCACAGCAGTTAGGGGAAAGCTAGTGTAGCTCCTTACTTGTATTTCCTAGTCTTCCGAAGATTTACTTTTGTTCTGTGCTTGCCACACAGTTATATGCTATCAGCTGAATTAGGAAAATATGCTGATCACTGTCTTTCTATCACTCCATTTGGGTCAACAGGAATTTCATCACTGAGCTTATGGATGGTGGAATTAGGACAACAGTAGCCAATATTTTGATAATCTCATCTCTAAGAACACATTTCAAAGGAGCCTTCGGAAAAATACAAATATACACTCAATGTGGAACTTAATTTTGATTTCACTAATATCAGTTTAAATACTTCCACAGATAGCAATGAAACAAAACCAGGCATTATAGTAGTATTTCTTCAAATTTATGCATAAAGGTCCATTTCTCAGTAATACATTTCGTCCACTAGATTACTAGTAGGTACATGAGACATTCATTCTCTTGTGTTGGAAGCTGCCAATACAGCACTTATCAGATCTGATATTATGGGACCACAAGAGAAAGCAGTGAATGTACTGTGCTTTAATAGCAGATCCAACAATTTGGAGGTCTGGAGGGAGCATCAATAGACTTAGTTTCATTTCAGAAATAGCTTTGATTCTGCATTGTTTAAATAAATCCACTTAGCATTATGACACCCTGCATTCATTGCAATCAGCATTTCTTTAAACATTATGAATAGAAAGCTGTTTTGAAAGCCACAATTTTAAAGTGTGTGCACTGATCTCTGCAGCTGATGGGTGAAAACAAATAGTTCGTGCTTCTGAAAGTTTCTCAGAGAAGTAGCTACTGAGGTTAATACTTCATTAATCACTCTGTATGTCAGAGGTGGACTGTTTTTCTCCTAGCCATTAAGCAGGATTTCTGGAGAAAATAATAATATCAAGTGTTAAAACCTACATCACTGTCAATGACTTGATAAACATATGAATGTATAGGTTGATAAATGAAGAGAACAGGAAAGATGGAAACAGCACTCAAAATGACATGGTGCTAATGAGCACTGAACATTGTTAGAGGATGCCAGTAATTCAGCCATGTGCTGAAGATAGACAAAAGAATAAACAAGGTTAAAGGGAACAGAAGACTTCAAAAATTAATGGTTCACTCAACTCTCATCTGAAGTTTTTGTTGCAAAAAATACTTTGTTAGCAGTCTTCAGAGACCCTAGATCCCAAAATTCATTTTAAGTCTCAAGGATCCCACTTCAGGTATATTCCAAATCTGGATACAAGAAACTTATGCTATTGTTCTTTTTTTGTTATTTTTATTTTTTTGTGATGGATGAACACAAAGTGACGAGGATGTTAAAAAAGAAATATTACTCTTAGAAGACTTTTTTTGAAAGACTCCAGAATAACTAAGACTCAAGGAGATAATTAAGAGGATTGAAGGCTAACAAGATTGTCTAAATAGATTTATTTTTGCACTGTAAGAAAATTGCAAAGGTTCTCTCACACTTTCATGTTAGCTTTTTTCTTTTTTTCTTTTTTCTTTTTTTAAAGCCTACAGCAAGTTATTTTTATCTTTTCTTACAGGTATCTCAGAATACAAAATAATTTGAGTTTTACTGGGTTTTAGTTCCTTTTAGCAAAGACGACTGGAAATATTTTATTACTGGTTTAGCTTGTTTTACATTGGAAATTTGCATCCACTTAAATACAGTTTTCTGGAAAAGTACCTGGCACATTGGTCCAACTGTAATGTCATGAACACCAAGAACCGACTCTTCCAACAGCTCAAAGAGGAAAAGATTTTTTTAGAGTCTGCATGTTAAATATTCATTAATAAAAAACATAGTAAACACCAGCACAGTTAGAAAGCAGTTAGGTGGCCTTGCAAATTAAACATTCTAGTTTGTTTCTTTCAACTGTCTTGCAATTTCAGAAGCAAGTGCTTTAAAACTTCCTCTTCTCAACCCTCATACTGAAAAAAAAAGATTTAAATTAAAAATACACTTTGAAATCCATAATACAACTGTCTCCAACCAACCAACAACAACAAAAGGCAGTAGATTTATTCCTTTGCCAAGAATTTTTAGTCAACCAAGCAGCAAAATAAACCCATTGCCATATTTTTCAATTAAATTCGGAAGTCAGTTTGAACACCTCACACAGAAAGTTGATAGGCATGACTGGATGAAAAATTATGCTGATGAATTGACCAGAAATTACAAGTATTGTGCCAAAATGATAGCCTTTATATCAGGAAACACTTTTGTTAACAGTCTGAGGGCCTTTAACTCAGATTTAAATCTAGAAGGTTTCTACTAAAATCCCAACAGGAATATGAAAATCATGTGACATTAGTATTAAGCACTTTTTGGACACAAAGAACTACAAATATGACAGAAGGTCCCTAGCTACACAAGTCTATGTTCTTATAAAAAGCTATTTGACACTAGCAGCACTTGAGCTTTTTGGCCCGTGTGCTATTGCAGTAGCACCAAGCGGAGCCATACCTCTCCCCATTAGTGTCTTTGCCTTCTGCATGATGCCTTTTGGACTTCTCTTTATGCCTTGCCAGGCACATCTTCTCACATCCTGTTTGGCATCTTGCCTCAGCTATTTGCAATGGAAAAGGAAGGAGACAGCTAGTTGTTGGATTACGAGAACCTCCTACTCTAGTTGGAGAAAATAATTATTCTTCTCTACAAAGCACATTTTTCTAATACCAACCTATACCTTTCACAACGACCTTGCCTTCTGCAGCCAAACAAGATTTCAGAAATGACCACTATGAGAGAATAGCTTGAAGAGGTATCAAATGGTACCCGTAGATTTCTGACACAACACAATAACCCAAATTCTCACAAAGGTCTCAAGTAGACACAAGGTTCATGCCATGATGGATTATTGCCTGTGACTTCCCATAGCTTGTAGTGCTTAATATGCCACATCACTAGTCCCTGCTTTTATGTTATGCTTGACATGTGTTTTATCAGGAACGTCTTGGTGTCTCCTTGCGAAATTCTCAGCTGCCTTCTCTCAGATACGGCTTGACACACTGTAAAGGAATAAGGTTGCTTTATTTCCTCATATTGTCTAGGGTGCAAAAGAAATTGTATCAGAATTTATCTCCATCTCTCTAACTTTGGAATATTTTTCTCACCCTTTTGCTGTATCAGGAAGGCAGAAAGTGCTGGCATCTATTCAAACTAGCAACAATCAAGAATAGGCTGATCACCAGCACACAAGGAGGTAGCAAATGCACACATTTCTGGGTGGAGGTGATTCATATTTTACCCTGTGCCTTCAGTGGTTCTCACAAAATTTTTGTTTTTTTCAACCCATGTTTTACAGGCCACGGGTTACAAACTACAAGCTCTGTCCTGCATTGCAGATAGCTTGCTGCAAGGAGCCAGTGCTGGTGAAATGCGACATGGAAGTAGCACGCAAAGTACCACTGAGTCAAAGAAGACAGAGAAACTGTCACAGAGGAAGGAAGATATTAGGGAGAAAACAGCATGCAGGGGAGATGGTAGAAAGAAACAAAAAAAAGAGAACATTAAAAACAGATTTCTACTGCAAGAGCAATGTGTTGTCATGATTAATAAAGGATCCCTTCACACACAGCATCCAGGTCATAAAGAAATTCTGTTCATGTTGCCAGCTCGACTCCTTCAAAAGCACACACTACAATACCGTCCCTAATTATCAGCTACTACCTTTTCCATCCAGCACATGTGGGAGGCTTATAATTGCCCAAATTTTGATGAACTTCTATAGTTCAAGATCAAAAATAAAGAGTACATCTCTGGCGCACGGTCAGATTTCTCTGCTGAATGTCAAGTACCTACTCTGTTATAAAGTATCAAAGTGCCATAACTTGTAAGTGAAATATTTACATATTTATTATTTTTCTTTAACAAGCACAAAGCAATACACTTTCTTCTAACCTTGTTACAGAAAATGATTGAGTCATGTTATCTGAAATTTGCACACAGCAAACACACGTACAAACAGCCTCAGGCAGACACTCAGCCCAGAAAATTTCCTTGCTGATTTAAGTTTGGCAAAGTTATAAGCAACTGAAAATGGATTTCCATCGTGGACAACACCAGCCTTCCTTAACTGTAGGCATCACTACTGTCTAGTATATTTAAAATTTTTTTCTGAATGAATATCACGGCTGGATCTCTCAGTGTTTGCTTGCTTATCTATTCAGGCACTTTCAAAAGCTCTAAACACAACAAGCCCTGGCTTACACATTTAGAGAAGGGGTCTGTATTTTGCCTATATGAAAACTTAGTTGGCAGTATTGGCTTGATAATTGCCAATGGACTGTCCCACCATAGTGCAGTGGCCCCTTTGCTGAAACAGCCACTTCTGCATGCAAAACAGGACTTCTAAAAAAGAGATGCATTTTGGTCACATTAATATTTCATCTGGCTCAGTTGCAACAATCTGGGGAGAAGGGGAATGTTACCAGACCAAAAACAAGTTGCATAATTACAACTTCCAAATATTTGAGAGCATGAAGTCTCTGCCTGAGAGACTGCCGCCTCGAACTCAAGCATCTGATTGAGGTAGCTGTGGGTATGGCAGCAGCTGTTTGTTCCTCAATCCTGGTGGCACCACATCCCAGCTGCACGACAAACCTTCATAACCCCAGGCAGGGACCCACCATTAGCCCGAGCAGCACGAGATGCTCATGGTGTTCAGGTCGCTTTGTTAGGCCCCCCCCCATTTATGACAGTGGCATTGTGAATTCCAGACAGCCTAATGCTTTCACAATTATATATCCCCAAGAATTCAAATAAAGGAAAAAAAAATAAGGGAGAGAAAAAAAAAAGAAAAAAAAAGCATTGAAAACCAAGAGCAGAAACTGTGTGTTTTTTTCCCAAATCCAGTAGCCTAATTTATATGCAGAACAGAGGCAATGAGCCTACATTATGCAAAATAATAGCACAGATTAAATTTAAAGTTTGTGGAATCTATAGGTCTTGTGTACACACATTTCCTCTTGTATATTTAAGTTAGCTCTACAAAGGAATGATTTCTCTATTATTAGCATAACTAATGTGGTTTGAAATATCTTTTTTTTTCCTGTATTGTGAAATATTTCTAATACACAGTGCACTGGGACTTGTCTACACAGCTTTTTTTTTTTTTTTTTAATAAGGAACCCACATCATCCAAGGAAACAGAATTTGTTTGCAATATAAAACAGATACATAACTCTGACTTTCACCTACTTTTTGAATCATGCACAGTCTTTGAGGTACAGCCTGAAGGGGAACTTTCATACAACTACCAGAGAATTTGGCCCAGTGCACTTCCAGCTATCCCATTTTCACATGCTGTCTCGCCCACATACATTTACCAAAAAAAGGACAGTACAGCCAACAACAGTCATAGGTCTGCATGGTTACAGTTCACGCAGACTTTATGTCTGTATTTGCAAAAAAAAAAAAAAAATCTAGCAGAAAGGTCAGTTTGGGAACCAAGTAACAGGGAGCACAAGCTGCTGTAATACCTGTTGTCAGTAATACAGACTGCAGAGTAATATGGGTGAAGGAAACGGGAAAAATATCCTAAAAACATTCTAGAATGAAGAAAAGAGGCAATTTTTGGCTATCTGACTGCTTTTTGTATTTCAGAGGCAGATACTCACATTCTCTAGTAACAGAGATAAGTAGGTAGGGTACTTAACGCTAGGAATAAACAGATATTAGTATACCTGAGTCTATTTACAGTGTTATCACATCTCTGCTGTTGCAATTTTGCTGATGTCTTGTCTAGGAGTGGCAAGCTCTTTATTGGCATTGACCTATCTCACTTTTCTATCTTCTATTTTTCAGTAATGGGCACGTTCTGTACCTGGAAGACTTTCATTATAATAATGGATAATTATTAACACGCAGTTTAAGCAATGACATGAAATAAAGTTAATATTTTCCTGCCTTATGAAGATAAAAATACTTTGGTTGGGATTTAACAGCTAATAAATCGTTCTATAAAAATACTGCTCTGCAGCAATCATCTTGGTGAACTCATTTTCTGTGTACTAATTACTGGGGATGAAATCCTGGCCTTGCTGACATAAACCAAAACTCCCACTGATTTCAGTGGAGCCAGGATTATGTCTACACAGTTTTACAGACACCAGTTACGAACACACACTCATGGATTCAATGTTCAGGTTTTGCATCTCAATAAACAAAGGGAGCCGGGAAATCTAGCTGGTACAGACCTAATTTCTCAGAAAATGAATTAAATAAGCAAGCGGTGGGAAAGTAAGTAGAAAACCAGGAAAGAGAGAATGGGAAAGAGACATGTTCTGAAGCAACATAGGGCTAAGTCCTGTATTTTAAGCACTGCTACACTAAGCATCTCAGTAGCTTACTTTTATGTATTGCATGCCCTGGTGGAATTTACTGCCTCCAGTCAGGCACTCGGGCACCCTGTAAACACGTGGCAGCTCACAGTCAGCGTACCCAGCTGGGCTGTCTCAGGACCTTTATCTGGAGTGCACATTTCCTACCACATTCACAGCAGATCTTTCTTCCTCCTGTAGAAACTCAAGTTTCTGTGAGTTGACTAGATATTCCAAGGGCTATAAAGAGGGAAAAGCCACCATATCTAGGAGCATAGTACATCCACAAAAGAAGAAACTGCACCAGTTTGTATACTTAAAAACAGTTGAATACTTTATGCTAATTGAAACAACTTCCACAGAAAAAAATTGAAAGAAATCCTACTGCTTGGAAGTCTCCTTGTGGTTAGGGAACTTGCCAGGGACAGAGGAAGACCAGGATTCCTCACCCTGCTCCCATCTAGTCCTCCAGGGAAATTTTCCAGGTGGGTTTTCCACGTTCTAGTTGAGCACTCCAGTCTGTAATACTGGCTATTACCACCACATCCTCTCTCTTTTTCCATTGATACCTTCCTGTTTACCACTGCTAAGACTGACATGAGAGTCTGTTGCCTATCTGGTCATGAGGTTTTCAATACAGCCAGTCACAAAAATTTAGGTGCCCTCCTACCTCCCATGGAAGAGGGTGGGCAGGGGACAGGTGCTCACAGTGGTAGTTGGCCACCAAATGCCACAGAGTTTCATATTTGGCAGCACTCCTAGGCAAGGAGCCTTTTCCTCTCCCTGGCAGCTTGTCCTTACCCCTGCTGCTCCCTGCACTGTGCCAGGACATGCTTCTGTCTTGCTGCACGGTGAAGCGGATGGCAGAGCTTACCCAGCTGAAAAATGGCCTTTTTTGCTGGTTTGATTTTCAGACTAGAGGAGGCAACGTGGATGCATGAACAAGCCACCGAGGGTATAGAGCACAGAAACTGCCTAAGTTAGCTTCATTGCCAAAAACTGTCCACAAAGGCACATGCAAAGAGAGTGGTTTTGTGATCAGCTGCAGCTGATTCAATGCCACACCACCACCAAAGGGGACATTCCAGCCCCCTCTGTTGTGCGAGTACCAGCAGTCCCAGTGATGCATGGCAAGCTGGATGTGGGACTGACTAACTCTACAGACCCACCAGGGAGGTGTCAGAACATATCCTTTTCATGAGGATTTAGATCAGTTTAAACCAGGCATGATATAATATCCCAAATCCTTTTCTGGACTTAGTCCATCCTTACCTTTCTCCTCCCAGCTGAGCTGCAATATCAATAGAGCTCCAGGCCTAAGAGAACAACAGTGGCAGAAAGAGATTTGGCTTATATGCCATACTTTATTCAGTTTAATAAATAAATATCTATAATCTTCTATAATTACCACTCTGGACAGAATCAAAAGAGATAGAGAGTATCCATCTCTGTACCCTAACATTTGCTAAATTAATTTCCATAATTGATTCAAGGCCAGTTGCAATATAGGTCATATTTTGCAAGTTCCTAGAAACCTGACATACCAAAGGAGACACGTTAACTGCTAGAAATCAACGGTCACTTTTTACTGTAGGTCTTCTTGTGTAAGTGGTTACCTAGCTTTTTCCAGGTATATTATATCTTTTGTAATAGCTATCATTAGTATTTGTATGCAATGCCCTCCACATACAAATAAGCACTTTTAGCAGCACAGGTAATACGATCATTTTCAAAGACATCACCTGTAATGTCTAAACCTATCCCACAGGACCCTGCAACTTCCCACATCACTTCTGGGCTTGTTTAGCTTGGAGAAGAGAAGGCTCCGGGGAGACCTCATTGCGGCCTTCCAGTACCGGAAGGGAGCATATAAACAGGAGGGGGAACGCCTGTTTACACGTGTTGATAGTGATAGGACAAGGGGGAATGGGTTCAAACTAAGACAGGGGAGATTTAGGTTGGATATTAGGAGGAAGTTTTTCACTCAGAGGGTGGTGAGGCACTGGAACAGGTTGCCCAGAGAGGTTGTGGATGCCCCATCCCTGGAGACATTCAAGGCCAGGCTGGATGTGGCGCTGGGCAGCCTGCTCTAGTAGTTGGCAACCCTGCCCAGAGCAGGGGGGTTGAAACTAGATGATCTTTAAGGTCCTTTTCAACCCAGGCCTTTCTATGATTCTATGATTGCACCGCCTTCCTAGCCCTGGTGACTCACTTATACATTCTGCTGAGGCTTAAAAGAACAACTTTTTCCAGTACCTCCAGGGAACAGGTACAAATCCCAGCTCTTTAAACATCACTTCAGTAGATGCCCGCCTGTGTCTTCCTCCCTCTGCTCTTCTTGAGGCTCCCCTTCCTAACCATTTGGCAAGTAAGCTCTTCCATTTTCTCTTCCTTCCTCTGCTAGCTGTGGAACATCTCTATGAGCCTTTATTCCACCCCTT
Source organism: Anseranas semipalmata (assembly GCA_013399115.1). Lineage (NCBI taxonomy): Eukaryota > Metazoa > Chordata > Aves > Anseriformes > Anseranatidae > Anseranas > Anseranas semipalmata. The sequence continues at coordinate 211,098 of VXAA01002052.1, forward strand.
TCTTCACCAGACACAAATATCTCCACTCTCAGACAGGCAACCCCTGTTTTGCAGTGTTATTATTTAATGGATTTCCCTGAGAAACAGCTTCTGTGCTCAGCTCTAGAGAGCCTTGAGGTCACAAATTAAATACTACTGAGGCACCTGCTGTACCTCAAAATGTATGCAACAAACTAGCAGATTTTCCTGACAAGACACAGTTTGCATAGCTTTCAAAAGGGACTCAAGGAGCAAGACTTTAAACAGCTGAATCTCCAAGCCACTTCTTCAAATGAAATGTTATTTTTGCACTTCTCTCCTGTACCATCAAAGACTTGCTACTATTTTGCAGCTTTTCTCTCTCTCTGTTCCTGGGAGACAAGCTTGGTGACCATTCCTGTCAAATTTATTCTATGCCACCAAACCTAGGCCCAGTGCTATCGCCCTGTCTGCATGTGGCCAGGTAGAGAAGCAGATTAATGAACTCAAGCACAGCCAAAACCTGAGAATTGCATCCTTGAGTTCATGCCAACCACAGGAACTAGAGATTGTTTCCTCATCTGGCTTTTCCAGTAACCAGCTAAAAGGTCTGGGAGAACACACCGGGTCATTTTCTAGGAAATAAGATATGTGGTTCCCACGGCTGCTGAGGGGATTCTTCCTGCCACCTCTCTCTCCTCAAAAAAAAAAAGAATGAAATTAAGAATAATTAATAATAATCACTAACTGTGTTTCTTTGAGTCATCATGGCAAAGTTTTCTTAGGTAAGAGAGTCTTATTTGGAAAACATAAAGGCAGAGACGCTGACCTGCTTCTCTGGGATATGCTGATCTCCCCCCGGAAGGCAGAAAGGTGGTTGTGCAGCAGGGAAAGGGCAGCTTTCTGCTGGCCAGGGCGAGCTACCTGCTGGCCCTGTTCTCATGCCCCTTCCTAAACATCACCTCTGGACCACTATCATGAACAGGGCACTAAGCTAGGTGGACAATCAGACTAACCAAATTACACATTGACATTTTCATATGGTCTCTACCTTTGCAATAACTGAGCGTTTCAGGGGTTTTTGTTTTTGTTTTTTTTCATAAATATACGGTTGTTTAGGAAGGAGGTGTTATTACTTTGATTTTACAAAGTAAGAAGTGAGACAGTGCAGGGAAGCTAAGGATTTTCTGAAGGTTACCCCAAAGGTCTACTGGGGACCATGATCTTACACCCCAGAGTCCTAACCCACAGCTGCTGTTAGCTACTTCTTCCTCAACCAGGGGTGCCCTTTCCTCACTGTATCAAGCAAGATATTTTATAACAGGAGGTAACAAAATGCAAGGCAACATTGATTGTACGTCATGTCAATGAAGAGCATGAGATCTCATGCTCTCCATACTCAATCTCTATGGTTTGCAGAAGGGGTTGAATCTGAGAGGCAGAGGGAAGGAATGAGGGAGTCTGCAGCCCATCCAAAACCTGTACTAGCATCCTTGTTCTGTAAATGGCAAATACCTATGAATCCCTTTGAACAAGTAGATCTCCCCTCATGCCACCCACAGGAGGACAACATAAGTTATTCAGTCAACTCAAATGATAGTAGCCTTCATCACAGTTCCACGCAGCAGACTATAAATCCTTCACCTTAACATCAAGATAAGTCCAAGAAACAGACCACTGTAAGGAATTTGCTCAACACACTTTCTTTAGTAGCACTTCTTTACTTCAGCCCCACTATTTCAAAGTCATGCTCCCCAGTCTGAGGCAAAGCCAAAAGGAAGATGCATTGTTACTCTTAATTTGGCCTCCTTTTCAAGGGGCGTTATAACATAGTCCAACTGTGGGACAAGAGCCAGCTTTGCAATGAGCCTGTGTTGCTGTTTAGTGACCAGAGGGCTCCTGCTCCACAGCCAGTCAAGCTGTACAGAGAGAACATTTTTTTAAGACCCTTGCCTTCTTTCTTGTGGAAGTTGGAATAGAGCACATACAAATACTCTCACTTAAGGACCATTAACATGCACTTAAAGACCACTTACACATTTCTCTGAAAGCTGAGTGATGACCCAAGAAAAGAACAAAGATTTAGATGTTTTAATCAACCATAGGATGACAATGAGCCAACAGTATGATATGGACACAGAAAGAGGTGTATATTCATATTGTGTGGCAGAATAGCACTGATAATACCTCATCTCAAATACTGTATAGAGTTTAGCGTCAACCTTGTGTAACTGAAACTCAAATAAACACAGAGAAGGGCTGCTAGAGGTCTAAGGAATTAGATCCTATTTTGAAAAACAGGCTTAAATGCAGAAGCTTCTGTAAATTCAGAAAAATGAACGCAAAGAGGAAATATAATTGCTTTCTGTAAATATATCACAGAAGTAAACACGAAGAGGAAAAGAGCTACTTAGTCTAAAGAACAATATCAGTACCAGAAGAGATATAAATACATTTGGCCATAAATTCAAGCTGGAAATTAGAAAAAGATTTTCAATCACCAAAATAATTAGGTTCTGCAGCAACTTTCTAAAAGGCATAGTGCAATCCATCTAGTTTTGAAAAAGGACATGATTAATTTATGAAAAAGATGATATAATTTGTCTACATATGATAGGAGGGAACAGCACTTAATGATAATGTTATTTTCCTGTGACAGTCTCATAGTTATAGTAGTTGGATCTTGCCTGAAGGACTGGATTCAGTCCTTACTGCAGTCAGGGGATTCCTTTAGGATGTGAAACAAACCAGTTTAACCAAGCTCTTTACTAATGTTCACAAATCACACTCACAAATTTCTCCTTCATTTTTTAGGATCCTGGGTTCTAGTTTGCAGCTGTGAGGAGCAATTACAGCTGCAACTGAAGTCACCTGGAGCTGGGCTTTGAACACAAAATAAGCTGAAGTGCTAAGAACTCAGAAAATATAGGCCCTAATTATCTCAAGGATGGCAGCTAAAACAAGTGGCTGTACCTAGTTTCATACCTGTGCATCTGAGTTCCACATTACTACAATAGAGATGATCCCCAACACCTCAAAAATGCTTTGTAACGCTAAAACAATATTTGCACAGTGCACAAAGAAGGTGATGGGTAGAAAAAGCCTATGGGAAAAATAAATAATGTCTTTGGGAGATCAGACTTTGCACAGCATGCAGTGATTCAGGCTTGAGTCTGCACATTGAATAGCAAAAGGAAAAAACATTTGAATTTCTGCTTTTTCAGTGTGCATAACTCCTCTACGCACTGAACAAGGCAGAAACCAAGGAGAGGGGGACCCAGTATGTGATCATGTAATTAAAGACTATATTATGATGATGATTAAATACTAACATGAATGAGCCGGCTGCTGTTACTGTGGAGGACTGAATGCAAATGATTTTTCTTTTCAAATTCTGCCTTGGCTAACCAGGGAGAAGAATGGGAAACACCAGTTCCCTCTCTTCTGTATTCCACATGGCTTTGATTTCCCTTTGTAACTCTTATACTCCCTTCTCTTTTACTGTCCTTGGCTATCTTATCTTTCTGTTTTTGAGAAATAATGCCTTCAAGAGATGTAGCTCAAACTTTATCTTGTAATTGTGTGTGCTCAGCGTTGTAACAGGGTAAAAGAAGAAAAGGGTTAGTATACTGTGCGAACACTGTTGCACTCACCAAAATAACTGTGAAGGCATACTGCTATCGTTTGTTCTCTTTAACCTTTATTAAAAAAAAGAAAAAAGAAAAAGAAAAAAAAAAAGGAAAAAAGAAAAAAAGATTAGAAATAAAGAGATATAAAAGCCATTTCTACTGCATGAGATTCAAAGAGCATCTAACAACTGGGTAGCCTGCAGGCTGGACAAATTGTGTGTGGGTTTTTATTTTATTTATGAATTTAATTCTTTAACAGCTAGTGTATACATTTGAGAATATACCAGGTTTAGGCTGAGAAAGTAAAAGTCTCCCTTAAAAGCAATTCTTATTCAACAAAATCAGTTTTGGGAGGGAGGGAAGATCCTGCATTACGCCTTTTTGTCAGCAAAAACACACATGTGATCAAACATACAAACAAAGAGAGAGAGAGAGGGAGAGAGAGAAAGGGCCAGATTTAGGCCATTTAATCTTTCCACAGCTACTGCAGTGGCACTCATTTATTCTAAATGTTTCAATCCATTTTTAAATCAGTTCAAATCTGAGTGAAGAAATAATGATCTTACTTTTAGAGATGCTGAACACATGACTCTTGATGAACTCAGTGCCAGCTGTTGACACTCAGTACCCTCTCAAAAATCAGCATAAAATACCAACCCACTGATTTCACATATGAAGTATTCATCTGGAGAAACAAAAGTGTTAGTTTTTATTCAGTTAGTTAATTTGAAAGACAATGTGGTTTTGTCTTGCCACTTAGATCTGCTTTTAAAATTTCACCCCAATTTTGGTTTATATCAATCTGTTGCCCAATAGATTTCTCCAAACAGGCTTCTCAGAGACAACTGAAATATATTTCAAATGTTTATTTTTACAGTGTGAATTAGCCAGTAACAAAGCAAAGGTTTCTGGAAAAAAAAAAAAAATCTGCCAAAGGAATTGTTCAGGTTTTAATTAAAAATCCATTTTTCAAGCACCTAGTTCAGTAAAACCTCAGTCAGAGAAAAATAAATGGAGAAAAATAACACAGAAGAAAAGCATACAGACAAACCTGAACCTAAAAAACTGACAGCTTTCCTCCTAACTCTACCAAATGTGGCAAAGGCCACAAAAGGTTTACTCCCAAGTGTGCAAACCACAAGAAATAAAACAGGTACTTTGCAGAAGAGTGTGGGGGACACGGATCAGGAAAGGAATACTTGATAGGGGACACAGAATTGCTGACAAAAATAATAAGGTGTCTTTGTCAGGCAGAGAGGAATTACTGCTTTGGATGTTTGTACTGCACCATAAATGAGTGCACAAAGTAAGAAGGGTCATTCATTTCTCACTCTCCATATCAAAAACAGTACAAACCAAGTCCAATGATGCTTCCATTGTCCCCACACAAGTGAGCTGAGGAGGGAAGTCCAAGGGAAAGGAGTAAGATCCAAACCTCGGGGCAGTGCACAGAGATTGCCCCTGACTAGTTTCTTCTTTTTTCCCCCCCTCACTGCAAGAGGAAAAGACAGCTAATGTGAACAGCAAGTAGAAACACTGGCTAGAATAGTAATTTATCAAACATGAGGCAAGTTGTGAGCTAACAATTAAGCTCATCCCACTAGTTTATATGTCTCATAACACAAGAAAATTAAACCCTTTTTCTTTGCTTTCCCTCCTCTAGCTTTGTCTACTCATTTGTCTTGCACCTTGCTCTTCAAGATTTTTTTTCTTTTGCAATCACCAATACGCTTCCACTACTCCCCATTCCACAGCACCTGTTACAGACCATAAAGATATCTGTGCAACAAATTGACAAATCCGTCCATTCAGTGATCACTGCTACTGCCTGGTGAGTCAGAGTAATAAATCATTTCAGCAGATGAATTTGTCATCTAATACTGTAACACTGTAAGAGCAGCAGAAGCAACAAGCCTCCAGGCAAAGGAAAAGTAGCAAAACCCAAATTAAAATCTAAAAGTTAAAATTGCAACAATAAGGAGGATATAGAAAAAAGAAACAATTTAGCATGTAATCAGCTACAATGCCTAAACATGGTATGGCTACAATTCAACTGATCCACATTTTTGGCTGATTCTAGCCATCTTCATCCATAGTTGGAATGAGCTGAAACCAAAGCTGATCTGGGAGTGCAATGCACTTCCCCCTCTTCCTACCATTTTGTGGCCAGGAGTCATTCATTACCTGTTTCTACCTCCGTGAGTTCATCCACTGAAATACCACTGAGAGTTGGTCATTTTTGTGTTCGCTTACGTCGAGTGGTTGGGTGATGCTCTGAACCACAGCTCTGGCTAGCACATCCAGCCGTGGCTTGGCTTCACCTCAGCCTTATTACAGTCTTGCAGTCCTCCAGCTGTTGCAGCCCAGCTGGAACCCCCTACTGAGTTATGTCCTGTAAGCCCTACCTGATGAGGTGGGAAGAGCAGTTGCTTTTCAGTTCCAGAAGAGGTCTGTGGTGAACCTTTTCTACTGCTCAGTTCTTTGTAGCACAGCAGCAGCCAGTAGCTAACTCCAAGTAAAAAAGAGTCACCCAACACGTAAGATGATGTACAAACCCCAGTACAGAACAACAGAAGTTTCTGTAAATCCAAACCTACAAAGCAAAAAATGTTCTGTGAGTTTGCTACAGTTACTCAGCACAGACTTCAACTCGAGTGACAAGCCTGAGCTGTAAAAACTGTTCCAGAGGTGTTGCAATGAAGAGACTCCACAAACATGTCAGACCCCTATCTGAATGTCAACGATATGCAAATATGTATGCAAATACACTTGTCATCAGTACTGCCTACAGCAGTAGGACAAAATGAAAATGTGCACGCCAAAAACACACAGAGGAAATAAGCTGGTGACAACACAGAACTGACATGTCACTTGAGTTGAAGTCTGACGTAGGTCATCAGGTGGTTGTTCTGTAGACTTGATGCCGTGTTGTATACCTAGAGAAAAGGCTGTTTGCTTTTTCTTCTTCCCATGAGGCTTTTCTTGAATATGCTGAGCTCTGACTGTGGCTTAGTGATGATGAAGGCAAAGTTTAGGATGTCTTCTTATAGAAAAAAAATTGCAACAGCAATCTCCACCTCTTAAGGATGGGGTTACACCTGGTTTTACAGCAGTGATTTCTCCCTTTGCAAGCTTGTGGTCAGCAGGGAGACCATCAGCCCAGGCAGGAGGATGTGTGCTGGGGTGTTAATGCAGCCACCGAGATTACTTCTTGGTAGTCCTGCAGGTAGCCTTGAAAGGGAAACAGTGCCAGCTGCTCTAATTCCTGTCAAGTCTACTGGATTTGTCTTTGTTGCCTGTGCAAGTGGACTCAGAACAATTCAACCAATACAGGAATATTACAAAGACTATCCCTTTAAAATACTCAATGTATGAAGGTGAATATTGATTTTACTGGACAGAGATTTATCTATACAGGTGATTAGGTCAGCACCACTGTTAGACATAGACTCTCTACTTTTTCTGAAGTAAAGTTTTTATGGTGGAAAAAAAAAAAAAACTTGCAAAAAAGATGAAACCCTGGTATTACAGCCTATAAATAGAAATTGCTCTCCTTGAATACCAAAGCTCTAGAGCACATGACAAACATCATCTCTCCAATCCACAGATTTATAGCAGAGGGAAAGCAGACAAACCAAAAAGCTTTACTACCCAGAGTTACCACAGATTAGCACAGGAACCTGCACGAGTACTCCTGTATACACACCTGTGGCAAAAGTGGGAACAATCCATCAGTTACACCTCAGTGCAGTTACACTTGGTGCTGTCAAGCAGCCCGCAGTACCTCATTAAATCACAAAAACTCAACCACAGGTATGAGCCCAAAGCTCTGGCCCTGGTGGCTGTTTGTGCTGAGAGGGAATTTTGTGTGTATGTACCCAAATGAGTTTTAATCTACTCACTAGGTAACACCAGCAGTTTACTGCCTTACCCAACTTCTTGTGCAAGTTCCAGCTCATGGTATTAGCTCTGACCTCGCTAATTCTGAGCCCCTGCATATGCTGCAAGCATACAAGTGGCAGGAGTACAGACAAACTCTCAGCTTCTGCAAAAGAGCAATAAGCTAATCTTTGCCCAGGTTTATTAAATGCTTTGGAAACCACAAAATTTGAAAACTATCCTATCCTATTGCTCAAGATTATTGCTCTGGCAATGAAATTCTTGCTCTGCCATTATCAAAGCACTAAAATACATTATATCTCATTAACAGAGATGAGAAACAGCTGTAAAAGAAGTATGCAAACAGATCTGACTGTATTTGAACAGCTTAGAGGAAAAAAACAACACGGTTCTCTATCTGTAGCCTCTCTCCATCAACAAAATGCATTGAAATGTTTTCCACACAGCATCCACCATATTCAAGCACTGAAGGCTATCACTAACAACAACAAAAATTAATGAAAATCACCAAAAGAGCTGCCAGGCTATATAAATTAGCAGTAGAATAATTTCTTAAAACGATGGCCCACTAATGAGAGCTTTGAGGGGATAAAGTACTAAGTGCCAGCTAACATGATATTTCCTCTACCTAGGTAACTGGAACAATCACACCATTTATGATAATGACAATATAAACAGCCTTATGTCTCTAGACTAAATATTCCCTGTAGTTAGAAATGATACTTTTATTCCACTTGCAGGAAGGTTAAAAACATATGCAAGGTATATCTGTGCTCTTGGTTTTACCCATCCAAAAAAAAAAAAAAAAAAAAAAGCAATATTTTACATGACTTTGACAGATACCAGACCACATCATTGCATGATCATGTGATGAGCAAATCCATGTCACACCTTGGAATTCATGAGGCTAGGCAGCTATGGGCATCCCTATCTTGCAGGAACCATGTACGCATAAAAGATAATTATAGCCTTCATTTATTTATTTATTTTCAGGTTTCTATCTATTTTTCTGTCAGGGAACCTTGAAAATGTAAATGAAAAAGCAATAGATTGTTTGATAGGTTTGTGAAAGGATTGAGGGCAACATTCAGTTTCAACAGAAGGCTGGAAGTGAGAAACCTGAAAATACACATCCCCTTCCAAACAACTGGATTAAACTCGAGTTATATCAGAAACCTATGCACAAAGCCCAAGCCTCCCTGGCCAAATCACAAAAGATAGCAACGTGGGGAGATCCTCTGCTGGCTAAATGGAAACAACTGCACCTATAACCAGCTAGAGCTCAAGCAGCTTGTGTCTCATGGGGACAAGAGTGGCATGTAGCAGTCTTATTTTAGCAGGGAGGATCAGACAAGAAGTTGTCTTCAAGCCCCTCCCAGTCTCAGTCACTACACTATTTCTCATGGCTTAACCCCCATCTCCTTGAAGAGTTGCTTTATTTTCTTGACATCATCCAGCCCAAGAAATATTTCCCTTTTGTCTTTATATTTGTGTGTCATGGAGAAAAGTGGGGGAGACTAACATCTTCAAGTACATAAAGTGAAGTTATAAAAAGAACAGAAATCAATTATTCCCCTTAATTAACGAGGACAGAAGAGGAAGTAGCAAACTTAAGCAGCATCAGGGGAAATTTAGGTCAAATACAGTTCCTCTGTGAATTTCCACAGAGTAAGAAGAGGAGTTAGGCAAATGAACCAACTGTCAAGGGAAGTTAGAGAGTCCTCATCAGTAATGTATAGCCAAGGTTAGAAACCTCCCTGGAGGACAGCCAAGGACAAAATGAAGCCATTCCTATTCCTTCAGTGGAAGAACAGACAAGAGATTAAACTCAAGACCTCTTTGAACATTAACAAGTCTCCTTTCCTGTTTTGTTTTTCCTTCCTCCTCATCAACATCTTCCCCTATTTTTTTCGTGTTGTGTGAAGTCTTCTGCATTAGATAGCCGACGTTCGTTCAGAAATCCAAATGGAAAGGTCAAGCTATTATTTATTATAAAAAGTATTTACTTTCCAAGCCCCCGGGGCTTTCTGTTATATTGGGAGTTCTAATAGCAAAGCCATCCAAAAATCTACAGCAGCTGCTCTTTACCAAGGCACAATTCACATTCCAAGATACAAACACAAGACAACAAGCTATTCTAGTATAGTTCTTTGTTAAAATCATATTTCATTCTCTTCCTCCTTTTTATTTATATAACTAAGAGGGTATGTTATCCAGGCAACGAAAATATGAAAGAAAAATTTTTCTTCCCAACTTTTTTTTTTTTTTGAAAGAGAAAGTCCAGACATTCTTTTTTGTTTCCATTGTTTCTTTTTTTTTTTTTTAAATTTATGAGAACAGCAGAGTAAACCAAAGTGAACCTGATGGGGAAAAAAAAAAGTCCATACATTTTATTTTAGTTTCTACTAAGATTCTAAGGAGTTCTCATCTCTGTTGCTGCTTCGCACTTAAAGATAAACTGGAAAAAAAAGAAAGAAAGAAAACCACTATAACTTTTAAACGCAAAAGCACTAGGAATTACTCTCAGAAAGGAGTAAAATAAAAAAAGATTCCTTTCAATTTTAGGCATTGCACTTGCATATATATTCCATCTGACTTTCACTTATGAGGTTTTGACAAGAAAAGAGATGGACATCACTTTCATTTTAATTCTTTAAAATATTTTATAAATGAAAAAAAAAAAAAAAAGAAATTTCCGCACAAGACAAATACAAGAAAAAATGAAGAATTTTGAAGATTCCTCCCAAATTTTGTATATCATCTCTCACATATCCACAGAGAGGCTTTTTACATATGCACGCATACAGAGGTAAAGACATACAAGGAAACAGCGTATTTTCTTTTGGAGAAAAGCCACCAAAGGAAGAAAATGACCTCTAATCACTGTAATCATTGCTTCAGTTTAGTATTCAAAACACCCTACTGGCATTTCTCAAGATGTCAAGCACATTTCAGCATTTTGCAGAATGCAGGGTACAGAATAAACAGGGCTTGCATCGAGTTTTCCAGATTTCCACTGGAACTACTGTTCACACCAATGTAAGGAATGAGTCACTTCACCATAATCTGCATACCCTCTGTAGTTGGATTTGGTCTACAGCCATGTTGCTCACAATATGCCTCACTTCAAGACAGGTGTCTAAAAGCCTTGAGAGAGGTTGCACTGTGCAGATCCCTCAATCCCCCTTCTGCCTACAAGACAGAATCTAAGCAGTAACCAGAACCCCTGAGATTTCTGAAGCTAGCTAAGAAAAAAATTCAGTTTTCTTCAAGTTCCAAGTGACTTTTGGACATTACAGCTCTAAATCCAGTATGCACAATCAGTGAGGAACTGATTTGTCCCAGGGAGCTTACTATTTAAACTGACAGGTGAGTAAAGACGAAGAAATACAGAGTGATGGTGTGATTTAAAGAAATCAGATCAGGACAATGACAGTGAGGCTAGTTGTCCTCTCAGTCCTGTGTCTCCTGCCTTAGAGCAAACCAACAGACATCCCAAAGATGCTTATATCCTTCATTCTTTCCTTCTGAAATCTACAGGTCTACGTGCTAAGGATATACTAAACATATCTTGTTGGGTTAATCTACTGTATAATCTCCAGTTATACAACTGTGATCACAGCTATTTTATTAGCAGTTACTTCCCTTTTCACTTTATTTTAGCTAAAGAGCAGCAAAGGGACAGAAATCTACTAACAATGGGACATACCTGTACTAACACAGACCACGGTGAAACTCTCCCTGCCACATTTGCACTGATGCTGTCAATGTCATCTAGGTTAGGCTATCCATCACTCCATCCATGATGAAATTATGCGCTCAATTGGATCACAGACATACTTAGGCAGATATAACTGTATCTTACCTTTATTAGCACAATACTACAGAGCCAGATTAATGACTGAAATAGAATAGGATTCTGTCACAGTAGCCTGCCTCACTGCTGAAGTTAAACACGCTAAATAAATGTACATTGAACATAAAGATCAAGATAGGTGAAGAGATGGGGACATGACTTTGAATGCAACACTTCATTCACTCCATTGTAATAGTTTTCTTGTAGAATACCTTGCATTCAGCAAGACCAATACAAACAAAAATGAGCACCAATACCAAACTCAGTACAAACTCATTATCAAGTACTGGACAATGTATCGCCTAGTAAATGCTACAGGGTCATATACATAATTGGTACTCCACTTAAAGAAAAGCTACGTTAGTAAATCTCACATTCCCCTATGGATAGAAATTGCAAAAGAGGTGAGACATTTTATGGTCTGTGTGATAGTTCTTCTCCTTTTCTAGTACTGTAAAATTCCACGTCCATATCTGGTAGGGCAAAGGAGCTAGAATCACAGAGACATCCATAAAGTCTGGGAAAATAATAGGAACTGTATCCCCAGACCTCTGAAGTGCATTTGAAAGCCTAAGTCCAAATTCCTAAACATTTTCAATGTGCTATTGTATTCTAACCAGCTACTTTATTCCAGTAAGATTTGCCTTTCTTCTCACAAATGACCCCCAAACTAACTTATATTGTTTGAATAAGGCACTGTGCGCAAACTTTCAATGTTTTTGTTCAGCTTCATTTCCCTGAAGATTATTTCAATTTTTCTTCCAGAAATTGTCAGTATTCATTATAATTTTCCAAAAACAAAATACCCCAGTTCATTCCAGCTAATTCCTTCAAATACTCTCCCCAAAGCATATTCTTTCAGCTGCAATGTTGATAGGAGCTGCCATAGGAAACATGTGGTTAATAATAAACAGCTCACAGGTTGCAGGCTGTTTTTATTTGTCTTGTATTACAAAACATAAGCTCCAGCAAGGCTTAATATAATAGTCATTCCCCAGAAACAACACAATTTAACACTGTTTAGACTGCTTTGGATACAAGATCCTTGATGCCTCCTCCCATCAATTTCATGTGAAGTTATTTTCCTCTCGGCTCACAGATCTTCTCTCTGGAACTCACTTAACAATATGGTTGGACTGAATTGTTTTAAAAGTCTAAACATGGACTCAAGCAGAAGAAGGATAGTAAGGACTACTTTGGGATTCTTTTTATTTACCTGTTGGAACAGAAGCTTAAGCTCTTGGGTTCATTAAGAAGTTTATTATATAAAAGAATGCCAGAAATCTGTTTTAAAGGGGGGAAAAAAAGATTACATATATAGTCACGGGAGTCCTATAGGTGGACAATTTCAGAATTTCAATTTCATCTTTCTCATGAAACCTGGGGAAGCATAGTGAGACTGACGGTCTAATCACAAACACTGACAATTCCAAATTCAGTAAAAGGGATCTGTCAGCTCCCTCTGCCTCCCAGCTTATGAGGTTAGAAACAGAGGATATTAATCAAAGAGCCCAGGTAAAAAATCCCCGCTGAGAGGAAGATTTCTCCAATGTTCACATTAGAAAAAGCTAGCTTGATAAAATACAAATTAGAAAGCCACTCAGAAGCTCTGTGCTGAAGGCGTTATGCAGTCAGGAAAGGAATTAGAAAGCATGTGCACTGAACGACACCATATTATCCATTCAGGTTAGCAATGTGGAAAAGGTCAAAGAGTTTTGAAAAAGGATGAAATATGGGAAATTTAAAGTAAATCTAGGAAGGAGACAAGGATAGGCAAAAGAAGAAAAGATGGAATGTAACCAGAGATGGAGGGAGATTCCCTAGGGAGGAAAGAGAATCAGCACAGAGAACTGAAAACCATTGTGAGTCAGAGGATGGAGCAGAGAAGAACCAACCAGAGAAACAGCTGGAGAAAATCCATGTTGACAACAACAGATCTCCCTGTCAGTCACAAAGGAGAAGTGTTTCCCTGCAAAAAGCCAATTTAGGCATCAAGAAGTGTCAGAAGCATCAGGTGGGATCAAATTACCCAAGGAGTTTGAAAATAAAGGTGAAGGGATGAGCAGGCTGGACTGGCCCAGTCGTTGTAATAAATGCTGTATGACCAAGAAAGAAATCCAAGTCTATTTCTGTGCCAGTTATTGGTTTCTTAGAACAAAAGGGAAATGTGCAAAGGAAGAAGGGATCACTGAAGCTCTGAAAACAGAAACAAAGTGCTACTTCTGCACAAATTATAAATAGTAGTAAAAAGGCATCACCAGTCTGTAAATTTTAATTATTTCAGAGTGCTTCCATGTGGAAATGCATTCCAAAGAAAAAGATTCCAGGGCCCAACTCTGCTCTGGAAAATTAGGATGTCTGGAAACTTTAGCACCTTCCTATAATTGTGTGAATTCAACTATAAACCACACAAGAGGAACAAATATAATTTTAAATTAATTTAGTGTTCTACTCTGTGATATCACAACTGGTAGTCACAGAGACTATGACGACACCGAAAAAGAGTAACTCATGCTATCCGAAAGTGGGAGTTTAGTGAGCTTTTTTGAAGACAGAAGTCAATTTTTGGCAAATATCCCTAGAACTTAGTGTGATTTACACCCCAACATTTATTTCAAGATTCTGTGCGATGCAATACAGCAGATGAGCCCAGTTTGCTTTGAGAGACCCAGACTGGGCACAAGGCGTGGTACAGCTCAGGTTGGATGTGGCTAACCAGCCCTGCCAAGAGGTGGAAGATTTGTTCCAAGTCGGGACTTTGAGCTAACACAGCCACAACATTTCCATTACTTGCCCCAGCTCATTCAAAGCTAGGTAAGCTTGCAATCTCTCAAAGAAATGGGCCTTTGAGTCAAGCTCAGGCATGACTTAAAGGCAAGCAAAGAATTAGCCTGCCCAAAGGAAAAAAGATATTCTATGAAGCTTTTCAAAGGAGGCAGCAAGAATATATATACATTTGAATTTGCAGTTTAATTAATTCATATGGTATGCAGGAAAACTGCCATTTGGAAATCCCAGATTGAAGGCTTATTTTTCAAACAGTTATTGCAGGAGAATGATAACAACCCTTTTTAAATCAATGGAGCTATATAGCTGAAGATACTTCCATATTTTAGATATAATAATATGTATTATAGTTTTATATGTGTCTTTCCAGCTTTACTTCAACTATAGTTAAAATAATTGGTTCAACCTGCTCTGTTTTAAGGCTCTCCTGTCTACAAATTCCTCCCTACATTCCACACTTGTTATTTTAATAGATTCTGCAACACATCCCGTCTTCATCTCTTTTGCTTTCTGTCATAAGTTTGTGTAAACAACAACAACAAAAACCAAACAGTTGCAATCATTGTCACTCCTGGAATTAAAAGTATTTATTGCAAAACGTATGGTTCATCTGCCTCTAACAAAAAAGCTCAGGCTTTTCACACCATAAATTAACATCATTTCTCCGCCTCTATTCAGTACTACAATAAGCCTAAGTTTTCACACATGCAGTCCTGTAACATAAAACACAGTTTCTAATTTACTGAAACAGGAAGTCAAATTTTTTCAGCAGTTTCAAAATTGGTGACCCTAACAGTTCAAACATTGTTTTTTCTGGTTTGTTGGCATCTGTCTAGCTTTGATTTTGGCTCCTGTTTTCTGAAGACAATTTTTTGTAAGGCAAAAAAATTCCTAGTGAAGCGACACCCCTTCTGCTGGAGTGGAAAACATGTTGTCTACCTCATCTTCAGTGAGATTGTTATAAATTATAAATTTGTGCTATAAACTAAAAGAAAGAAAAACTATCAAAAGATGACTGGGATCTGAACACTGATCAAACTTACTTTACCTCAGGTTTAAAACCATAGCTTTTAAGTTCACAATTTGTTCTAAGAACAATATTAAATATTTAAAGTGCACTTTGTACTACCATCAGATCAGAAAAAGAACAACAAAACACTCTACCAGGCAACATAACCCCCATTAATATTTTTTCCCCCGATTTTAAAGACACATTTTGTATCACTCAATGGATGGAGAAACAGTGATGGAAAGTGCTGTCATTATGCCAAAAGCACATACAGAACAAGACAAGTGAGAGCAATTAAATTTCTGATCAGTATAATAATTTACCTGCAGATCTGGAGACTATAATCATCTGGAACATTTGAGCATCACAAAATATTACAAGGATGATGTTCCATAAAGTATCATACGTGGCTTATCACATGAAGGCACCTCACCTGGAGGTGTGTAGTGGATCTACCATTCCCCTGCAGATGTTATATGTTCTAACAGCAAAGACCATGAAAAATTAGAGGGGTCGCAGACCAAATAAAGAACTGTGTGTGTATCCATTCAGAGCGATATAGAGACAATTCCCAAATACAGGGCTGCCATTGTCATGGGCTTCCATTACTAGGGTTATGCTTTTATTGCCAGGACACTTGATATATCAAAGGAAAAGTAATCTCATGCTTCAAGTAATTCTTCGTCTCAGTCACATACAGAGCACACTAGATCTTGGCCTCCTTGCTATGCTCTGAATTTATAATTTATCATGATGTAGGTAAGGTGTCTTATTGTATAGTGACTTATGCAGTCACTATACAATAGCATACCCCACCAACTCAAAGATTCAGCATAGTATTCAAGAACTTCTACAAAAGGCCAGTTCTTGAGAATTAAAAAGGACCTGTTTACTGACATTCCACTATGCCACAGGTCTTTCTGCTTGCAGGGGGGGTGATTATTTCTTCAGCTGAGAGAGAAAAAGCACGGCTACTTGTTAATGTATCAGGTGCAGCTGCTTTATCACAGCCATTCTGAGGCAAATAATTTGGGGTGACATTCATCTCACTTCATTTTAGCAGTCTAAAAGTCAGGTGTGTAATCTAATCTACTCTTTTAGTTCCACTTAAAACTCAGTGAAGAAAAACAGGCCCCTCCAGCAGACCAGGGAACAGAGAGGCCCTCACAACATCCTAAAGCAGTTGGATGGATTGTCCTCCACAGGCTACTTCACCTGTTCAGGCTCAACCTGTTAAACTGCTAGAGGTAGGCAAGATGAACCCAACTATCAGAAGCACATATTTGAAGGTATTTTGAAGGTACACCATACTGTCATGGAAGTCTCATTGGTTAAGCCTTTGCTGTTTGGTATGAGGAACAAAGGAAATTAAGGGACCCAAATTTATTTTCAAAACTTACATGTGCTCACTCTGTGCATTGACAGTCCACCAGCAAAACAAAGTCAATTGCTCTGCCACTTCTCAAAGGCACGTGTGCAAGGATAAGACCTCCAGAGACTCCAGCACTCTTTACACGTGAAATCCCTCTGGCTGCATGCAGAGGCAAACAGGATGGTTAGAACCGTGACCACGCATCGCTGGGTATATTAGGGCTCCTTCGCACCGCCACACACCATTGAGCCTGCCTGATGTGACTTGAGAGCTGAGCCACGTAACTGCCCCATGCCTGCCACAGCCCACCCCAGCGGGGAGCCAAAACCCAGCTGCCAAAACCACCGCTTCAGAAGCGGGGTGCAGCCGGTTGACGGAGCTCAGAGGTGGTCAGCAGGTTAGCTGCCCTGCCGCCTGTCAGACTGCGGTGACCAGGCTGCTTGGGATCATCTGGCCGTACAGCTAGCTTCCTATCAGGATTCAAGGACAGTTTCCTTGTAATACAGCAATGCTGCTGCAGCATGGAGGCAGCTCGTAGTTTGAGCTTGAGAGCTTTTGGGCAGGAGAGTTAACCAGGAACGACGCAGAGCAAGTGGATATCCTTTACTTTGATCTATTGTAAGGAGCAACTCTTCAAATGAAACAACATTTTTTGAAGTTTGGATACTTCCACTTCATAAAACCAGTTCCACCAAGCTTATGTGGACAAGACTTCACACCTCTGGCAAAATCTGGTGGATGTTCTTCTACTATTTTATAACCCACATGGACCCCAATCCAAACTCCGGCGGAAGGGAGCATCTCACTACATTCTTCATCTTAATATTGTGTGACAAACGTGCTTATCTTGACTTCTGAATAACAATTAAAAAAATTACTGTTACTACAATTTACATTTAACAGTGTCTTTCTTGGCTAGCACTGGGAAAATCCTGCCAGGAGAATTCACAAACATTAATTTGACTAAGAGCATACATTTGCTTTGACAGCATTCACCAGGGTTGCTGCTTGCCTTGCATGAATATTCATTCTACTTTTCTCTTTGTGAAGTTGCCTGTAGGAAAGCTGTACCTGGACAAACAGATAGAAAGGTTTGTGAAGGAATGCTTCACATGGCCGTGAAGCCTATCATGTCCTCCCTGCTTTCAAAAGATTCAGACATCCCATTGGCAAATACAAGCAATCCCACATGACAAAAATAAAGATTATTGAGTAATTACATAAGCTTGTAGGAGAAAATAGAATAACCACCACCCTCATAAAGCACTTTTTAGCTATTTGTCTGAAAAGGCTTTAAAATAAAGTTCCAATCTGCTTTAGTTAAGCACAAATTATTGGACTCGGTATAGGAGAAATTAGATGAATTCCTGCTATATCTGCATCATAAAAGAGATTAGAGTAGATGATCTAATAGTCCCTTCTGGCCTGAAACCCTATGAATAAAAAGAAAAGCTGCTGCACTATTCACATTTTCAGCAAATATAGCAAATAACCCATAGAAAATGGGTTATTTTCCCCTCCATCAAAAGCACAGTAAAAGAGAACATTGAGGTTTCTTGAGTCCCACTGTAAAACTCTCCGTATATAGCCATAATCTTCCAAAAATAGAAAGAGAGAAAAAGACCCAAAAAGGCACTCACACAAAGCATTTGCTGCGCAATTTTGAATAATTAACAAATTAGTGAGGAAAAAACCTGTTTGTGGATAATTCATGAACAGCAATGAGGACGACATTGATCAAATAAATTATTCGCTGTAAATAGTTCATTCAGCTCTGGCTTCAACACACGTTACCAATTAAATCAAACAGAGCCCAATCCCACAGCAATTATTTAGGAAGTACAATCTGGCCACTTGAAAGCAAGTCCAGATTGCTTAAACTTTCTTCCCCCCCCCATTTTGTCAATATGTGATTTTTCCCTCTCTTTGAGTTAGACCACTCTTGCCTACCTACAATAGCACTCTAATTTTTCAGCTCTCTTAGCATATTTCCAAGTTTTTACAAACTAATATTTTCCCAGCTACAATTGCCCTTAGTCAAAATTTTTCTCATTCTTCATCAGTACTTGTTTTGGAAGCAGGTCTCAGCGGATAAAGATCTTGATACTGTAGGTAAAATCATTTCCAATTTCTTGTTTAACTTTCTGGATATTTTTTCCTAAAATGACTGCTTGTACATATAAATTTATGTCCTGTAAATTAGGCCTGCCTTTTCTTCTCCACAGTTCAAGCATTTATTTTATTAATACTGGGTTTCATTTCATTGAGTCCGATAAACTCTAAATAACAATTTCTGCTGGATTCATTTCAGTCTTCAAGTTAAAGACTGATTAATTCACAGCCTTGTGCTGCTCTTTGTCCCAAGTCCTAATACATATATTCTGTAGCTCAGGCCTCCTCTCCACAAGCAGAATTCATCTGGTTTTCAGTCTACTTCTGCCAATAAACACGAGCCATTTCACTTGTTACCCCTTATGTATTGTTAAATGGGATGGCAATCATTGCAATCCAGACTTGAGGATATCAGCATTGAAGTCTTCACAGCCTCAGGTACGAGCCAGCTTTGGCCTGTCAGCAAAAACAAGCAGATTCACCAGTCCCTGTGTACATTCATCCCACTAAAGTGAGGACAGTGTCAATGAAGCTCTGCAAATTACTGAAAACTCTGTCAGGCTCTAGGACAAGTTTGGCCCTAATTTAAGCATTAAAGACCTCCACCAGGGAAGCTTTTTACACCTGCATGGATCCCAGCTGATCTTCACAGGGTTCCCTGGAGGTGCTTAAGGTTTCCTCAGCCACGAGGGTTGACTTCATTCTGTAAACCACTACTAAAATGAATTATATGAATTATATAATGAAATCATTATAAAATGAATTAAATGAATTATATGAAAGATTACAAAGTCAGCACTTCAGACACCTAGAAGTTACTGGCTCAGTTCTAGTCTGTCATTTTGGTCACTTATTACAACATCTGTATTATTCTAGTAGTTCATGGCTCAAGACCAGCTGCCTTTTCTATACCACATCCTATCCGTTTGATAAAATTTTATTCATTCTAATTATATTTGAAAATAAACCTTTAAAAGATTTCTTCTGAGTAAATTTTAGTAAAAGTTCATGTACACACACAGACACAAGAAATACATAACAAAACTTGGAAAATGATTCTTTCTTTTACTGTGCTTAGTAACAGAAAAATCCAGTTTCTCTAGAGGGAATCGAAGATGATTACTGTATTAATTCTAAGACCATTTTCCCTTGCACTACAACTTCTTGGGCTTGAAGGAATGTTGAAAGTCACAAAAAAGAAATTAGGTTCCCACTATGCTAGTAAATAAGTAGATAAGTAGAAGAGAAGCTGAGCAGGTGCAATTGCTTTACTGTAGTAATAAGTATGTCCAGCTAAACAATGGTACAGGTATCAGCTAGGCAAGTGCAAGATCCTAACCACAGTAGATTTTCCAGCCAAGATTTAAGGGCTAAAACCTACAGCAGGTTGAGCATCTTACTACTAGTTCATGAAAGTCTTTTAGCACATGCATAACTCAGAAATCAGTGCAACAATTTCCATGTTCATCTCTTTGGTGGGTTTTAGAGAGGGTAACCTAACATTTTCCTGAACTGAACCCCAGGAGAGGATAAAGGGTAGAGGACAGGAGTGAAGCTGCACAGCGTGCAGGGGGGATTCGCACACAGTATTCTTCCAAAGTACAAAGGGTGGCATAACAGAAATGAATATGCTTGTAGGAAGAAATATGCTCAAGGCTGTTCATTCTCAGCATGGAGAGCTGACTCTTATTTCACCATACAAAATTAAACCTGAAAGATTATTGAGCTTCAATAGCTATACATTGACAATAAAGATGCCCACTCTTGGAGGGAGAAAGCATTGGAAAAAGTACAGGCAGTAAAACAATGAAGAAAATGGGCAGAAAACATGACTACACAGATGAGTCAGGCAGAAGCACAGCAAACATTTGAGATGACAAGGTTAGGAGATAGCTGTAATCAATTTGCACATAGATAAGGACACAGACAAGTGCCTTGATAGTGCAGGCTGAAAGGTCAGAACAGTGGATCTCAAAGCATATTACCAACTCATTAATTAAGCCAGCTTCATACCCCTGGGAGCTAGGTACTGTAACTGGATATTCATCACAGAAGTCACTAAACCGTGGCACAGAGTGGTTCGGTGACTTTGCTCAAGGTCACTGAGTTGGAAACAGAACCCAGGCAGCCAAAGTCCTCCGACAGCTGCCCCCAGCACCAGCCTGTCCTCTGTGCTGCTGGGACACGGGAATTCACTTTGTGAATCAAACTGTACTCATGATCACTCCAAGCCGCAAAAAAAAATATTCATAATCATTTTTGTAATGTTCAGCTCCACCACAAGTAAGGCAAAATATCATTTTGAAGCAGTTACTTAGTAAAGAATACATTCCACCTTTCCCCAAACTACAGGCAGAGTTGTAAGATAAATAGTCACTGGCATCATTTACAAGTGAGACAAACGTTAACATAACTTAATTGAGAGACAGATCCTATATGATGTTCAGCATGCTCACAGCCATTGATCTCAGAGGATCAAGCATTAACACTTGAAGTCTCTCATTTGTTCAATGTGAACCTAGAAAGGAGTTAATAAAATTGTGGGTTTTTTTTGTTTTGTAACAACAAGCTTTTATCACATCCCAAAGTATGGTATGAAACAAACCTTTTGTTTTATAAGAATGAGATAGTAATTAGTTATGTAGCAACCCTTCCAATCAGATCATTTAGATCAACAGATCCTTTCAAAGTTATAATCAAAGTCATCATCAAACACACAAATCCAATTATACTTCAGACATAAAGAATGTTTCTTTGGATACAATGTACTTCAAGGGCTAACCTAGACTCACAGGTAAAAGTAACCTAAAGTGACAGATGCAAAATAAAATAGGATTATATATGATTAATAAACATGGAAATAATTCAGCTGAAATCATGCATTTTCTTCCAGCCCAAGTTTGATTAGTAGTTCCAAAAAAAAAAAAAA
>VXAA01002052.1:238348-310095 GCA_013399115.1 Anseranas semipalmata
CAAAAAAAAAAAGATTTCTTTTTTTTTTTTTTTTTTTTGGGGGGGGGGGGGGGCCTAATGCTACTTTTCACTTCAAAATACATCTCTAGAATGTCTTACAAAGGCACCCAGGGTCAGAAGATTAAGGCTGTTGAATTTTCTAAATCACAGAATACACCCCAGAGTTAAGCCATGGGAAAGCATTAAAATGACATCAACAGAAAGACTTCTTGAAACAACAACTGCAACAATTGTCTCTTCAACAGATTCCCAGCCACCTTAGTGAACAAGGGCAAAACCTTCATCCCCTGGCATTTAAAGGAACCTGAACAAAGGCCAGATGATGTGTAAAAACCATGTCACAGACAGTTCAGATGTATCCCATCTTATACACCTCAGTGTATCCTGGTTTAATGCACTTCCATAAACAGCAAATCTGATGAATGCGCTCCAGAAAACAGAGTCTGCAATTCACTACTGAAGACATCTCATGACCATCTACTGTTAACAAAAGTAACCAGTAGTAAAGACAAAATAAAACATTTTTGTTTATTTACATTCATTATGCTAGTTCACTCTTGTGTGCTGTCAGAGCTGAACAGACTATGCCATTTTGTTTTCCCACCTTTTGTAAATAGTTTCCCATCTTTCAATCCCTTAACATTTTAATCATTAATGGCACTTGATGACTGTGTCAAAATTCCAACCCAGAAAAAGATTTTCCAAGATATCTAGATAACCAAGAATGAAAGAAGTCACAAGATTTTTTCAACACCATTTAAGGCAGAAAAATTCCCAATTTAACTGGGTTTAGGACATACCTATGTGATCTTCCGGAGGATGTTATACAACCAAACAAGTTTATAGCTGTAAAGAGTTGATCTATACACAAAAGCAAAATAGCCACTTTAGTAGCATAAGACAGCAACATTAATTACCCTTAACTGCTTTCTATTTCATAGCTTTCACTGAATTGCTATTGGAAGTGTCTGCAATCCTAACAGGCATCTACCTGGGCCTTCAAGCAACTCTGCATTTTTAAAATTCTACCCTTTAGAGATTAAGAAATGGAAGCTTTTGCATTTTAGCTCACATATTTAAAAATAACATGTTTGGTGTTTACATTACCAGCAATAAACATTGTCTCAAATTTCTATTAATAACTTCCCTAGTTAGAGATTTTGCAAAGGAAATTGTTAAATATATATATATAGCACACTGAATTGAGATATTATAAAACCCAGCTTAAAATGTTTTTCATTTGCTATTTTATTTGTTTTAGCCTCACATTTTTAGTTATTAAGGAAAAGAACTTCAACCTCTGTCGATAGAAATGATTTTAGTTGCAAATTTTGAACAAACAAATTATACAGAAACTTTAATTGCTTCTCTAATGGTTTATTGAAGATTTTAAAAAGGAAGGTAAGAAAGGAAGAAACAAAAAAAGATTTACTAGATTCAAACTTTGATGAAGAAAGTAGTCTTAATGAAGAGTAATAAATGCAAGAACTTAAGACTTACGATCCTAATGTTGCACATATGCTGCCCCCATAGTAAACTCCTTTGGGGAAGAAATAATAAGGAGAACATGCATAATCTTGAACATTGATATTCTCAGTGAGCCAAATATCTTTAGTTAGAGGATTTTAAACTCATACCAAACGTTAATAAATAACAAGATTCTTCCAAAAGCCTGTACAATAGCCAGAAATTCAGTTTTGTGGAATTGCAAGGGTGCACTCACAGCTTTCACTTTGAAGGGACTGAGATTCATGTTTATGCTTCTAATCCCTCTCCTGTTTGCAAACCGTCAGTTCCGTGGTGTCTGGGGCTTGCCACTACCTCTAAAAATTAGGTCACTTAGAACTCGGTGCCTAGATATGAATTTAGAAGTCCAGCATTAAGCCCACAGATGTGAACATTCTGGCCAATGTCCCAATAAATGTTCTTTGATTTCTCCTTTGTGCTTGACATAACGTATTGCAAACAACGAACCCACTTCAAATAGATCAATGTAAAATATTCACTGCAGAGGCCAACTCTCAACACATTACCCAGTCTGTTTTTTCTTGTACAGATTCAAAGCTCATTCTGAGATCAAAATAAGGATTGCCAACACAACCTGGATCCCCAGGTGGGAGGAGCTGTTGGACGATTTCTCATTTCACATAATTAAGAAACAGATAGATTGCAGTGGTAAGTCTCTGTCCAAGACAAAAATTTTGTGAAGTACAGAAGCACAATGCCCACATCTTTGCAATAACTCCAGGAAGATAATAGGCCCGAGAATCTCCTTATTTCCTATTTCAGCATAGAGAATGCAGTTGTCTTTTTAGCTACAATTATTATCCTTCTGTAACATCAGCCTAAAGGTTGATGAATGGATGATGCTAAAGAACATCCTTGCACATCAAAGCTATGCTAGTACCTTCAAACTCTACTTGCTCCACACTTCATCAGTCAACGTTGCTTGACATCACTGCTGTCATTTGCTTCCAGTTCCCTTCAACTCTCCAGATGACAAGAATAGTCAGTAGCACTGCTAGCCTCAGTAATTTATGAATATAACTCTGTATTACTGACAGCAGCCAATAATACTATTCAATGGCAATATGTTGCCATGGTAAAGCAAGAGTATCCAAATATCTTATACACAATAAACACATTAATATGCAGCTATTGCTGCTTTTACCTCTTTATCCTGACAGAGAAAAGCAAGACTGCTAAAAGCAATTATGACTTATTCCAAAAGAGTGACAGATATTTTAAGGGATAGGAGAGTCAGAATAGAGACTGGAACTCCAGAAGCCCATGATACACACACACACACACACACACTTTCTACTGAGATTGCTGTATCTCAAAGTTAAAAACCTTATTCCTTCATATTTTTAATGTTGTATATATATATATATATATATATGTAATACATAAAAATACAGTCCAGGCCATTTTAATCCCATGTAATTAAACAATAAAGCAATAATTAGTATGAATACATGACACTGAACTTTTTAGTTGATTATTATGCATTTTTTCATGCACGGTTTGCAACAAGCACATTTCAGTGGTGGTGTAAAACAAGGCCTTGACGGGGGTGAAACATTCCATAAATTAAAAAACAAATAATTCAACTTTGAAACTCTATTCAAATCCTAATATCAAGTAGAGAGATTTTTTTTCTCCTCTCTGTGCCATTTTCCTTCTCTACTCAAAGCATGCATTTCAAAAAAGTCTGTTTCATCAAACATTTTGTTCCACTGATGGTTTAAAAAAAGCCACATACAAAACTAACAAATGCATTAGGGGAAAAAAAAATTAAATTCACACATTAATAGCGGCTGCCTCCATTTCAACTTGCAGTAATTCTTCCTACACTGACATCCAAAGCCAACGTTTGCCCTCTTGCACTGCCTCAATAACAAGGCTCTTACAAAGATAATTACATACACTTAACACATTTCTTTAAATACTACTAATCTTTCCTTTATTTATCTGCCATGACTTGAGTTTATTAAACCTTTTTTTTTCCATTATTATTACTGCAACATTCCCCAGCAGGGTAAAACCTTTTCCTTATATCTCTTAGTTTAACTGCTTGTCTACAAAATTACTTATTCAGGGATAACTGGTTCAGAAAGAACTGCAATTCAGGACTGAGTATTGGGGATTCTCTTGCTCTTCCTAAGAATCCATTTGAAAGCAGAATGATCTAATGTGGAGCAAGGAACTGGCAACTTTATATTTCACAGTATGAGTGTCTTATTCTTAAAAATCGCAGTAAGAGAGCCCATCCAAAGAGCTATTTCAAAATAAGTATTTGATTTCCTATTCATACCCTTCAAAGTTAGAGCCTTTTCAACACCTTGTTTAATAACCAGAAAAAGGTGCTGGATGTGGGAGGGCAAAATTAAAATTAAGCATGACATTTAACATGGTAAAACTTTCAAATTTAAGAGTGTTGGAAAGTGTGACATATGGCTTTTATAATACAGTACAAAGAAGGAATGCAAATAAAAAACACAGGTAGCTGAAAATGAATGCCTCAGCAAAATAATCTGATGCTCCAAAATCATCTGTTTCTCCTTTTACATAGAATTTCATTGTTTCAAACTTTTTTTCTCCCTCAAACTAGATGAAATATATTTTGAAAGCTCATGCTTAGTTAAAAATACTATCCCCTGTTTAAAAATATACATGCAGACCATGCCTGGAATACTTCAAAAGCTATTTATATCAATAATGGCAAGTGTTTTGTAAGCTTTCAAAGAAAATCCATACACCCTTGATTTTAGTTATGCCTATATATATATGAAGGACATTTTAAAACCATATTAAAATATTCTATTTACAGGATAACCTTTATTATATTTTACCCAAGAGAACAATCTGATAAACTGTATTTTACTGGTGACAGTGGTAGTGGCTAAATAATCCTTTCATTTCCAAGTTTTTCTAGAAGTGAAAACTGACTAAAACTTTATATATATATATAATATATATTTCTTTCACCTGTCAGATGTGAAGCCAGTTTTTCTAAATGCATTTATGCCAAAAGTCAACATATTGTAGTCAACATATTGAGCAGTACTCAGCAATTGTTATTGTTGTTAAGGGAATAAAAAAAAAAAAAAACTTTAAGTTAGGTTTTAGACTGACTGATTTTCAATTATTCTGGCTCCAAGCAACCACTTTTATTCTCAAAAAATATATCAAGGGGGGAGAGATACCGCTACTATTATTATACTATAAAAATATATTCGACAACACTGAAAACTAAATCTTTTTATATTTGTCTGTTGGAGGTTTGTTCTTAATATTTTACCTGCATATACCAAATCCTTAAATGATATGGGCAAAATATGTTTTAGTAGTATGATTTTTCAGAGTTGTGCTGTGCTGTTAACATCAGTGAAAACATCTGTTTTCCATGAAAATTGATACCAGATCTGGTATTTGTAATACACAGTAAACTGATTCTGTATTTTAGACCTTAGCCCCAGCAAGGACAGCAATTAAACAGAACACTTACAAGAACATAAGCCACCTGAAGATTTTGGTTTTCTTGTTTTGTTGAACTGGCAGCCTAGCTGGTCCTAAAAATTGACAGAAAACAAGGATTTACTCAAGTTAAAGACTATGATAAAGTACCTAGATCGTGGCATTCAAGAACAAGTAGGGGTGTGTTTTTTACTCCAGTCTCCACTTTCACCTTCCCTTGTGTAGGACAACGCAGGCTCTCTCAGCCACCTCTAGCAGGGCTTTACTTTTAATCAAAATCTGTGAATCCACACAGATAAAACACTGGCTTCCTTTCAAGAACAACACATCTAATCTTGATGTCATTTTTTCTTAAAATCACCCTATTTTCCTTTTTGCCAGCACGATGGACCCCCAGCCGCCTCCCTGTAGGATTTTGGTGCTGGAGCCAATACATAGGGGCCAGGAATCACAGGCAGCTGGGCCCCCCATGGCTGGATGCAGCCCCCAGGGCCCAAGCTGGGACGGGGACAGCAACAGGGTCCCTCAAGGGCCCTGGAGTGATGCCCAGGGTACCCAGTGAGGGCAGAAGGACACAAACACCCCCAGTGTTGCTCGGGGCAGGTCTGTGGGCCCAGATGAGCCAAAATGGTGCACCCAGGCCTGGGGGTGAGGGTCCCAGCCTGCCAGTGCCATCAGGGCCTGGCTCCCAGGGAGACCCAAATCCACTCAGAAGCAGATCTGAGCTACCTGTGCAAGGAAAACAGTCCATAAATTGGCAAGTTTCAGCAGCATGAGATGGCTTTCTAGAAAGGACCTGGCCTGGGCTTGTCCACAACTACAGAAAGGGCCCTCTCCAGTCAGAAAGCTACAGCAGGATGCAGAGTGTGGAGGAGGACGCCATGAAGCGCTTGCCATGCACTATGTGCAGTATGGCATACCCTAGAGTACCCAGCTCAGCTCCCAGTCTCCCTTCCCAAATCATGCTCTTGCCTGACTTGCTTTGACCCTCACCCTTGAGAAACCACTTGTAAAAGTTAACACTCAGCAAGTGCTTGCTGCCAAGGCCGCCCCAGTGGTTCCTCCACCCAGCAATGGCTCTATGCAGCCCCTGAGGGGCTGAGCCTACAGCATGCAGGCAGCCAGGCGCTGGCCAGGTCTCTTCCTGGTAAGCAACACACAGGCAAAAACATGCTCCAATGATTTTTGGGAACATTGTCACATCCCTCACATAGGTCCTCAGAAAACAAACAATCCATATATCAGGTAATGCTGTTAGAAAGTATCCACTAGTAGATTTTGATAGGGAAATCTAGTCTCCAAGGTTTTTTTGAAGTAAATTTTCAAAAAGGCTTTTCCAAAACTGTTTGTTTCAAAAAGTATCTGCCTTCACTAATTTTCCCTCAAAAGGCCAGTCACTGAACTCAGAAGTATTCAGACTTTTAAATGCCACCCAGATGTTTCTCCAGGAATGAGTTTTGAATACCTTCTGCCACCATTCACGTTTCTAATGGACTTCATTTTCTATCATTAACTGCAGATGGATGATTGTTTTTAATGGGAGAAAGATGAGCTGCCTCTTGTGGGTTGGAAAGCCCATTCAGAGACCCCGCTATAGAGGAGTAGTTGAAGAATTACTAGGAACGTGCTCTGGATCTGATATTTCACTGACCTGCAACCCGTATAATCATTCGAGCAAGGATAAAAAGGAGTTTTTTGGGTTTTGTTTTTTAATTCTCTGCCATATTTTTCCCACTTCTATCACAAGAAACATCTGTTTTATTTACATGGCTGAATTGGCTGTAGTCTCAAATTTTGATGCAATTTTGTTGTTGTATTTTAATGAAAATTACCTTTTTCATTTCCCTTTCAAGACTATAGCTTTCCTCTGAGATTGCCAATAACAAATGTCTCCTGCAGTGACAAGAAAATGAACTGGAGTGCTTGGAAACTACACTTGCAGGTATTACAACATTTCAAAGTTATATGTGTTCTAAATCAGAACAGATGCACAAGTTTAGAGATTACCTGAAACAAAAATACTCTTAAAAATCCGCTATAACCCTATTATTTCAACTTTTACAGTTTGCCTCATTACAATAAAACTTTAGTGAATGTTGCTGTGTAAAAAGTTAACACAATAATGAATTTATGAACACAGTTTTTGGTCATTAATATTTACTGATCATCTGTACAGCTTTCTCCTAACACTGCCAAATAAAACAGCAGTCTTCAGAGTGTTAACATAGCCATAAACATCAGAATATATCGTTAGATCCTATAACAGAAAAAGTTCAAAGAAATTTAGTTTTGTTTCTTCAAAAAAGATTTGAAGGTTTTTTTTCCCCCATCTCTTTTTTTTTTAATCATCAAAAGGAGCTTTTGTTTTGACCTCACTGCAGTGCTTTATCCCCCCTTCATCTGTTCAACTTGAATATATGAGTGCCAGGTCATTTTGATTTACTATTAATCATAACATTATTTGTACTAAAAAGGCAAACGATGAAGTCAAAAACCATTGTCTTAATCATTCTTCATCAGTAACTGGAAGATAGATGCATGCCTAAAACAGTCTAGATTAATTCAATCATCTTTTTTTCTGAAACAGAAGTATTTCATCAGGACAAATTAGCCCAATTTTAACTGATAAGAAAACAGAAATATAACTGTTTCCTCTGTTTCACGGTCAGAAATTGTTTTCCCAATATGATCAGTTAATGCCTGCAGAATGAGAAATGTGACCTTATGTTTATCTTTCTCAACTTAATAAATGCTGTTTGATATTTTCAAATTCATGTTGGGCATTAGAATATGCATTAATTCTGGTTTTAAATATAGCCTATAGCTCTTCTTTGGCTTTGAAAACGTTCACTGTTTTCTATAAGAAAACACAAAATGGTGTCTGCTACTACATGTACATATTCTAATATACTGTACAATTTAAATTTTGCCTTTGAAAGTAAAGCATGCTTATTAAAAAGAAATCAGCATATATTGGATTTTTCTTTTGTCTGTAGCTGAAAATTTAAATTAATGCAGTCTTTGGTGAACTCTGTTCTGACATCACTTTTTTTTTTTTTGACTCCTTATGTGACCGACTCTTGCTCTGTTAAAAAGCGTGTATGTGTATTTGCATCCTATGTGAAGATGCCTTTCCAATCTAGATTTAATCACTATGCAGTCTTCAATAGTTATAACTAGATATAATGATAACGATAACTACCAACATAACACTTGTAAAACGCTAAATACTATGCCTCAGAAAGAATACCAATGAGACTACAGAAGATTAGACATTAGGTTGACAGCGTCTCCATGTTTTTTTAGAAAAAAACTGCAAGATGACTGCAACATTATTTTAAGAGCAATCAGAGTTGCACTCAGCATAAAGTGAGGAAAAGTATTTATTTCCAGCTCAGAGTTGCAACCTGAGAATGCCATTAGAATCCATTGTCTCAGCTGTTATGACTGATTGACACAAATTATGAAGGAATTGGCTGTGTCGCAAACTTAGAATGCAACAATTTTACAACAGTGTCTATGGCCATACTCATACCTCCCAGTAATGTTTTAATATACACAGGCTCACTGGCATGTGAAAGAGGACTTCTGCAGTCTTACCCCATTGGGAAACAGGTAGATAAGAGCTGCACAGGAGAATTAATATTTCCCTTAAATGATTATTCTCCTAAGTTTTCAGATGTCTCATTCAAAGCTCTGAATTTAACCTACAGTGACAAGTTTCAGGAAGTCATGGTGTTATGTACATTCAGGTGCTCCCTTGGTGGAGTCTCCAGCACACTTGCAGAGCTGCAGGGGTCATCAGTCTGCAAGGCTGATTCAGAACCAGATTTCCTAGAGCTGCAACTATGCTAGTCCAGCTTTTGGTGTGTGCTGTTCATCTAATTAGAACCTTTCACATAGGGAACATAGAGCAGTTTCATGGATTTCCAAAAGGAATCACGTGTTGAGGTAGCTGTGCAAGGCAGCACAAAGAATAAGGACAAGGAAATGAAGACTCCTAACCTGATTCAAGCAGAAAACAACAGAATGTAATTGGAAGGATTCTTGATGGCAAGGAAATGGCAGAAAACTCTGAAATACATAGCCAATTTTATGCCCTTTAAGAGAAAACCAGAATCTAAATACTGATTCAAATTTTTGAATATCTTGTAACACTTTGGTGATGATTTCAACAAATATGTAAATAAGCATAATTTTAGCAAAGAAGAGCTCCGCAAACCAAAGTTTTGTTGTTGGTGTTTTTGTTTTTTGAGTTTCCCTGCAAAATCTGACCTTCACAGACCCTAGGTCTGATTCTACTTAGCTTGCACAATATGAAGCAATCACTGCCCAGAATAGCAAGACAATAAAATAGAGCTGGTCCACAACTAACCTCTTTTCCATCATGAATTTGAACACTGAACATATATTTTTGTTCTGGGCTGGAAACAAAACTGAAACACCAGAATAGACTGCTTGTGTAGATAATGGACTTCAAAACTTTCAGAACAGGTTGGGCAACATCTGTCAAGAATTGTAAACTTTTAGTTTGCCTTGGAGCAAAGAAAAAGGCTGGAACAAGATGAACACAAGCTGAAATGCAAATTATATGTGCATATGATATTAAGTATACCAATAGCTGATATTAAAATTTCAACTTAAAAGAAAATGAATCAGTGTTGTCAAAACCTAACATTTTAACTTTTTCCTATCAAAGTTTGTCAGAATCAATACATTTCCTCCAACATTTCAACTTCAATAAGAGTACCTTTTTGATGAAAAACTGTCAAAAAATTCAGACCGTTCTTATAAAGATTATTACACAGCACAGTTCACACCTGTAACATTTTCCCTGCCAGCCAAAGTGCAAATTCCCTCACCAATACACATTCAATAATACCGTGGCAATTTCTAAAAAGAAAGTAATTATAATCAGAAGAAAAGAGCATATGGTTGATCTCTGCAAAGGGATTAACATCTCCCATCTCAAAAATGGCATTACCAAGAGATCCAGGATGAAGAAAGATGGAGAAAAGTTAGTAATTAGGGATGCTGAGTATCCCAAATATTTTACTGCAAAGGCAAAATGCATTAAAATCACGCACTCCTTTAGTTAAAGCTTACCACAATAAAGTGGCCACAAGACCGTGGTAGGAATCTGAAATTTAGGGACAGACAGAATAGCAAAGTTTGCAGAGTCTTCCAAATGAAACATTTGAAAGATGAGTTTAAACAAAAATCACGTTCCCATGGAAGCCAAACTATACTTTACGTGAACCATAAAGACACCAGGTTGGGAAGCAGCCTCCATGGCTGCCTCGACTGCGTGTGTATTCAGACAGGGAGCGGCTAACACCAGCAAATTAGTCCTGTTGGTCAGGATGGAGGTGATGTTGCTACAGGATACTCATAGCAATTGTGTGGCCACAGAAGGTTTTTAAATATACTCTGAAAACTTACTCAGAACTCTGTAAATATAGATGAGAGAAAGGGAAGAAATGTAAGAAAGGGAAGGATAAAAATAGATCTTGAGTTGGACCATTTGCGTGATTCAGAATAGGAAGATCCAAAAAAGAGGAGAAATTCAACTAATCCCTTTGAAAGTGGCAGTTCCCTTTGAAGCTCAAAATTCAGAGGGATGTTATTTTATTTTCATTCTAGATTTTTTTTCCACATTTCAAAGTTGGACATTTTAATGAGATTTGAAATAATGAAGCATATAGAGATGGGTGATTTGTGTACAGATATAATTTTTATGGGTGGCTCATGCCAGGAAGTGTTTCCAAAATGGTAGAATTTAGTTTGAAAGAGTGTCACTGGAGGCCACATTTAGCTGAAATGCAACAGCAATACAAACCAGTAGAAACTACACTTACTGAACTGATAGAAAGCTGTGTTTCTGTAGTAGCTCTACGAAGTCTGTAATAATGAAGACATTGAATGGGGAAGTCCAGGCAATATCTTTTAGTAAAGATTAGACTGTAGCCTCATCACAAGCGCAGATGATATGATCTGCACAAAAGCAGGCATTTTAAGAGACTTATCAATATCTCATCTTTTTAAAGATCCAACTAAATGCAATCTGGAAAGATAATGTAGAGGATTGACATTTAAGTTGGGATAATGCGATTAAAAAAAAAAAAAAAGAAAAAAAATCACACGGTGCTACCTGACAGGCACAAATAAGTTAGAGTCATTTTACCCACAATAAGGAGAAAGTGAAGAAATTTCAATTCTCCCCTACAAACAGAAATCTGTCATCAAGGAAAGGAATCAATCTATTCAGTCTCTCAGGTAAGCTACAGAAAACACAGGGACCTTATGGATTTATCCAGCTTAGCCCCATACTATGGCTCACCTCAGGAGTTATAACTTTTCAGGTAAGCAATGAATGAAAGGAAGATGATGAGAAAATGAGAACCACAAAAAGACATGGTTTCAACCTACAGAAAGTCTATAAGAAACAAATATTCCTCTGAGGGCCAATGCATACTATGCAGTAGAGCAAAGCAAAATTAACCTATCCAACAAATGTAGATTAAAATTGTTATCCATGTGCAATCTGAACATCAGATATGCATTACAAAAAAAAAAAAAAAAAAAAAAAAAAAAAAAAGCAATGGTTTAGACTGATTACAAAGAAGCTTTCTGCAATTCTGTCCTTTCTGAGCTCGAGTACTCGTTGTAACAGCTGACAGAAGTTTATCATGTCTCCATTCTCCAGCTGAACCAAATACAAGAATGTATTTTTGCCTTCTAGAATCATTCCTACCAAGGCAATGCAACTGTTTCTGGCCACAGCTGGACATTATTTTGGCATTCAGGATGTAGAGAGGTGCTCAACATCTCATTTTTTTGCTTTTTGTTTTGTTCTTTTTCTAAAGTACCTAAATAAGCAAGGTGCATACCTTGGAATTGTATTTTCCACTCGTTAACTAAAATTTTTTGAAAAGTCAGCAAAATGTGCCTTTGACAACAACCTTCTGAAAATGCACATCAGACATCTAGTTTAGTTTCCATATCACTCAGGATCAACTGCCCAAGTTTTCACAGGAAGAATGAAACAATGAGGAATAGAGTTGAAACAAAGTCATGTGAAAGTTCAAACAAATATTCCTGGATAATGTCCTGCCCTCCACTGCCAGTTCTAATGACAAGTAATTCTCAGCTTCACAATGCTGCTGGCCACCATCACTTTCACTTCTGAAAGCAGCTGACAGTGAGTAGTAAGAACTGCTTTGATTAGGAAGTGATAATAGTTGATGTCCTTACAATCTGCCAGGCTTGTCTAGGTGGATAAGAAGGTGCAGAATGAAAGCGGTGTCACAAGGTGCTAGAAAATCTATGCCAGCTTGAGACAAGCGCATTGATGTGCCCCCATGCACTCTCAAATTTTTTGAGAATCTCCTAACAAAATAAGGCTTAGAAATGAACAGAAGGTTCTAACTGAACCAGTTTATGCTTAGAAATCCCTGAAACTATTACTCAGTTGATAAATTGGACCACAACACTCTACCAAAAAGCCTTAACAACATACCCTTCAAGCCTAGAATAGTTTGCAACAGTGTACTCCTAAATTACAAAAGCCAACCCCATTTCTATACTATCAATATACCCTAATCACTGTGGGCTTATTGATGTTAACTTCAGTTGATGGCAAAATCTCTCTCACACACACACCAATGCTTTACAGAGAGGTAGGATTGGCATGGATATTTTCCGGGACCCTATACATACTCGTAGTGAGAAGTTGCAATGAAAATTTCTTTATGCCCATCTAGGCAGAATATTTTCACAGAAATATTCACACACTACATTCACTGAAACCCTTTGTAAGATATTAGTAGTATCTTTTTCTTTTCTATTTTTTTTCCTCTGCTGGAGGTAAAAAAAAAAACAAAAAACATGTACAGAGTTGCCTGCATTGACGGAAAGGAACTGAATTGCTCTTGATATGTTACGGCTGTGGATCACCTGATACATGGCAGGGACCCAAGTGCCACAATCTTTCCTTAAAATAGTAAGCTTATGGAATTTTGTCTTTGAATGATGGAAGAGTTAGGAGGATAAATAACTACAGTCTATTTTTCCATTCTCTCTGCAATGACTTACACAAGTCTCACAGTTTTACCTGCTCTGTAGGGAATTCCTGCTGGACAAATTCCTTTTTCACTTGATTTGCTTGTTACCCTATTCTTATCTGGCCCCTCAACACGTAACTTATGGCAGCTTAGAATGTGCCTTTGCATGTCAAAGCAAGCTGACAATTTACACAACTTGACTCACTCGGGAACCCGTAATTTGTCTTGCTATATGCACCCTTAAATTGCAGTTTGGAAAACATTAGCCTTTCAAACATAAATAAACCGGAGAATTAAATCACATCACTAATGTATACACTCTTTGAATGTGAAATTATCACTGAATGGAAAAAGGACTTATCTGCAATAAGCAAAGACTCAAATATGATGTGCTAATAATGCATTTCATGGGAGAAAATGAATGAAAATAAACACCCTATGGATTTACAGCCAGTGATGAGTTTAGCTCATTTGAATTAAGGATGAGGTGTAATACAATCAAAATTAATAGAAAACTGGTACAAGACTATTTTTCTTGTAATAATACTTGGAACTGCATTGCCTTTCCATATTCCCAGAGTCTTTTCAGCTTGAAAAGTCATTCAAATAATGGCTTTATTCTGAGTAAACCAGTGTGGTTTGAGGCTATAAATACATCTGCTTAGACACATGGTCTGATTCTGCCAAGTCTTCTGCACGTGTTTACATTTTGCAGACAAATACTTTGACTCCACAGACCTTAGAAATTAAGCACCTGCCTACATATAGACGTCTTTAACAGACTCAACAGACAAGAGTTTATTATTATTCATTTTCATGTCCTCAGTGAGAAGGAAATCACACAAATGGGCCTTAGCATATGTGCTTAATTTTACATGAATAATCCAGTTAACTTCACTGTTAACATTCATGTGCATAAAGTTGAGTACATAGATATTTGCCAGACGAGGACCTCTGTGACTGACTTTCATCTGGACCATTTGAATTTAACTTTTAAAGGTTGGCATATTGGCACCAATGCTCTGTGGAAATTCATCTCAAAAGGCCTTTATGTATATTGATTCACAACACAGAGATGCATGTTTTAGAGATAATTAATGTCTCTCCAAATTAAGCAATTTTACAAAACACATGTTTTAAGAGGAGACCAGGCTGAGAAGTGTACCAATACTAATTTTGCTCTTTTATTTTGATAAAGAAGATGAATCCTGTGTTATACTAATTCAAATCAGCCTAAAGTTCAACCATTTAACGCACAGTCTATATGACAGCTTGAAATTATTTAAAAAAAACAATTCTGCTCCCCCCCACCNCAACAAAAAAGAGCTAGTAGTTATCTAGGGATACTGTGAGGATATCCCTGTAGGACATCTATACAGTTAAACTTAAAGCATTGATGCAATATAAATGTCATAACTACTATACTGATACAAGATTTCTCAACATTTTTTTTTCCTGTTCTAGGAACATTTTCTTTGACAAGAAAATTCAAACCTTTTTGCTGTGTAAGAAACTAAATTATATTCAAGCCTCAGCTAAAAACAAAAAAAGGGATCCAAAATCCTCACTCCATCTCACAGAAGCAATTTAGTTTGCTCAACACACTGTCAAACCCTTTTGACATGAAATTCCAGGCTACTTAAAAGTGCTTTTTCCTCTAATTTATTTCTGTTTATTTTTACAGTACTTACTGTTTTGATCCCTCTTTAAAGTACCTGGATGGTAAGCTCTTCCACTTCATAGTTAAAGGAAAAATACCAACTTTGAGAAGCATTTTAATGACTCACACATACTGTTGAAAGAAAACATTTTCATCTTCAGAATTCCATACATGCACAAAATCCCTAGATTGTTTCCCTCTTGCAAATTTCCTAGAATATAAAATCTGAATCTAACTACACAATGCAGATGTAACATTTTCCCCATCTCAACACATTTCTAAGAGGTTGAAAATGTACCTAAAAGCAACCAACATGAAAGAGGCCAGATTTATTTTTCAGAGCTAAAGGCATATACATACCCAAATGGCACAACTCCTTGTAAGTAACAAGTGATACATCCATAACGGAAAACACTTTTTCAAGAACCTGTTTTGTGAATGTAAAGACAGTAAGAGTAGAAAAGCTTAACTGTCCCAGGTCCTGTCCTACAACAATATTGTGATCTTATGGTCTGCTTATGGCTGACTGCAAGTGGAAATGAAAACAATCATCACAGCAGAGCTGCTGCAGCACACCTTCTCCTTACCAGTTGTCTGCCAGTTTGAGACAAAGATACAGGGATAAGAAGCCCAGTAGTTATATGGCCTTATAGTAAGAAAAACATTTTTTTTCCTGTTAAGTACTGGCCTCTTCTGCTACAAAGTCATGCTGCCCCTCCTCCCCATCCCCAAGACCGTCTCAGAGCTCTCTTCAATACCACAAAAGAAAATGTCTCAGGACTTCTAAACCTATTAAATCTTTTGCTTCTCTTGTTTGCCTTTTTCAGAGTATCAAAAATAACAGCATATGAACATCATTAGCCCACGTTCATACTGCTGCCAGAGTGGCAACACATTCTCTAGTAGGAAAGCATGAGAAATCCCAGAGCAGCAGTAATGTTTGGACAGAGCAAGAAACTCAGGTTGGCTGCAAAAGAACTGGCTGCCCTTAGAGAACGAGTTTTAGGAGTCTTAATGTGAACCTTACTAGTTAAATGATCACAAATACCTACTCCACATAAAAAACTACACAGGCAAGAATACATATGTTGTTTCTTAAATTTTAGGGTTGTCATATTACAGAACACTCCCTGTTTATGTGTATGCAGATAATTACACATACAGTAATTTTACCCATGAAATCTGTTTAAAGGAAGAGGAAAAACAAATTGTAATCACAATCATTGTAAACCTGTTTCATGCTGTCTGAAAAATGCAATCCTCTGAGAGGAACTCTTTAAATACGTTTCAAATGGAAAATCCAAACCATTACTTGTTCGGTGTCAACATGACGATTTTTGTTGTTGTTGTTTGTGAAATTATTTTTTTAAACAAAACCAGAAGTGTCTGATGAGTTACCTGTAACGCATCATCTAATTTTCTAGAGAAAAACGGTATATACACAAAATAAATTGGGTATAAAATATGCTGAACTATTCATTCATTAATTTACACAAACACACAAAGGTGTTTTGTTTTTTGTTTTTTTTTTTTCATTTTTCTACCCTCTAATGTACCCCATGACAAAAATTCACATATTTGATCAGACTATATAAGTACTTTCAAGCAGGAAGGAATGGAGGAAAATTGAAACATTCTGGCATTTTAAAAACAGAACAGCACATCCATTTTGAAACAGACACCATTTTTTAACGGTTTAAATACCTTCAAAAGATAATTACTTGAGTTTTGTACTGTTTTGTGCTGCATTAGCATTTGTAACTGAACAGAAAGACATTATTTAGATCCTTGCTTTCCCTGGAGTGTAAAAAAAAAAAAAAAAAAACTTAGAACTTTACACATTAAGTCAACATGAGCCTCCCCCTGCCACACACACAGTGGTTAAGCTTGGCCACTAGACTGAAAAATCCATTACTTGAGCAGCTCTATTCCCTTGTAACATCGTGCTGCATTGTAGTTTCTGCCTCAAGACTGTCTGGATGTATTCCTGCTGAGATACATCCTGTGTCTAAACTTGGCTCTTTGTCTTTGTAATTACTAGTGTTTTCACCTGTTATCTATTACCAGTTGTTGGCATTAGGTCTTGCATTTGTTCACTATGACTCATTGCTGTAATACTAGCAATCGTGTAGGAAAACAATGTTGTTTAACAGTAATTCCATGTCCTCCCTTTTCTTGCTCAAGATAATTCTGTCCCAATAGGTCCTTAGGGTAAGAAACAACAAGAAACCTTCTCATGAAAAGCAAACACACTTCTTCCGACATGTGGAAAGGTACTATCAGCAAAGGTACTATCTGGTGCAAACACCAGAAAAGAACATGTGCCCACATCATGGCATATTTTGCATATATATTAAATAAAAACAAAACAAAACAAACAAACAAACAAAAAAAACAAAACAAAAAAAAACACTTATTTCATGCCTGCAGAATTCCTATGCCACGGAACTAGAGGGCTTTTAGTGGGTACAAAAGAGAGCTTGTTTGAGAAGGACTGCCAATTGCAAAAATGAGGTCTCAGTCACCTCAGGATTGGGAAGGACAACAGAAGGAAAAAGCCATATCAAACTCTGAGACCCAAGCTAACCTAAATTTTGAGATTCAAAGAAACACCCAGCAAACCCCATTAAGTTGCACATGAGCAAGACTGAGGAAGAGACAGATGGGAGAGACTTTAGTTTTTGTCTAAGTGGTGCTGCTAATCTACTACTCTTCAAGTTTCTCAAATCATATTCTTTGTCCTGTGGTTGCTACTCCAGTTCTGTTAAAACATACATGGTTGAGCATTTGGAGAAGCAGAAGCAAGCTTTTTTAGAAAACTAACCTTCTTTATCACAAGCACTTATTCAGTATTTACTCTGTCTCCAAGTAAGACTTCTAAGGATTGTGAAATTACATTTTTAAAAAAAAGTGATTTGTCACTGAAGCTGGACAAGACCCTGCAGATAACTTAATATTTGTTTACATTTTAGCAGTGTCCATTTTTATAATTGGAATTTGAAAGAGTAAATGTAAAGGATGCAAAGCAAATCTTTTTATTATTACAATTTTCATGCTTCCCTGGACATAACAGTCAGGCAAGACACTCAGTTTTCAAGAATATTTTATTTAAAAAATAATGATTTCAGCTATAACTTGTAATGTGGAATAGTTGCAGAGAACTGAGAATGTAAGCTCTTGAAAAGTGAGAGGTCACTGGAAAGGTAAACTCTCAATTTAGGTTTTAGAAAGCGTGGAGAAATAGGAAGTGTCACATTATGTTGAGTAAGTTTGTTCTCTTTTGAGCTAATGCTTTCAGAGACGATAGCTTTATTTTGAATTAAAATTGCATTCTGAAGTGTTTCACATCTTCAGCATCAACTAAAGACAAAATGTCAACAATCATAAAAAAATAAACATCTGGAAAATGAAAACTTGCATCAGAAGACAAAGTTGTCCTCTCACTCATCCACTGCTCCTACAGACAGTTCTGGGAAAATTGTAAAATGGCAGTGGGGGTGAGAGGGGATGTGTCAGAAGACAGGAGGAAGAGCAAAAATTACATGCACCCCTTATTTCTTTGGACATTTGTGCTGTGCCAACTACAGTATAAGGAGCATTTGTGTGCATTTCATATTTATTTTCATTCACTGACCTCTGACCTCCCCTCTTCTGCAGCTGAATTATATCTTGCTGTTGTTTTTAAACAACTGATACCAATGCTTTCAACTTGACAGCTTACACATGTAGCTGGTATGATTGTTCACAGAAAACAAGGGTTCCATTTACAGGCAGGATTATCAAAAATATTGGATATGATGAAATCACAATCACCTCGGTATAAATGCTCTATGTGTATGCCAGATCTACAGAACTCACACAGCCTGCTTGTGCATCCCTAGGGAAGTTATGCTCATCACATATAAATTTTATTGGTATCCCCAAGCTTCTACACTGATCCACTAACCCAGATTGTGTGGCCCAGGCACTTGTCATTTCAGATTTGGAGGTTTCTGTGCTAATTCTCCAAAGATTACTTATTCTCATACTTAATTCTCCAAAGATTACTTTTAACAAGACTTCCTTTGAGAGCCCTCAATAGAAGATTAAAACCCACACAATTTATTACAAATATCTGACAGGCTCTCAGTGGAGTTTTTGTTTTTTTCCTTTTTTTTTTCCCCCCTGCACTTATCACAAACAGCATTTTGCTAATGCAAAACAATGTGTATTTCCTCTGAAAGGATCTGCACACCCATCCATGCAATGAAAGAGCAGAAACTCTGTGTAAATAAGCCAACACAGCCACAGGAACTAACCACTATTTGAAACGGAGAAGGAAATCGTAAACAGTGTTTTGCATCATTTCACCATTTCTGCCCACAACACTACTGACAAAGATGAAAGCCCTTAAATACATTCAGCTCCCTTTGTGGAAAGGAACAGGATACAGTGTACAGTCCTCACCTGTATATTTTCCTCCAAACTTGTGTATTTGTGTGCCCAGTGGGATGACATTTTTTGATTTAGTTGTCAGCAAATAGAACTTTGTATTGTGCTCTGTCTTTTTGCTTTCTTAGCTGGCAGACTGCAGTGAATAAGGGTTATTCTGTCATTTTTTTTTTTTTTAATTTTTTTTTGAATCAAGGTATTTTTCATAAAACCAGACCTGTTCATTATTCATAGGAAGCATATTGTTTTAAAGTCTGGCATTGTGTTTTGGGACCATCGGTCTGAGAGCAAGCATTCAGATTCATCTCTGACTCTCATCCCGCCTCTGTACCTCTTCAGACCCCTCAAAGATAAGTAATGTACCACGACTGAAAGAGTGGGAGTTAATAGGGTGGGTCAGTTAAAGGACTGCTGTTGACAAACCTGTTCTTCATTTTCAGCAGTCACCTCTAGTGAAAAAAAAAAGAAAGTACCCTGCACTGAATCAGGAAAAGAAAGTACACACTTGAAATGAAAACTATCCATTAAAAAAATATAACTCAAATCCTTGGCAGTAGAGCATTCAGGCATATATTGCTCTGTACCTGTGAGCCAATCTATTGCTTTTTCACAACTTGTCAACAGTGCTCCACACAAAGAGAAGACATGAGAGGAACATCAGAACATCCAGTCCTAATGGATGCTGTGAATACACAGCCTCCCCACCCCCCATTTAAAAACCTCTTGGATGTGAACTTCAACAACACTGCAGCAGCTAAGACTGCTTCTGAGAAAAGTTCAGTTCCTCAAGTTCTTAACAGTTTTCCCTTGTAAAATATGTATTATCAGGATTGATTTCAGAAGATTTGTGAAGTCTAGTAATTTCAGTATTTGTACTGTGCATTTTGTGAAACATTGTGAATTTCTGTGAGACAACAATCTTAATCTACTTACATTTAAAGATACTTCACTTTTCTGTAGATATAAAGGAAAAGTATTTATCTTAATCTTGCAAAATATAACTTGAGCAGGATGATTCTGTTGAGAGACACAGATAATACTCATAATTCTTAAGGCATACATACATCTGTAAACCTGCGTATCAACATCTATCCACATGTTTTCAAATATCAATGTTCATTTTTCCAGTACAGCAGTTTCCTTTATTGTCAGGAATAGCTGAAAAAGACTCCACAGCATTTTAAAATTGTGATGCTTCACAATTTACTTTGTTACTTTTTATATGACCTGGTAGTTTTCAAACACATTCACAGGTGCATGTATCTGCACATCTGAAAATCTCCCTAAGGTTTTCTAATGGCACTATCTGTAGAAAAACACTACTCAGAAGTCCAGGCTTAAAAAGCCATAAACATCCAGCTTTATCATTTTCTTTCTCGCCCAAGGGCTTCCCTTGTGGTTGATCAAAGCAGTAAAGATCGCAGAATTTAACAACAGGTCTAGTCAGGCCTTAAAGAACAAGAAAGAGAACAAACTTTCAAACAAACAGATCCAGACCATCAGTGTACAGACCATGCTACCTGTTCAAAAGGGGATGCCCTGCAGGCAGTTTATATTCAACACATCCATCCTTGGAACAGAGAGGATTTGGGATGAAAACGCTTGGAGAGTGTTAATCCTAGACGTGTCATGAACAGAAAAAAAAATCTCTAGGTGTAACTAGAAGAATTATTTGGACTATATTCAGTCATGAAAGTTCCCTTTAGACCATCAGAAACAGATCCAGAAATGTAAATGGAATAAAAAGAGCTTAATGCATCCCATCAAAATCCTGGGTTGAAGAAAAGAGAAATGTGGAAATATGCTTTGATTTGGTATTACCCTGGAAAATCTTTCTTCATGCCAGTAATGTGGCACAAACTGCCCACAGTGTGGTGTGGATCCTCAACCATCATTTTCAGCAAGTCCGTAAGCTAAGACAGCAAGGAAACAGTGAACTCGGAGCAACAACAACAACAAAGATAATTGTCAAGGGGCAAATTTTCAACACATCAAGAGAAGACAATCTGAACAATTAGAGTTAGTCACAGAGTTGCTGTTTTTATCAGACCTGTAGAAGCCATTCTACAAAATAATTCTTAGGCTTTAGAGCTTTTCCC
Organism: Anseranas semipalmata; assembly: GCA_013399115.1. Classification (NCBI taxonomy): domain Eukaryota; kingdom Metazoa; phylum Chordata; class Aves; order Anseriformes; family Anseranatidae; genus Anseranas; species Anseranas semipalmata. The sequence goes on from VXAA01002052.1 coordinate 259,582, forward strand.
ATCAGTCAATCAAAGATTGGGAAAAATAACTAATACTCCAAAAATATTAGAAAAGTTTAAATATGCCTTGAAGGTGTCCCTCTACTTTGCCAGTCTCCCAGGTTTGTCTTTTTAAATCAAGATGTACATTTTACACAAATAGCTTTAATTCTTTTGTGCCATTCAGCCCTGACTCCATCTCTTGAAACAGTAAGAAGCCTTTTCCCCTTGACAGGATACATCAAGAATGTATTCTAGCTTTTTTTATTCAATTTCCCTGCTTTATATTTCCTCATGAACTATGCTAGATTCTCTGCCTTGTCTTTCTCCCCTCACTTATATTGCATGTTCTTTTTTCACACTCCCAAATTTCTTCTTTCCAAGTCTAGCTGATGTACAGAGTTCCAAGAAAGGAAGGTAAGACTAGAGAGTGATAAGCTTCAGTAACCAAAAAGGGGAGATGGAGCCTCTTCTAAACTACATGTTCAGATGTTGTTTCCCATACTAAATGTAAAAAAATAAAAATAAAAAACCTACAGCCATAAAAGCGTTCTTCAGGCACATATCATAGAAAGATACATAAGTCCCTATCCATGATATACCATATCATAACAAGCATCACAGTTTTGTAGTTGCATGAGGAAGGAAAATCCTTTAATGTTTCTGACATCAGCAACCTTCATGTTTCAGAGGTACCTACTGGGGGCACCAGTTCTGGGGAAGGAAATAGGAAAATCCACTGCCCAGGGCTGATCGCCTCCCCTTCCTTCTTATTCACCTCCTCCTCACATCATCTAGATCTGAATCACTGTACAAGCAATCTGTCTGCCAAGGCAGCACCGATACCCATGTTTGTGCCACTATCTGATACACTTGTTCAAATATTTCATCAGCCTCCTGCTACGAGTGCTCCCCACATCTTTCACCACTTCCCACCACATTGGCTTCTCCAGTGTCTGAATCCACATCTTCTTACACATCTGCCAGCTGAATTGCGCTTCCTCTATCTTGTCAGTTACCTTCCAAAGTTTGACTTCCTACTTACTGCTAAAAAAAAAAAAAAAAAAAAAAAAAAAAAAAAAAGAACACTTCATCAGATTAGCAGAGCCTGCCTTGTTAGCATACTGTCTTTTGCATCCTGGGAGTTATGCCAGGCCATAACCGCACTGGTGTGGAATTATTTCCTGGAATCTAGAGCAAGTTCAACAAACTTTACGAAAATTAAAGAGCCAATATCATTTTTCTTAAGGTACAGGTAGTAAAGATGACTGAATAGTTGCAGGACACACTTCTGCTTACACACATATAAGTATTGAGTCAATCTCGATCTGAGACAGACATGATTTTGAACAGGTAGAACTCCACTGTCCCAATATTTATCTTCATTGATTACAATGAAAGCTGACAAGAAATAAGTGGTACCAGAGGCCACAGGTGTAACTTTATTACATCAGCAAATGGCTCTTATCTCACTTGCTCTACCTTCATATTAATGCAAATGGACCAACTCCTGTAGGTTACTCCTGATTTACACCCAAACAAACATCAAAATCAGGCCCAGTAGGTGAAGAAATTGCCTCTCTTAAAAGGTGATTTGCTACTGTCACAGGAGGTAACACTGTTTTAGCGAACAACAGCTCTTTCTATGACTCTTCAATCACAACTTGAAGAAATAACAAGGGAATGTTTCCTGTTGAGCTTAAAAATAATAGTACCTTTAGCTTTTACTCACAAGCAATCTATTCACAAACCCCTCCCTTGCAGAACACCTCTAAAGGTAAATAACATGAAAAGTACATATAAAAGCACTGCATTATCCAGAAAAATGCAAAAATACTTGTTTTAATGATGCCAGTACAACGGATACATTACAAAAATTCAACTTTTTTTTTTTTTTTTTTAAACTTAGTGCCGTCAGCTTGCTTCTCATCTTCAGAATATTGCTATAACAGCAATCTCTTGTTTTGCTCTCCCATACTTGCTTGCTGCTCTCTGCTCACCAAGGTTTGGTTCTGCCTGTCTGTACACAATGGTCACTGATGTGTGAGCCTTTGAGAGAAATGAGGGAACCACGCAAACCATAGAGTGCTTATTTACATCTACATTTTTTTGTTTAAGCTTTGCAAACCCTGTAAAAGCTCCACACTAATCACCAAGACTTGTATCAATCGCTAATCAACCACAATTTCCTTACTGTGACAGAAAGACAAGCCAAAGCCTGCAGGAATTTCATGCTGAGTCCTGGCAGGTCTGCAAAACCTCTGTGATAAAATCTTCCATACAAAATGAAAGCCTGGAGAAGGAACACCTCAGAAATACAGCAATGGAGTCTGAAAAAGGCATAAGACCTATACAAAACACCCTTGCCAAAGTCCACAGTGGTAAAGAACAAGAAAAAAAGGCTAAATGTATTGCGCCAACATGCCAGAGCATATTTGTATAAAATATAAGCCCTTTGAAACATTAGGAAAAAAGAATGGTGACAGTACAGACTTGCTGTAAACAAGCAGGTTAATTTAGGCATAAAAACCATAGAAGAATGGAGCAGTAAGGAGGAATTAAGTAATGAAGACTACACAACAAGACTGAAACGTTGAAAAATTATATATATAGAACTTTGTATGAACTGATGCACCTTTGGGTTTCACCCATCAGCAGTAATTTCTATGCTGATATAACTCACAAATTAAACTTTTATTAAATGTGTTCAGAGCTTTCTATTTTTGCACATACCAGGCACATCAGATTTTCCATAACTGTCATCTAAAGAAGTCTCAGTCCTGAAGTACAGTGGGAGAAAAATGTGCACTGTCTGTAGATATATGATACATGATGGCTGATCCCTGTTATAAGATTTATCTTGGAATTCTGGTGACATGAACAAACCACTTGAGTTTTACTTCCGTGGGTTTTTAAGGTCAATGCATTCCCTTCTAACAATGGATACAGACTTGCTAAGGACAACCAAAACTATCAACCTTCTTTTGCCCTTGAATACACTATGATTACCTGGCAACTTGTGAATGAACACAGAGTACCCTTTGTATCATAGGTGGCCAGTGTGCCAAACACATGCTTTCTAAAAAAAAAAAAAAAATCCTTTCTAAAACATCTCAAGTAATTTTATGTCAATATAACCAAAAAATACAACCATAAGTTGGATTTTTGTAACCCTGTCCATAGATATTTGATATAGATTATAACTGGTTTCATACAGAGAGAACAAAGCATATACGTTTCACAGAAGACACAAAGTACCACACAATTTTTTTATTTTTTATTTTTTGAAAATGATTCAAAATATCTAGTTATAAGTACATACCTGAAAACTTGTGCAGGTCCAGAGCTTTTCATTCCTTTTATGTTTTTAGTTACAAGACAGTTATGGCCAAATACCAAATAATCAGGAGTGGAATCCTAAGAATTTGTTTTATGTATTCGTTCACCAGAACTACATAACCGTTGTGGTTTATTCAGATTTCTGACCACTGACAGGAGTATAATGTGCCATACGTCAAAGCTCATTTTATCAAAACATTACAATGCAGATTTCAAAAAGGCATACATAAGATATATTTGTCAATGTTTGTCATATATATGTTTGTCAAGCAACATTTCTTTGAAAGTATTTTAATGATGCTTAGATATATTCATATATTGTGAAGCCATTTAGAAGCCAAATACTGTTTTTTGTGTATTCTTTCTTTCAGATGATACTGAAACCACACATTGTGAAGATTTAGCTTAGGTTTCTAGCTTTTTAAAATAGATTTTTCTAGAGACAGTTTTTCCTGCTTATAATTCCTGTTTAAAATTGAACTCTCTGCTTAAAAAACATAGGGGGGAGGTGGAACCGATTATTAGGTCAAGTCAGATATGAAAGATCAACTTTCCACACTGTAAGAGGAAATTAATAGGGCAAATTATTATAAATATTAGTTATTTTACAATTTTCCTGCGGAGCCAACATGACTGAGAAAACATGGCTCAGTAAAGTTGATTTTAGGATTAGAAAACAAAACCATAAAAAACAATACATAATTAATAGGATTTATACATAATGTACAACAAGCTCATGGAATCCCACTTACTCCATTTGCCAATCATGAACAAGGCTTACATATGTAAAATTACTCTTTAAACATGGCCTCAATCGACTTGTTCATAAACTTAATTTTTGATGAAGGTGGAAAAACAACCATCAGAAGCAAATATATCGTTGTGAGCCTACAGAGGAACTTCAGTGAAAAACAGGATTGAAGCCTTTCAAACTTCAAAAACCTACACACACCCTGGATGGAAAGCCACAAGATGGACTGCTTGGTGTTAGCAGAATCTGGACAGCCCCCTTATGCAGTATAGATCTGTCTGAATGACAAAAAAAATATTCCCTAGTAATTTATTTAGCAGCCAACAAGAGAAAGCAGAAGATATTTTCTATGATGAATATTATTGAGCCAAATATAAAACTGGTCAAATAATGAAAAAAACATTCACAGATAATTTCATCAATTGATTAAAAAGAGCTTGGGCTGATTTTCTGTTCATAATTTTTTCATCAGTTTTTGCTGTTCCTTTCATTCTCTGAGCCATGAGTCTTCTATCAAGAATCAAGCAAAACAAAGCAAAATCATTCCCAAACTCTAAAGCTAACATACTAGAAAATGTTGGGAGGTATTTGTGAAGCCTGATATAAATCAACTAATACAAAATCCCACAAGCATGCAGGGCTACACAGTTCCTTTCAGCACATGGGTTAACATTGTACTTTTAAACTCAACCTCAGTGGAGTTGGCGTGTGCCTTGGCTTTTGAAAAAAAAAAAATATTTCTAAATTCACAATATTCACAGCTATGGCATGAAGAAATGTAAAGGCTCTTGCTGCAAAGGTTTTTAAAGCTCACAAAATGAGGTGCCGCATGGTTTCTGCCACAGGAAGATATAAAAGTCATTCGTGAGTGACTGTCACACCTAGTGAGAAAGTACAATGCACCACAGACTTCAAACCAGAAAATGAAACAGAGACCAAACACTCACAATGTTTTTTGCTAGTTAACAGAGACCCAGTGTGAACTAAAGCTCGCAAATAGCTTTCAATTGGCTGCTGGATCTACTACTAGTGCTACGTGACTTTCAGGAATAAGCAGGCATTCAGCAACTGCAGGACGAATCTGGTCCCAGCGATGGAAAAAGCTGCCAACTACTACTTTCCTCCAGGGGAACAACTGGAGGCTTGCAGAGATGGGCTCCTTCCTGCCTAAGGGAAAAAGGAGCACACAAAAGCACTAGGCATTTTAGCAGGTGCTGAATACTTCAGAACACGGCAGAGGCTTACTGCCCAGTTTGGAGAGGTCCACATCACTCTCAGCCAACCCCATGGTCCAGTTCTGATGGCTCGTAGCAGCCCAACCTGGTTCCTAGACCCTGCGCCAGGCACTGCAGGCTGCCAGAGGGACTCCCTCCAGTGCAATAACTAGTTTGTCTGGCATTAGCCCAATGTTTCCTCATTCTCTACATCCTCTGAATTATTTAGAAAGTTAGTTGGAATGAGCTACATCACACCCAGTCTTGGACAGTAAGGAGTTATTTGTTCCATCTATAGCTAAATGAGGAGACAAACCTAAGACAAATGATAGGTGACTTGCTGCTGGAAGTGCTTCTTGCTTTCTCTAGACTAGTAGAGGGAAGCTGAATGTTTAACTTCTCAATAAAGTCAAGTGAACTGAATGCAAAGTGTCTTTTTGATCTTTTTTTTCCCAGGTGGGGGGGAAGTAAATCACAGTTTTCAAATTAGAAAAGCAGCAACATGGGAATCCTTGTTCTGACAAGAAAGTTTATACACATACATGGAGATAGATAGATACACACACATACAGATTGATCCACACACGTAGAGGAGTCTTTTGGTTCAGGTCACCTTTGGAAAACTCCTGTCTATGTAGCAGTGTTGGTTAGAGATACAATTTTTGGCAATATTCCTGCATCATCAAGAGCTCTTGTTTAGATGCAGTTATAGCAATCTAACGGAGTTTTTGATGGCCTAACTGCCTTTGTTAAGCAATCCAACATAGATGACTTTAATAGTAGTGGTTTTGGCAGGTATAAAGTGCTTTTGCTACACACTGCTGACACCACAGCTATCCTGGCACGTATTTTATCCTGAGCTTGAAAAGACAGTACCAAAAAAGTAGGATGAAAAACAGTATCACAGTAGGGGAAGCTGATCTGGACTCATTCATGGGACTAATTCCTTCTGTTTTTCTTTTGTGGCTTACTTTAATGATAAGATTTCTTTCTGAGGAGTGTCTTCTACCCCCTTTCTTTTCTTTGATTCTGGAAGAAAATCACAACCACACATCTCTTGTATGAAATTTTGAAAGAACATTTTCAAGTTATTCAAAATAAAAGGGAGTATGCTAAAACAGCCAGATTGGCACACTAGTTTTCAAAGGTTTTTTTTTTTTTTTTTGTCCCTGAACAGACAGCATTGGCAATTCAAGTTCCTCAGCACTAGCTTACAAATACAAAGACCTGCCAGGACTAATTGGAAGAGTAAAAGACAACACCTGTCTGTTCTTCAGCAGGTTTTACTGCTGGTACAATATGTGCAAGATGAGACCGGGAAAACACCACCACACACACTGCCTCACACACTAGCCTGGACACTGTTCAACCACAAGACCTCATCCTGGACAATAGCATGGTCCTGTTCTGAAGTGCCTTAACAGCAACAAACTTTGCTCACGCTGGGCCTATTCTTAGTCATTCAAGGACATTACACGTACCCCAAAATACTTTTTCTGGAAACCTCAACACAACAAGGGCTGGCAGGAGCAAGGAGGGACAAGGCACCTGCTGCCCACCTGGATTTGGGCTGCCTGGGCCTTCTGGGGCTACAGCAGCCCCACATCAAAACCTGAGGAATGTCAAGAATGAGGAAAAAACAGCTACCTATTCCAAAGACAATACACAATGAAAATCCAGTCTAGAGATAACAGGAGATGGTTCCTGATTAGGAAAAAACTACTGCCTCGCTTCCCTGCAAGCCAAGGGTAAAATGTCCTGGTCATCTTCCTTCTCTTTGCAGGTGGGTTCCCATGGGATTCATTTCAATGGCTCCTATGTAGGATAAACTGAACCAAACCAAAGTTTAGGTCACAAGACCAACAACCAATGGACTTTTATTTTCCAGATAGTTTCCCAGCTTCATCTGCAAGTAAAACAGGCACTCTCCAGAACACAGCTGGCAAAGGACTACTTAATAATGTATATAATAAAAGTATAATACAAAGCCTATGGTTGTTTTCACTAAAAAAAAAAAAAAAAAAAAGTCATCCAACTTGCTTCAAGAGCAAGAACATGTCTTCAAGAGCAAAAAAAAACATCCCTAAAAATACCAAAAACATTTCTGGCTTTGTCTGTTTTGCTTGTACACAAATGGATGAAAGCTAAAGATATTCAACCATGAACATGTCTATTACACACACCCCACATCCTTTAGACAACTTAAATATATATTTTCAATTGACTTTTACCAATGCAAGAAGGTCTTACAATTGCTAACCTTTTTCTGCAGGTTAGCACCAAACAATTGGAGAAGCAATCAAGCTAGACATCTGCTAGAAGAGCAGAAATGAAGAGCCTAGCAGATATTAAAGATACAGGTAATCTAGCCCCTCTCTCAAGTAAGCCCTGCAAGGTACAGAGAACACTGCTGAAATCAATTCTTTATTCAACAGATGTTTTTAAATCACAAAATGAGTGGTGATTATATATACTATGTTCTTTTCAGAAAGGACTTGATTTTTTTTTCCTTCTTCTGTTTCCTTTTTACCAAGTGGGTACAAAAAGCCCAGCTCCATCCAGTCTTTAATATGACACATCTGTGTACTCTCAAAGCTGAAAACATTTGTTGAAAAGCTACACAAAGAAAAAGCACAAAGTCAACAAACCCAAGCTGAAACCCCATAACAGTTTAAAATTCAGTTTTGATTTATGTTTTTCTGATTGCTCAGGCACTGAGATTTTAGCACAGAGACAGACTTCTGGTGCAAACTTGTTCACCATTAGACAAATGTTTTTAAATATTATACAATCAACATTTTCACAAAGGGAGTACTTGCTGAAGTTACAGGAGACTATTTTAGTAGTCTCTCCATCTACAGTCAGAGAAAAAAGAGCAAACATCAGCTCCTACATTTTCACTCTCAATTTTCATGTTTTACTTTAGAGTTTATATGTATACTTTCTTTTGTGCACCTGATCTACAAACAAGTTCCATTCCAATCAACAGGCTTGGTCATCAGGGTATCTTTATTTACAACTTGTGGCACCTGCTGGAATGGAAAACATGGATTACTATCAATAAGCCTGTATTTTGCTATTCCTGGCTAAGACTCTTAGCTGTAACTTCTTCACATGCCATGAGAAGCTTGTGAAATCCTGTGCAGAAAGAACGGAAAATGCATTTTAAAGTGTATGATAATTAGCTAGTAATACCCTCCCCTTTGGCTCTTCTCAGTCATTGTTTCCTTCCAGTCTGCCACTGTTGTGAGTGCTCATCTATTAAAATTCAAATTAGTGAAAATTGCTTCATGAATATTGTTTTTATTGATGCTTTTTTTTTTTTTTTAAATGTACAGATTTTCCTCCTGTGCCACACTTTCCAGAAAAGCATGGCTATGCACAGTACATCAGGTATTCCTTTTGGAGTTGCTGTTCACAAGAGAGGTGGGGGCACCTTCATGTTTGAAATATATCGTACCACATGCCTTTTTCTCAGCACATTAATCATGGGCCTACAATCAAATCCCAATTTGGCATTAAAAATATATGTAGTGCTTCCTCTTGTAAACAAGGGGAGATGCAATAATTCCACTCCTGGGCTAATTTGTAGCCTCACTAAAATGCGCATCAAAACGCACTTTCCTGGGACTCTCGCAGCACAGGTTTGAAAGCTCCAGCACAGAAAATCTCCTGCTGGGGTCGACCTGATAGATAGATGTAATGGGGATAGCCAAACAGCTGTCCCTTTGTGTCCTCTTTGTCATCTTTTCCTGGGACAATTACCTACAGATTAGTTATAGGTTTGTCAACTGGCTACAGGCAAAGAAGCATCCTAGATAATGCTAGGTGAAGGGAAGATGCTGACAAAAATTAAAAAAATTTTAAAGGGGGAAAAAAAAGCCTTTGGGCAGCAGTCAGACCTTCCTGCATCTGCTTGCTTACATATTCTTTACCCTTCTGGAAAGAAGCGTTTGTATTTCTCTAGTGGATCACAAAGCTAGAAAAGTAGCAAACTTATGACTGGAAAACAGTAGAGGAGGAGGTGAGAAGGGATTCTGCTATGTTTTTCTTTTTTCCTTCTTTTAGACATCTTCAAAGGAAAAACCCTGAATAAACTATGAAGAGAAGGGTACTCTGAATCTCCTGTAACAAGAATATTTTCAACTCTTTTGGTATGTAAATATTTGCAGTATCAAACAACATTTTTCTCACAGGTGTTTTTATTAGACTCTTTTCCAAAAGACAAATTGTAATTCTTAATCTAGCATCAGAATAGTCAGCTTTAAGATTAAAGCATTTACTATTCTGTCATAAAGGCACACTTGGCCCCTTTTTTTTTTGCTTATTCAGTATTTTTTCCACTACTCATAATGGAATTCTGATTTATTTTGCAGTAAGTGTAAAGAGAATAAGAGAAATTAAAAAAAAAATGTGCAGTTTGGGTCTGTCCCTCAAAACATAGTTTTACCTGCACCAAGAATATGCAGGGAGAAAAAAAAAAAAAAAAAAATCTTTGAATGTCATTAAAACAAGCTTTCAAAGCTCTCCTGTACTTCATCTTACCCAGGAAGTATCCAGACGGGATATTTTGTAATACCAGTGATCTTTTACGTGGGTCTAACTCAGAACTAAACTTTCTCATATTTAGAAAGAAGGGAAGTTGTGGGCAAAAAGTGAGATGAACATACAAAGGAGTGGAAACGAGGAAGAAAGAACACAGGGCAGAAAGAAAAAAAAGAGGAAACCAGTTTTAAGTAGGGTAAGAGACATCAACTGTTAAGATCAAGGTGAGCCCCAAAATCTCCAAAGCAAGATTCTTGATCTATCATACAGAGACTTACAAAGAATAAATTAAACCACTGTTCTCCCACCTCTCCCCTCTGATTTAATCATCCTTTGCTTGCTTCACAGTATCTAAGAATATCAAAAAACAAATAAAGAGCTCTGTCAGAGTAAGGCTCTGTCTTCAGCTGTAGTTCAGCAAAACTGGGATTGATTCAGGCCACCTCCCTACCACTCCTGCCATAAGCTAAGAAGGGACAGGAATTGCTCAAGGTGCATTTTAGAGCAGTTCTTGTTCACTATGTTCTTTCGTGACTTTTACGCCAGCTACTGAGATATTCAAGAGGCAGGTAAAGAACCACATGGTGTATAACATGAGACTCAGATGGAAATTGTTGTTGTGCTATACAACAAACTTCCAACATTGTTAGTGAGAATCATCTGAGCTTGGGCACTTTATTTCTAATCCCGGAGGTTAAAAAGAGATTTCCAACTTTTGGGGTAGCAGGTTAGGGAGAATTTTTGTTGTTGTTTGGTTCCCTTGTGTGTATGGTTTTTATTCATTTTTTATTTATTTATTTTTAAGAACTGTTACAACAGAAGGTAATATCTGATAGACAAACTGGGGAAGGATATTACTTTAAACTACGCCCACAACTGCCAGGAAGAAATGCAAAGGCTGATTCCATCTGGCAGGGTCCTCATCAGTCTACTTTTAACTTGGTTTATAATTAGCCTTAAGCAGATTTAACAAATTAGGCATAATTTTAACTCCTGCCATCCTGACAACAGAAGGCAGGCAGAGGGAGTAACATGGGCACCATCTAGCTGCATAAAAGTACTTAAGTGCAGCAATTCATCGGAGCCAACCTGCCATTCAAAGGACCTTCCCAAAGCCCAGTCCCACAGCTGCATCAGCCTGGGGCTGCACTGAAAGCAAAGCAGAGGTTTTTGCCTATAGATTTTACCTCTCAATGCACAGAGATTCCCCATGTAATAACAGGAATTAAAGTGGCAATGGATCAAGTGTGTATTAAAACAATGCTGACAAAACACCTAGCTCCTGCTGAGCATCTGATGCTGTTGTTTAGAGTATAATAGTGCAAGAGCATCTAGGAGCCACAGTTGTTTCAGAAGACACAAGGAACATGCAAGTGAGCAGATATCAACTTGTAAGAAAATAAACATTTCTTACTCTCATTTCAAAACGAAGAACACAAAGGAAAGGAAGAAAGGTATCTTGAGGCTGAAGTGAAAGAGCACTTCTTCCTCTTCACAAATTTAATATTTCACTAACGTTTCACTTATACAGTTTCTGTGAGCTGTACTGTCTGCCCCAATGCTATAAAAAGTGAGAAAAATATTTTTGAAGTGTCTGCAACAAGTAAAAAAAATGGCCAAGGTGAATAATTTTACAAGATTCTCGATTTCTATGTTACAAAAGAGGAAAAAAGTAATGAGGGAACTCTATTATTTTGTATCACTTAAGACCAATGCTGCTCATGAAGTAGAGAGATCCTTGACCTAAAGCACTGCAAGGAGCTGACAACATAACGCTACTATCTTTACTGAGGTGGTCCTTGAGTCATATAACAGGTATAGCATCTTGCAGAGTCTACAACATAAAATGAAAATGGAGGAGAAATTCAGGACTAATAAAAAAGGCAGTTTTCTCCTCCACATTTTCATGCCTCAATTTACATACTTTCACTTCACAAAGTCAAAGGACTCTCAAGAGACTGGCTGCACAGTATCAAATGCAAAAGAGATTCAATCTTCAGATTTTTGGAAATTTAAAGTTACAAATGCCTTTAAGCATAGGTCTGCATACTATCTTTTATTTATATGCATGTTTGCTCATTGCTATAGAATGTTTCAAACCAGAACTGCTTTATCTAAACAAAATGTAGATTGATGTAATCTAATTTCTATTGCTTTTCTTTTCTCCACTCCTATGCCCAACATTCCTGTACATTACTTTCATCCAAGCTTGCAGCGATGTTCACAGACGTCTAGGGTTCTCCAAGAACATTTCAGGGCTGCACGGTTTACGTCTCTCAGCAGAGAGCATCTGAAGAATTTGCAGAGCAAACATACAGGCAGCTTTCTTTTCATCATCAAACCTTGATTCTTCTCAGCCCCACAATAGGCCATATTTAACCTCAGAAATGTACAGAACCAACATCAAGAAGCGCTTTGCACAGGGAATGACTACTGTATGTTATAGTACCTTTTCCCGTTGGCAACTGACAGGCAAAGGTTGAGCCAAATGAACATTTTCAATGTACACAGTATGGTCCTGGGCCTCTTTGAATACCCTATCACCTGCAGCATTCATCAGGGTAAGCCACATACCAAAAGTGATATTGTATGGAGCAGACAATTTACAATTCTGTTCAGTAAACACCATAAATATCTTTACAGCAAGTGACTCTCACCACTCTAGCCATGCTTGCAAACTCAAGTTTAAACGTAGGAGCAAAAACACACCAACCAATAAGACTTCAGCATGGCAATAACACTCTACAGGTGTCTGTATGAATCAGAGTCATATGTCTCAACACTGAAGCCAGAAATTCTCTCTGCCAGTGAAGCCACTTACATCCTCTAATTCTACTTAAGGTTTTTTTGTGCCTTTTTTCTTTTCTTTTTTTAATTTAAAAAAGCTTTGTCAGCAGACATTTTTGCATTAATTATTTTTGTTAAGCACAACAGACATTGTGGAAGGGTGACAATGATAGAGCTACACACACCAAGAGGCAAATTATCCTTTTTTTTGACTAATGCATTTTTAGACTAGTTTAAGATCATACTAAAAAGAATCTAGTTATTACCTCCTTGTTTATATAAGTGCCTACTTACTGTGAAAGTCAAGTGTAATGCAAAAGCTTCCATTGCAGCAGAAACTATCTAAACATGCAAATACATTCAAACGCCCAAGGGGCCAATAATACTGTTCAATGTATCAGTCTTGCAAAACCTAGACTCCATGCCTGTTTGAACAAACACTTCTCCAGCAGTTTTACCTTTTGACAATTTGATAACTTTTTCAAGCTTCTTGTATTTGTTACTTGCAAGTAGTCACCAAAACCTATGAAAGGAATGGGGAATGGAGAGAAACTGGGGACTTGCCCTGTTTGGGAAAGTGGAGCCAAACGATGGCATATAGGACAGTCCCACACCTTGATTGTTTATCTAAGAATAGAGCCAGCTTCAGTTCCTGGCTCAGCCCACAAAGCTTTTCAGTACCTTCACACAAGCTACCCACTCAAGCCAGCCATTTGAAAAAAAAAAAAAAAGTCAGGGAAAAAATGTTTTCTTAAACACTGTTTATGGTGAAGATTATGATATCCACACTTATTTTGTATATACAGCATGCAATTCTCCATGAGGTTGTTTGCATTTCCTCTGACACACAAGTGAAGTCCATGCAAATCTCCTATTACCTCTACAAGCATCACTAAGTAACAGAATAAGAGGAGATGCAAGAAATTCTTCCTCCAAACTAGTTCCTCACCAAGAGGGTGGTCAGGCACTGGAACAGGCTCTCCAGGGCAGTGGTCATGGCACCAAGCCTGCCGGAGTTCAAGAAGTGTTTGGACAATGCTCTCAGATCTAGGGTCTGATTTTTGTGTGGTCCTGTGTGGAGCCAGGAGTTGGGCTTGATGATAGTCATGGGTCTCTTCCAACTCAGGATACTCTAAGGTTCTATGTCGACAACAGCCATTCATTTCCTTTGCTTTTATTCAAAGTGTGCATAAAAGTGTGTTTACTTTTGCGTCAAATAAATGGGGGAGGAAGGGAGAAGAGAGGAGTCTGAAAAATATTTTTTCCCTATTTAGTTTTCTTTCAGATTTCAGGTCAACTGCCAGACTTGAAAAAATAAAATAAAAAATGAACACTCTAGTTCATATACTCAGATACATTATTTTTATATACTTTATGTACTAAAAAATAAAATATAAGATACATAACAAGAAAAAAGATAAAGGTTTGGGACTAAGGCACAATGTCGGGGGGAGGATCAAGGACATACAGAACATACAGAAGATCATGAGACTTTAAAGACATTTAACTTCTCCATTATTTAGCTTCTCTGTCTGTATACATCACAGGGATACAACAATACATCCCTACTACCCAAATTGTTCCCCTGGTTAACACAAACAGCTAATAACAGCAGAACTGGTGTACCAGTTCTGGCTTCTTTTTCATACACCCTTTCATAGAGATTTTTTTTTTCTGCTGTGTATATCTATATTTAATCATTGTCAATTCTTTCATTTTACATCATGAAATATCACTAGACATTTTTCCACAAAAACTGCCTTTTGGCCACTTCTTTGTATGTGGGAATTCAAACTACTGAACAATCCTTAGAAATCATTGAGCACTGCCACGTGCAATAGCCTTATAACATCCAGCCATTTAATCTGAGATTCAATACAAGCAAGGTACTGCCAAAGCATATAGAGCTTTTTACAGGACTACGTAATGCCTTAATCTCAACTCCAGCTGCCATATCTGCATCTTGCCCTCCCCACTCTGTTTCCCGAGCTTGGGAGAGGAGACAAGGAATTTTGGCATGGGGGTGGGAAGAAAAGGAGGTGGAGAAGAGCTGAAGAAAGAGGCCAGCAGAACTCCACCAAGGCCCAAACATTTTCTCCCCCTCCCCTAAGTGCTCAGCAGCTATTTACAAAGCAAAACATACAGCTTGATTTTCCACATACTCAATACATAAAATGTGCCCCTGTAGGTGTGCTGAGATAGGTATAACAGGAAGTGTCCAGCACAAGGGCAGAAGCAGTGGCTGCAGAAAACTTTGGTGTGGCCCGAGAGCCCTGGGCACATTCATTTCTGCCAGCACCACTGTGCCTGCACCCCAAGGACAGCCATGCAGCCTGCCACATGCTAATGCAGAAGAAGGATTTAGGTCATATCAGGCTGAGGGCCACCCCAAAACCTGCCCTAAGACCCAAGAAAGATGGATGCAAAGACCGACAGTGAAGAGCTCAGCTACTGAGGCCTCAAGGATGTCACTCACCCCCTTTCATTTTGGAGTCTTAAAATGAGGAAAGTAGAAGTTGATGCAGTCTTTCAACTGGTCTCAGATCATTGACCCCAATAAACTTCCCACTCAGTCCACAGAGTTGCTACAAGCAGCCTCCTCAGCGTCTCCATCCCTTTCAGAACAAAATAAAATATTTATGCCCTATCACTGCAGATCATGAAGGAGGGGGGGGAACAGGAAAGACAATCAGCTCAGGTGCTTGTCCTGCTACCATTAAAACCAACAGCAGCCCTGGGAACTGGCGTCAATAAAAAGCAGGAAAAATGAGAGGCAACAATGGCTGTTGCATCGCTTTGAGTAAAGGGAGATGAAATCTTAATATTGATCAGGAGCAGCTCATAGCTTTCTATAGGAAGTAACCAAACCACCCTGCAAATGCTGAATGGCAAGAGTGCTAAAACTTCCCCAGTTTGAATGGGGACATTTGGAAGTGAAACTCAGACCTCAGTGAGTTAAACGAATTGCTACCTTTAGACGTTAGTGGTAATAAAATTGTATCCTCTACCCACCGGCCAATACACAGGGACAATACAATATTCTTTCCGAGCTCAATAAATTCAGACAAAGTACCTATAGGTAACTGAGGGTCTCACATTTTTCTTCATAAATAAAATGAACACGCATAGTGAAAGCACACTCAAATCTGAGACTTTTTTTCCATGAATCTAAAGTAATCTTAACTCATGGAAGGTCTGCCTGCACATGTTATTGCCTGTATGTTTTGCTAGTTTGAAGCAAGAGGAAAAAATAGTTTTTCCATGCACCGAGAGCTTTTCTTTCACCCACATCCCAACGTATTTTTCTATTTTTTCCCCCTCTTAGTATTTATGAGAATGTTGGCAAAGGTCTTTACTAAAAGATTAAAATGTATCATTTTCATTTCAGTGAATGCAAAGCTTTTATTTGTACAAAAACTTGTTTTCCCATCCGCTTCCTGTAAGGAAAAAAAAAAATTGCAATACTATGCATACGTATAAAATCATGTGCATGAAGAACATCTAAAAAAAAATCAAAATCTCCGGGACAGATGTAATGAGTTTTGCAGTAAAAGCTATCAACATTAACATACTAGTTCTAATTTACTCTACTTCATGCATTTAAATTTATTAACTTCAGGCCATATGTTGGCTGCGGAGTTTGGCTCTGCATTCATGAATCAGTTGACAATGAACAGTTAAGTTCCAGTAAATTAGAAAGGTGAAATAGGGTGAGCCTAACTAATGGAAGAAAACGATACAAGCGCAAATGCAATACACCACAGCAGAACAGCAGCAGCACAAATATATTCCACCATATGTTTCAAGTGCTGGCTAAAGCCTGAATGCAGAAGGCTTTGATGTTGCAACTGTAATTGAGAATGTCAATAGTTGGAGGGTAGAAAACTTGTTTTCACTGATTAAATACTTGATTTCTAGCCTCCATATTGGAAGAATATTAGCCTCCTCATATTTACTGTGGTAAATGTTGTGGAAGATTTAAGAGCATGCAAGACAGAGGCCTTGCCCCTGTTTCGTGTTTTTGGAACAGTGTAGTTTTAGGCTGAAGGGCAAAGTGGGTGTTTTGCAATTTTCTAATTCAGAAGCCATCTGTGCTCTTTTCATCAGTGCAAGTGGAAGAGTTGCTTAAGAATCAGATAGATCCCAAACATTTTGGCAAACAAACCGAGATGTACTTAACTATCCAAAATAAACAAAAAATAAGGCCTTCTCTGTGGTGAAACAGCAGCACACCATATAGTAAAAGCTGACTCACAAGACTGACAGAAAAACCAAGAGCCAAAGGCACTGAAGAGAAAACACGCTTCTGGGGTTGGTGGCTACTCTTCCCACTTTGACTTCTTTTGGTCCAACAAACTATCTGCCGGCAAGTCCTTGGGAATAGCATGCTCTTCTCCAGAGGATCAGAAGGGGAAAACTAACAGTTCTTGAATACCACAAAAAAAAAAAAAAAAAAAAAAAAAAAAAAAAAAAAAAACCAGCTCTAACATTCTTCTCCACTGACTGTCTACTGCTTGAAGACCCATGAAG
Organism: Anseranas semipalmata; assembly: GCA_013399115.1. NCBI lineage: Eukaryota > Metazoa > Chordata > Aves > Anseriformes > Anseranatidae > Anseranas > Anseranas semipalmata. Next base: position 276,727 of record VXAA01002052.1, read on the forward strand.
AAATTAAGCTGCACAGAAGCTGCCTGCAGTACATCAGACATCAGGAGCAGAAGTGAGGAAATGAGCATGTGGGGAGGCTGACCAATGTTTTTCAAACATAAAATGACCCAGCATCGTTACAGTCAAAAGCAATAGAGCACCAAAATACTTTCAAGAACTTGGGACATAAATCCACATTTAGGTACTGAAACTAAAAGCAGTCTCATTTCCCAGAAGGTACTAAGCACATAGGTCCTCGTGGAGGAAAGAGGGGACTACCTCATCCTACTGACAGTTGGGCAACACTTAAGGGCCAGACATGTTTTTTGGGAGCCTAAATGCATGAATACCTATTTGCAAAACTTGGAGTGTCCCATACAAAATACATAAGACCTTACAATGACCCTATTTTCTGTCAGGGCACTACAGGGGCCAGGAGGCAGCAGGGCAGGGCCTGGCAGCCAGGGCCCATCCCCTCACCCAGCCAGGAGCAGGGCAACCGGGGGTACCAGGCACCTCCCCTGGGGACAGGCTGAGACCAGGATGTAGGCCTAGGGGTGGGCCCAACTCAGCAAGGCCCAAGGCCTGACAGGGCTATGAGGAGCTGGAGCAGCCCCTGCAGGCAGGACTGATGGCCTGGGGGTGACACTGGGTCCTGGGCCCTGGGAGGGTTCAGGAGTCCCAGGGGGATGAGCAGGAACAGTCAGGGCTGATGGGGTCCACAGGGCCCAGACATTTAATTTGGGTGCACCTAGTTTTCTTTCTTTCTTTTTTTGCTGTTATTTGTTTTTAAGTTCAGAAGGCGCGTGCTTTGGCAGCAGATCTGATCCCCACTTTCGTCAGCATTATTGAGCAGTCTCACCATGAGTTCACTTCCCAGTGAAATCAAGCTGGGAGACACACATCAGCATCACATCTAACACACTGCAGCTGCAAATGGCCATTTGGTGTGTTGGGCTAGACTGAAGGCAGTCCGAGGCAAATACCTCTGGAAAAGGCATACACCCTGCATAACATGCCTTCAGCACTGTTTGAATCCGTAGATCCTCCCATTTGGTGATGCGGCCACAAACCACACGCAAACCTCTGCACCGTGCACAGCCCAGTCCTTCCCTTCTGCTCCCCACCAAGTGATGGATGGGACTTGTCCTAATTTTACAGCTTCTTGACAGATGGGAAAAGCCTGAATTAAAGTCTATAAAGATCTGTAGCTAATGCTTGGGATATTAAAGACAAAAAACCTACTGCCTGCATATGTTAACATAGTTTTACTTTGCACAGTTAAAAATAGAAGTTAGCCTGACTTCAGGGATCTGAACTTGGCCATATTGTGCGTACACACTAATTTCTATTTTTGTCAAATTAAAAATGGGTTTATCTGTACTACTACATTTCAGTCATAAAAGATGCAGGGACAGCTATACTGGGAGGATTAAAGGTAAAACCATCTTGAGGCAGGAAGTCCACTACTATTAAGACAGAGTCCAACTTCAGTCAGAGGCCCCTGGGGCACCAGATGCAATGCAGAGAGAACAAGAGAATCCTCCCTCAAGACCTCGCGACATAAACATGTCCAGGAAAATGGTGAGAATCAATCCAGTAAAAGGCAAAAAAGATTGAGAAAATTGACACAGCCATAAGTCATGAAAATTTAGCAATAAGAGCATGAGGAAAGCCCAGAATATCTCAATGCTGTTCCAGGAGTTGTGGTCAATATACTTCATGAACCACAGCATATAGAGGTACATGTGTATGCCCCTCTCCGTACCCACACTCTCCTCCTCCACCCAGTACAAGAAAATTAAGCACATGTATGACTAAAACAGATTAATATGGTAGTGGCCAATTTAGCAACAAAGCAAAAGCAATGTCTTCCTGCTAAAGTTACAGCCCCATCTTCTGCTTTGCTTTACTTTGCAGGGCTTGGGACAAGTGACAGATACTTGCTCCACTTCATAGGATCTAACAAGCTGCACAACATCCACATGGGATTCACCAGCAAACCGTACTGAAACTTTTTGGTTAGGTTCCAGATCTATTGCACCCTCCAAGATAAATTTTACACAAAACCAAACTGGTATTTAAACAAACACATTACCAGAATTTGTTGTTCCCATATCATGAAACTGAACATATTACGAGTGAAAAGTATAACTGCCATCATTGTTGCAAACAATCTTCAGCAAGATTAAGTTAGCAACGAAAAAAAAAACCACAGCTCATTTCTCTGTCATGGCGATCATTTTGGCAACACAGAAAAATGTAGGTGCCAATCTAGCAAAACCTATTACACGTGCAGTTGAATTGGGTCGTAATTTGTACCATTTAGACTGTTCAAGTGCTTACAGAACCTAGCCTATATTTTTCAGGCTGCCAGTGCATAGGCACCAAGACATAGAATGCAAAGAACATAGAAATCCCAAATCACAATTTGCACATTTTCCTACCTATTAAAAACTGTTAAGATATTGGCCTTTTGCTACCATTACTTAAACTTGCAATATTTGATAGGTTGTTTCTAAAAACTCCTGCTCTTAAGTGTTTTGTCAAACTCTGTGGTTTCATTATGATAGAATTACAATTCCAGATCTCATGCCTGCAAATAAACACAGGAAAACTCCATAGAAACATGAAAAATAGAAAACAAATGAATGTTGCTGATTTTAGTTTACATTTTCATGATTTCACATGGTTTTTTAGTAACAAAATATTGAATATTTGGCCAATAATTCTGTTCATATATTGAAAAATAATCTAGAAAGGAAGCTAGGCATGTATTCTTAAGAAAACTAAGGGAATTTGGAATTGTATGTATTTACACATGCACACATGTATATGTTTTACCCTGGCATGAATTTTTACATGAATTTCATTCTTGCTAATTTTTGCCATAAATAGGGTACTCCATATAATGCTGACAAAATTCCAGGTGATAAAATCATCTAAACATGGGAGATAAATTAGCTGTGAATTAGTCTGCAAATTCATACCAGTTTTGTATACTTACATTCATAGCATGTTTTATTTTTTTGTTTGTTTTATAGATATTAATGTTGTAATATATTAACAAAAAATTGAGAGACTAGAAGCCTATTACTTCCGTGCTATGAATAACAGCATTTCTAATGAGCCAACCCATGGAGAAACACTTTACACGATGGCCTGATGGAAGGGAGTATGCTTCCTTCAGCTCTGCATGTGTTGGTAAGCATCCTGACAGTAGTTAGACAAATCATAGGTTACTTTTGATTACTTTTTTCACTCATTAGCAACATATTTGAAGCCAGATATAGCCCTCTAATGTATTTCATGCATCAGGAAAAACAATGTTCTGAAGAGAAGGACTTTTGGTATCTTGTAACTTAAGCTGCAAACCAACCAGCCAAGTAGACTGGAGAGTTGATGGCTAGACAGCTTAACTCCTCTACAACATTTTTACATGCTTTAGTTTTGCAGAAATTAAGGGATTGATACAAGAACTACTGGATGAACTGTGCACTTTGTTTTACATATAGGTGTCAGCCTTGATGACAGTAAGGATTTATTCTGGTTTTAAGTCTTTGGAACCAATAACAACAGAGGTAGAAATATACACCATGTAGCTTCACAGAGGATACTACTAAAACAGTCATTTTTTCTTTCACTATTGTGCCAAACAATCACCAAAATTGCCTTAGCATAAAACTTGATTTGAACAGCTGTTTCAACAATGTAATACATAATACCCAAAAGAATTCTCCTCAAAATGGCAGCAATTATTATTGGGTAAGTTATAAACAAATTCACATACGGAGACACGACCTGCCAATTTGCTCAAAATGTGATTTTACTTTATTTGTCCAGTGTTCAAGAATGTTCAGTCAATATTCTTTCACTTCATGCCTCTCAATACATTTAGGAAGGAAAAATAAGAAAGGGAGAAAGGTGACTTGGGGCTGAAGCCCAGAGAATATCACATAGCCCTACTTATCTAACCACAGCTGCCGCAACCAGTTCTCCCCTACAGAGAAATTCTAGTACCTGCAAGTCTGGAGAATGACTAGAAACTAGGTGGGTCAGGAGCACCATGGCAGGAGACTGACTGTATGGAGGGCAAATGCTGATGACTGTCAGCTTAGGTAATCACAACAAGGCCCCAAAATATACCTCTGTGCAGCTTCTGTGCATGTCCAGGTCACAACACAAAGGACAGATAGTAAATCCAGATGACCCACAGACATGGTACAGGATAGAGAAACTGGTAAGTACCAGCTCCTAAATGACACAAAAACCAGCACGTGGAAGAGGTGGCAAGGAACCAGTAATTTGTGTCCTGTGTTTTAAGTGTCATCACAAAATCCTGCACAGATGACTTGGACACATGCATCCTGGTGCCAGCCAGATGGACAGGCTCCTTGGTCTCACACTCCTCTCACATGCTCGCAAGTAAAAGCATACAAGTGTAAAAAACTGAAAAGCTTTGTTTTAAGTAAAACCATCTTTCCCCTCCTATGAAGCCTCCAAGATTTGGTATATTGCTGACAAAATAGTGAAACATTTTCTCGGTCTTGAGGAGCAAAACAGGTTTTGGAGGCTCTGAATTTGGCTTGGACATACAGTCATCAACATAAGTCTATCAGAAAAGATTAGAAGTGACACAAGGAAGACTTTACATAGCATATGTTCAAACCTGGTAATACCTGATCTCTCTCAGAAGAAGGAAAAAAAAGGCAAAAAACATCACTCAAAATTCCCCAAGTAGTTTAGAACACTAAAGCATTGAAAAAAACCCTAGCAGACTTACTAAGGATACTCTGCCCTGTCTTATGCTCTCTACAAATAGGCTTCCAAATCAGAGAAGAATGTAGCCTAGGAACTTCAGACAGCATTATTTTTAAACTCTGTGGTGAGATGAGATTTACCCATTCCTAATTAAAACAAAAGAGTATGTTAATAGAACAATATTCAAATCTCTTAACTTGCCCTTATGCCCTTTTTGATTTTTTTAATGTTTCTAGTCATCTTGTTTCCTAGAGCTAAATTTAGTATCTATTTATTGCAATGTCTTATTTTATGTACAGCTTGTTTTTGAAGAACTTACTAGTATTTTCTGCTGTTTGTTAGGGGCAGAGAAACAAAACCTTCTGTTCTGAATTGCTTTCAAATCATATAAACTACTGTCAAACATGCTTTAAAAAGGATTGATTTTTTTTTTCCAGTTTTCAAAGCATTAACATAGAGAATTGATTAGACCTAGATTTTCTACTTTTTTAAACAAACTTTATGGTGCCTGATATTTTTTCATCGTATAAGTAAAAAAAAAAATTCCCACAAACTCAAATAAAGGAGAAGGGGGGGAATAATGCAAAGTACAAAAAATGTTTTCTTACACAAGTGCTTCACTTCAATATATTGTTTTGTACGCATATCTATGTTCAATATGAGCACCTTACACATCTTAATTTCAGTTTCTTACACTTCCTCCAAAAAGGAAAAAAGAGACATAAAAGTAACAGAATTTACATTTTGACAAAAACAATTTCTCAAATTGGCATTGCTACAAGGTAGCTAAGTGTAAACACATAGTAAATTAGGTAAGGTGAAACCAGGGACACAAACCACACAAGGCATACTAGAAAGTCATATGTCGCTCGAAAAAAAAATAATAAATCTGAGGGCTACTATTAAGATTAGCAATATATCCCATTACAAGAAAAAAAAAATATTGGAATACTACTAAATAAAAAAAAATCAGCATAACTGATTACCAAGCAATAGACTATTTCTCACTATAAATCATTTAGCTCACCAGGCCCCAAATGAAATACTTTTTAAAATCTGTAACCACTACATTTAGGATTGGACAGAAAAATAGATGCAAGATGCAAATAAGACCCAAAGAACTGAACAAGCTCACAGAAGAACTAAGTCAACCAGCAGCCAAGGACTGCGAAAACAGGCAGAAGTTTTTGCTCTTTCTTCTATGGATTTTGTATAACCAAGTATTTCATGTATAGTTTTGCAGCATGCCTAAGACAACGTGTCAGGGTTGAAGCTTCATGACATTTGTGCTGAAATAAGGGACATTCTGCCCTTCATCTGCAACAGTCACCTGTGATACATTTCTACCTACTTCCTTGCTCTAACACAGATGCATTCCTGGCCCCCGCAAGCTGGGTGGAGAGAACCCCCTGCTGAAAACTACTCAATCCATTGATGCAGGGTAAATTTTCCTCTGGTTTAGAGACCTTAGGCAAGTGTGCTGTGCTGCTAGGCAGCACTGACACAAGGGAAATGGTAACAGCACACAGCTGGGAGATATGAACTGAATCCTCCTTTTCATAGGCAGCCTACAACCAGTTTGGCACACTGACATAGCATAGCATAAGCCTGCAGGGCTGGCATCCTCCACCTCCTCTTCCTGCTGGTGAGGCTGTGACCTTCATCCTGCCCCAGCTTCTCTTCTCCAATGCTGCTGTTCACATGACTGCAAGAATCCTAACATCAGTCAAGAGGAGGCAGATTAATTAGTAGATGTTTGCTTACCCCATTTATTTTGCCCAAAACGAATTAGGGAATTCCTCACACATGCAGCCTAGCTATTTGGTGGGAATGGTAACCTTTAATGCTAATTTAACAGGGCAGATTAAGGTGCATACTGCTAGATTTTACCTCTTCAAGCCAACATATCTTCAATTGTGAAGAAACAGAGTCATAAATAAGAGACCCATAAAAAGAAAATAGTTTCTCCCTTTCTTTCAGAGGTGTTGTGAGGATAAATGCATTAAGGATTATGAGGTGCTTAGATACTATGGTAATAGGGGACATAGAAGTATCTAAGATAAACTGCTATAAAAAATGCAGAGACTTTAAAAGGAAACAAAATCCAGCTACGTACAAAGCACAGTACTTTTGTAGTTACTATTTATGTGCCATCTGTGAACAAGGAAAGTACTTAAATCAGCTTTGTTCATGCTTGAGCTGGGCAAATAATGTAAAATAGCTACTTGTAAACCCTTGTCCAAATGTAAATTCTCCTTGATTGCCTGCCTATTCTGTTGACCCACTTTACACAAACACTGAAGTACAGGTGCGTTCTTGTTAGTCAGAAGAGCCAAATGTATGGAGGGAACATGCATTTCCCAAATATTTGATAGCTTCTCCATCGGTCTGGGAGTCAGGCACTTGGGAGGGTGGGGGCAATAGCACCTCACACAGGACACCAATCACAAAGTGCCAATAGCAAGTCAGATACAGGATATAATGCAATAGTTTTTGCTTCAAACAGCTGTGTGCATCTAGCCAGTCAGCCAAAATATGTTATTTCTAAACTATTCTCCTTATAATTTTTAGCAACAAAGACTTGTTTATGTGAGTTTCTACACAGATAATTCATTATCGGAATAAAAGGACCATATTCATTGAACTGCTTGCTTTAAATAGATTTTCTCCAGCTCCAGTTTAGAAACAATACCACCTACAATACGGAGAGATCATAAAGAGACAGTAAAACTCTATAAACCAAGGCTCGATTTGCTTGTGTTGTTGCTGTGCTGTTCATACAGCTTAAGCAGCTCAATGACAGGATGTCTTGTGGGAAATAGGAAACAGTTAAGCTAAAGGGAGATACAAATCCTGTTCATTTAAATGACTTGGGTATTTTTACAGAGGGTGTTCAGTCAGAAAGCATCCCTGCTCCTTGGGAGTGAATTCTCAGAGGTCTGCTCTCTACCAAGTAAAATAAAGCTGGAATGACAAAACAAAGAGATTATGATCACTTAATAAGACACAGTAAAAGACAATACAATTTATTTTGTAATAATGAGCTAGGAATGTTTAGATCCCAGGAAACTTTACTTTTGTTTGGCATTTCTGTTCTCAGATTAACACAGAAGTACATACAGAGCCCCAGTGGCTCTAATTTCTGCCCTCTGGACATCACAGCCACTATCTTAGCAATTGATAATAGTACCAGTCTTATGTGCAAGAAAATTTACATACACACACACACATAGAAAAACAATGCATCCCTCTGCCTAATCTTTGTGAGATACCCTATATCAAGTACCATTCTCTCATTAAATGACCAGACCAACATCTTTCAAGACAACTGTTTGGGGAGGGTGGTTGGGTGGTTTTGTTTTATTTTTTTCCCCTCCAAATTATGGAATACAGCCATGCAATAAAATCACCAATGGCTCAGGTGGATGAGTTAAATAGAAAGTGCCTTTAAACACTCACATTGTCTCTTCCCCCTCTTCCCCCCACAGCTTCATTAGGTTGGTAAGTACTTCTTTGTATTTCCCATTTTGTCAGCACTACAATATCCCTGCAGTATCTGGCATGCAGAGACAAAAAAAAAAATGAGTAGGAAGGAGCTGTCAAATAAAAAAAGGATCTTAAAGACTGTAAATCACTGTAGTATGGAGTGTATGGTGAGGGTAATCATTAAAAACATATCAATCTGTGGGAGCATATTCATTAAGGAGAAAGAAAAAGAAAGCAGCAGCAAAGAAGAGATCTGATGAAGACCTTGAGCACTATGCTACCAGATTCCTCTGAAAACAGACCTGGCAACACCGTGCAAGGTAGCCCAAGGGCCTAGCCCCAGCATAGATTTCTTCAGACATCACTCATATTTAGGCTTTTTCTTCACAAGCAAGAAAAAACTAAAAGATGTTGATTCAGAATCCTGGCTCACATGGCACAAGAAGTATTTGTATTGTATTACGCATTTGCTGGACCAGATAGTCTCTAGGGCATTTGTGTGCCTGATAGATGACACGTCCTTTAGATGTTTAAATATGAAAACTCTGAGCCCTTAATGACACTGTAAGAACAAAGACACAGTCAGGCCTAACAGTGATGAGTCAGGAAGAAATGAAAAGTGCCCAGGAGGAGGCAGTTTCAAAGTAATCTCATACTCAAATCCAAGCATGCCTGATGGCAAGCCCTGAATCACTCAAATCTTGTTTTGCAGCTAAGGATGCCTCTTAGTCTTGTATCACACATCCAGGAGAACAATCATAAAGCACTTTTTTGCAATACAATTATACAGCTACAGGACAAACAATATATTTATGATCTTGGGAAGTACCAGACAAGATCAGAGGTATTAGTCATTGGCTAGTAAATTGATGCATCATTGTAGTCCTTAACTTCACAAAAGATGTGCTGCTAGACATATGAAGATAATCTGCATAGGTCCACACAAATATGGATAGAGACTTTAAACGGCAAAACTTTTCCAGTATTTTTTGGAAGACATACCTTCCAAACTTGTTAGTCTTACTATAATAGTCCTAGTTTTTCTTATGAATCAAGGACAGGTTAATATGTCTAATATTTCTCCCAGCTCTTCTAAAATGTGCGTGTCAATGCTGTTCAACAGAAGGAATTTTCAGCTCATCTCAGCAGGGATGTAGAAGGTTCAACTTAGAAAAACAGAGTCTATGTTTAAGGCAGAAAAGTGATAGCTTTTATTTATTCATTTAAAGAAGACTATCCTTACAATTCGTGCAAGAACTACAGTACAGGAATAGAGCTGGTGATCTGAAATGAAGCTGGAGGGGTGGGGACAGGGAGAACGAGATGTGTAAGAATTGTGTTTGGTCATCCCCTCCATCACCTTTTTTTTTTTTTTTTTTTTTTTTTTTACAGCAAGCATTTAAGATTTCATTCTAAATGTAGGTAACTGCAAGTATCAGGGCCCAGCTGTTCCTCAGTACAACTGTGTCCCAAAGAGAAAGAACATTTTCCCTGAAGGTGCTCAGGGAACTCCCGCATCCCCTGATTCAAAAGGAAAAAAAAAAGAAAAAAAGAAAACACTTTCTTCAGAACTAGAGACCAGCTGGTTTCTGTTGAGCCTGCCCCATAGCTGTATGGGCATCCCTTCACTGCTATGGAAGTTCATCAAACCCAAGAGGTTTTGAAGACAATGGTTCTGACTAAGTTAGAAAGCATTCCAGTGTTCAGAATTTCCTACATAGGAGGCAGGACAGTGACAAAAAAAATATTTCACTGAGTTGCTTAATTATCAAGAATGATACAGGAAGGAACATTACCCAAATGTGAGCTACCAGCGCTGGTCATTTAAAAATAGCGCAATGATTTATTCATAAATATCCACAAATCCTTGTTTTTCCTATAATTGTCCAGTTTATTTGCTGTTGTATCATAAAAACAGCCAAAAGGTCCATGAAGTTCTGCATCTTCTCTCCCCAGAAAGCTAATCTTTTACATAAAGAGATCTAATACATGATACCTGTAGCAATACTTGCAGCATCTAAAACAGCAATGAATACGCTCCTCCTGATCAAATTACACCATCAATATCAAATAGCTTAGGCAATAACCTTGAAAAGTGTTCCTCCTTATCCTTCCATATTTTACTGTACAGGTATGTACAAACACTAAGGAAAAAATTAGGAATACGGGATAAAGTACAAGGATTGCCAGCAGACAAAAAGCTTGTGTGTTGTGTTGCAAATCTTTACAAATATCTACTAACTTGCCAAAAAAAAAGAAAAATGGAAGACAAGATGTGGGTTACATGGTTTGGGGAGAGCCTGCTAAGGCTATGAAGGTAAAAAAATGAATGTGCACTGAAGTCAGAAAGCAGTAGACTACAATATGTATTAGTCTGTTCAGAGTTACAGGACAGTGATAAGGGAAATAAACATTAATGCTAGTCACAGGGGAACAGAAACAGGTTTTAATAAATATATTTAGTCCATTAAATAAACAGAGCAGCAATTACAAACAACTTATTTAAGTAGTCTTTAGTAAGCTCAATGGCTCGGAGAGAAGTTTCTTTAAAAGTGGTAAAAAACAACCTCTCTATTGGGTGACTAGTTAATAATCATCTATAAAAACCCTGAGAGACAATTTGGTCCCACTGGAGTACGTGGGATTTTATCAATGGACTTAAATTTCACCCTCTAAGAATCAACAAATATTCACCTGCTTCTGAAGCAAAAGTCATAGACCCCCAATAGAGAATTTGTTTTCATCCTCCAGTTATCCTTGGGAGGTTAGTGCCTGGTCCACTTCTGCTGGAATTTGTGAATTCATGAGGTTCTCAGTGAAGTTTTGCCATGGCACACAAACTGCTGGAAGTGAAGTACTATAAACAGAGCAGTCGCAGAGATCCTGTCGTTCTCTTGGTCCTGAGAGTAGCTCTGTACAGCACAGAGGAAAATGAAGTGCCTAATTTGAAGGTGAGAAACCTGCTGGGCACTAAGTATCCTAACACCAATGAGTACCCACAGACTTTGTTGCACCTCTAATAAAGATATGATGCAGCTGATGCTGTAACTTGCAAGAAAATTGAAAAATATTAGGTCTCAAAAATGCAAAGGGCACCACCTATTGATGACTACGCCAAACATTTGGACATTTTTACAACATTCAATGCTTGCAACTTTTAAGATGACCACCTTAAAAAGTAAGTACCACATGCCTTCAGTTGAACTTGGATTAATCTGGTCTTCAGAGAAGCGGCCAATAAAGGTATGGATCAGTAAAGTCACTCCTCAGTAAAAGTCACAGAAAATGTGCAGAGTGGGGAGAGATGGGAAATGTTATTCTATTGAACAGTATATGCTATTAACTGAATACAGAAGAACATCTTTCATACAGTAGGAGACAGAGGTGGCAGTGGTGGAAAACCATATTGTAATTTTTAAAATGAAGGATAGCAGTGAACCAAAGCTGGATGTCCTTGATCAAGACAGTATTTTCCTGCTTCCCTTATTATGTTACACCATTACATTGAAAACTCCAAGAAAAAGCTTTCCTAAGCTGTTCTTGAGGAAGGTTCCACAACAACAAAAATTCACAACTGTTTCTGTCTTTACTGCTTGTCATTTCATACAAGCATTTCACTTATAATGTGTACTACAATGAATAAATTGTGCTCTCACTTGCTGTTTACACTTTGGCATGTTTCCTCTGTTCTCTCTCATGCGTCTACCTGTTGGCCTGTCTCCCCCATGTAGCAGAGAGTTAGATCAGAGTGGACTGTTGCAGATAAACATCAGGAGTACAAACAGGCTCAGACCACCAGCCGGGAAAAGAGTGCCTGTAACAAACTACCAGGCATCATGAAGCAAAGCCCTTGGCATCCCATCACTCAGCCTGACCTACGTCCTTATTTTCTGTCCATCTGCAGCCTGTTTCCTGCTGATTGCTCCCTTTGCATCCACTCCCCACCCCAGCTCACACACCAGACTCGGAGAAATGCACTCAGTCCAATTCTGGATAACACAGGAGAAGAAAGAATTTGAAAAACCAAAGAATAAGTTCAAAGTATTGTGGCATGCAGTTCTTGCTTTAACCCTTGTGCTAGAAATCAGCTGTCAGAGCTGGAGACAGGGGATCTGCTTCCCTTTGGCCTGCCCTCCCAAGAGGGCTAGGCTTTCCTCTCTGAATAGCCTGCACAGCTCTCTCTCAGCATAATTCCAACTCTGGCAAACCTAGCCAACAGCAAACGTGTTCCTTAAAGCTGGTATGGGGATTTATTCAAAACACTTTTCAGTGTGGAGCTAACAAGCTGGAAAGAGCAGGGAAGTAAAACAGAAGTATCCCAAGACTTCTGCCAAGGCTCCAGGCTGCAGACATAAGAGTATCAGGGTTACTCCCAAATGTTTTTCCTTCTAACCTTCCGTAAAATTCCTGTCACAATACCGTCAAACACACCTGATTCCTCCCCAAAATCTGTATTTTTTAGCTGCGTACAATTTCAGCACACTAATCCATTCCTTTCTTACAAGTGATATCATAATATCAGACAATAAAAATGACTCTTCTGTTGAGAAACCAAATTGTGCCAGAGTTAATTAAGATAGGACAAAACCTGATGGGTATTATACCTGACCAACAGAGAATAACCATTCCTAGACAAACATCCCAATGCAACCCTTTCCAAAACCCTTTCCAGACAAGCTCACTATGATATTCCAGACAATGGCTAGAAATGCCAGCAGCTGGCAAGAACTGACAAATCCAGCACTGAGGGTAGAACAGGTTAAGGGAAAAAGTTCCTACTAGTCCAAACCACAAGAGTCACTTTAATGGTTTCAACATGCCCTGTACCTTCAAATACACCCCTCCCACCCCACTTGGATGTTCAAATAGTCAATATGAACTTGAGGGGCACAGCTTCTGGAAACAAGCAACATTATTTTCACAGTCTGCCTCATTAATTTTATCTTTCCCCCTCGTCTTCACAAGCCCAGGCAGAGAGCTGATCCTCAGGGGTGGCTCCCCCCTCTTCCACACAACCCATCTCAGGGTGCACTTACTGCTTCCTCTCTTCTACTCTGCCTCCCACTTCAAAGTCTCCAGGTAGTCAGACAGCAGAAAGAATGAAACTACAACTGAAACCGCAGATTCAGGGAGAAATGTGTCACAGAAAGCAGTAGGGAAAAAGAAAACAACACCAAAGAGGAAAGCACTGACAGAGCTCAGAGAAGACTTTGATTAAATGTAGTAGCTGGATTTGGAAACCCCAGACAAAAACCTGGCCAAAAGGGTCACTCTGTCTGGTTCAATTTAAGTACTCTGCTGTAAAAAGGTCATATTTCTTCTTTGTTAGTGAGGGATAGGCTCAATGAACACTCGAAAGGAAGTGCTTTGTAACACGCCTCAGTTCTTTGCTCCCTACTACCTTCATTTTCATTACTTTGAGTACCAGGCATCCTTCTTCCCAGTGATGGGTTTGGTACATCCACTACCAAGCTCTCCCCCCTCCAGCACTGTGGTCCTGGGTCCCCCTCCCACTCTTCCACATGCCATGAGCTCCCATGGGTCACATCCCTTAGCAATGGCCACAGGTACATACAAGAGATATCAGGTCATCTCCCTCAGAGTGTTCCCCCTCTCCATCCCACCATTCATAAAAGTAGTGCTTTCCTCCTAATTGCCTTCCACCCAGGTTATCTGAAAGAATCAGAGTTGCCCAGTTTGAAGGCACTGTGGTGAACCAGTCAGAGAAAGACAAGCAGGGAAAGGATGGTGCAAAATATTGCCATGTGACAAGGCTGGTAGGTGTGGGTGTTGGAGGACTGACAGGAAGGGGTAATTGGACATATCACAGCTGAGCAAAGGTACAGCTCTGAGAAGAATTAAACTGTGATACAAATATGATGAACACAATTTACATTCATTCTTTAGATCAATTTAACCTGAGCAGACACTAGTGTAATTATACTGTGACTGTTGTACTCCTCAAGGTAGGAGCTTGTACGTTGAAAAAAGAGGGAAAATGAGAAAAGCGAGCAGATGTCACAGGAAGAAGAGAGAGATGGAAATAGAACAGCAAGTTCTGCTCCATATTTAAACTCTACAGTCTCTTCTTGCATATCTTTTTTTATTTAAACTGGTTGTAACAAATATCTTGATGCATTTAGGAAAATTGCAGCAATTTTTCCATACTATTGTTGTATAACTATTTGTCTTCTTTTACTAATGCCAGCAGGCTTAGATAAAGACTCTGAAGAAAGGAAAAAACTTGTTCTGAGAAACACCAGCAGAAAACCCATTTACTTCAATTGATGTTTCTATGGGCTTATACCACAATAGCCACAAGACAAATTTGTATCAGGCAGCAAGGCAGAAGCAGAAGGAGGAGGAGAGAAGGGAAGAGTGGGTGCTTTCCTGTCCACTCCGTGTGACAATATCAAACCTTGCTGTACCTCTGGCTCATGTTAAACAGTCATCACCTCACTGGAAAATGTGGAGATTTTACAATATCTGATTTCTGGTTTTCCAACACTTCTGTAAGTTCAGAGTTATCATAGCGCTGTCCACAACACTGGTTCATCACCATAGTAAATGAATTCCTTAATGTCCCTTCTACAGCTTCTTGCAGTGTCTCAATGACAACTAGGGTGACAGGAGACACATTATCCATAATCATCTGTTTAATTATTCACATACCACCTACAAGGACTTAGTAAATACAGATCACAAAGAATGCAGAGATTGAAGTCAGCCATAAGTTCACTCCACATTGCTAGTACTCCTACCAAAGTGTCTTCATCAGACAGATGAGACTATTGAGAAAAAAGTGTTTAAAATTCAAGAGAAAAATGGAGGCACAAAATCATAAAGTAATCCTGTGACAGTCTAATGCCACACAAAATGAAAATAAAAATTTCCAGATAGCTTTTCTGATAAACTTTCTACATGGATTGGGCATGTGTCCATAGGTATCAGAATTAAGTTTAAAGTGGCCTACAAGAAGGGTGTCATGGAAATTTAGTGCCTCATCCACTACACTAGATGCTGAGTCTTATCCAGGTTAGCAGTTAGTGTGTTGTCTCTACAACATGTCAAGTTCTCTCCCTCAGAACAGAGACTCAAGGCCTGTTCTAAATAAAAGGTTTCATCAGCAACTCATTGATAAAGGGTTAACAATGGATAAGTGCCTCACGTAATTAATGGATACTAGAGTGCAGTCTCTTCATTTGCTTTCCTAGCAGAAGACATAACTATGTTTTGTGCTTACGCTTCATACCTTTGTTCAACATTTACTAAAACTCTCCTAAACCGTTTAGAAAAACTTCTGTATACAAGATGCCCACAATAAGCTACAGACTCAGTCCCAGTTTCTGACAGCAGAAATTTTTGCAATCAGTTAACAGCAAAAAGAACAGATCCTTAAATTGTAATTATAAAAGTAGTCTTGCTGAGGCATAAGACATGCCCTGTCAAATGAGACTACTGTGTTAACTAGATAAGAATTCTCAGGAGCTGCTCTACGTTAAACCTGACTTCTAGAAAATCTGAAAGTGTTACCATTAATAATATTGTTGCCTTCATAAAGCACAAGTATACTACCCTCCACAGTCAGAGATAATCAAATACACAATATTCAAACCAGCATTTGGATTAGGCATAGACAAGTATGAGTTCAACAGCAGCAAATCACCCAGAGCAATAGGTCTCTGAACATTGTTCAAGTGACCCTGGGGAAAACATCAAGTTCCCAGTCTTTTCCTCCAGCCAATTACAATAAGCAGGCTGGCCTATCTCCTTCTCTAGGGGTGTTTTTTTTAATTACTTTATTTCTAATGGAGATGGAGAAAGTAATTTAAATAACACCTGCCAGTTTTGCACAGCTAAAATACCTGTGCTCTCAGAGGAAAACTGACAGATCTTTCAGAATTATTAGCTGGAATCTGGTATCAAGCAGAGGAAAAAATGTGCTGCATCTATTTACATAATGTATCATTTTATAATATATAATGTACTCTTACTGCAACATTATATCAATTATTTACCAAAAAAGCTTTAATAAATTTAACTGTGTTTCTCCCACTTATCAACCACTTTAGAATAATTTAAAGCTCATTTCCTGATGCACTGAAATTATTCTGAACTGTGCATGCTGACAAACACAAAAACCTTTTTACTTCACATTTGCAAAATGACATCTGCTTTATTTCCATCTTTGTTTTCAGATGCAAGATTACTTTAACATTTTATTTCTTAATCTGTCAAATAACATTGTCAAAAACCAGGGAGTACACATACTCCTCAAACCCCCATAGATTCAAAATTACAAAAACTACATACAACATTTTACCAAACTAACATATCAGACAGAAAAGAAATCATATAAACTTTCTTTTATAAAAACGTCCCCTCTGCTATAAAGTTTGCAAACATTTGTTACACTGAGAAGGGAGAAACCCTGACAGATTTATTAGAGTGACTGCTACATAGCTAAATTAGAAGGCAGTTTTCCATTATTAGCTGAATTTTCAACCAACTCCATCTTTATTCTGGTATAGGGTCAAGTTCTGTTCTGGTCTCAGGCAGATGAATATGAAGAGAATAAAAGTCAACATTCCTGATGCCTCCTCTAGCATTGGAATTTTTAGCAGTCAAAAGTTAATAGCCAAAACATAATGGAGAAAAGGGTGTTTACTTCCTTTACAATCATGCTAAACATCAGAACCAAACACAAACAGGAGGCCTTGGAGAATGCCTTAAAAAAAAAAAAAGCATGTGAATACAGACCCACTGTCATTGACTTCACCTCCCGTGATCTTTCTGCCACAGCTTCATTTGCCTTCTTACACTCTGATCTTGTAAAGGCTTATTCACCTGCTTGTCTTGGAGTCCAAAGGAATCTTCTGCACACTCAAAATTAGGTATGTATGGCTAAGATCAGAAGCCAAGGTGGTTGGTTTTATTTATTTTTTAAATATAAGCACGGTCAATAAAACACATTAGTAAGATGAAATACAGTGTCTTTTCCCAGACAAGTGATTACACCTGGAGAGTCTAACCTTTTTATTTATTCATTTTTAAGTGATATCTTTCTAATAATTTCTTATCTATTTGGTTGAGATTTGCATAGATTTTTCTCTTTGCGGTTGCTGTTGCAAAACTGAAGGGGCAAAGAGCAAGAAAAATCAGAATCTACCACATCAGGAGAATGGTAAGAAAGTTAGCACAGAGGGTTGCATGCAGAGGCCAAGGATGTGTGTTGGAGCCAAATGCAGATGTGTTTGACAAGCAGCAGACAGAACCAGGATCTGTATGCAAACAAACTAGTACAAAGGGGCTTTGTCAGGGTACCAGAGCCAGCATAAAAAGGTTGGGTAGAGTTGACAGCAGAGAACTGAGATACGTGGTCAGAATGCAAAAAGACGACAAAGACTGACTGGGTACATAAACCAAAGACAGCAGAAAGAACAAATAGCTCAACAGTAATATATCACTGGCCAAATGGCCACAGAATTAGGAAGCGCTGAAAGAGGAAGGTGGTGAGAAACAGCCTGTGATGGGGAGTCAATGAGTGACAGTGACAGACAGACAGCAGAAGGAGCCAACTCAAGAAAATTCACATTTCTTTAAAAAGATCAGTTTGATCCATAACTGTAAAAAAAACATATTGCTTGTAATAGCATGGTTACCATATGGCATCAAATCCTCAGCAGAAGTATTCATATACCTTGCGAGAGTAGTTCCACGCTTTAAAATATCTGTGCTTCTTTAACTTCTGTTCTGGATTTCCTGGTACTTATAAAAATTCTAGCACATCTGTAACACCAGTTTCTACCATCACCCGCCACTTCTGTTGGTGATACTTTTCATCAGATCTCAGGGTTCATTTACAAACCAGGTCAGCATCATTATCCCCATTTTACAGATGAAAAATGAAGGTGCTGTAGATCAGCCTGCATTATTAATATGAACTCTCAACCCTAAATTAATTTTACTGTCATTTTCCTTGAAATATTCATTTGTACTTTTGCACTAAGGGTATTTTTGTCATGTAATTCTGACTTATGTCAAAAATACCTGGAGCATATTACGGGGCATTTTTAGCATTCACAGAACTCTAAATAAAATAGCACAGTGCCAGACTCCCACACTACTCAGAAGAAATCCATTCCCTCAAGTCAGTCTGAGCAGGTTCCACCTTAACTCCAGCATCCCTAAGGAAAGATCCTGTTTACCCATGCCTCAGCCTGCTATCATGCTCCAAACTCCATTCAATTTTTATGGAACCCATCAGTCACATTCTGCACTTGATACTTTTGATCTTCAGTGCCTAGAGGAAACATCAGTTATGATTTGTTTGGGATGTCTGCTCTGTTCCGTAACCTTTTCAGAAGAAAATCTGGGATATCTCACCTGCTTCTTTAGATATTTGTACAGGCTTTTAAATCTTCTGAGAAGTCACTAAGCAGGGCAGAATATCAGGAGCTGCCTTAAACTCAAAGATGACATACAGCACAATACCTTCCCTATTTTTCCCCCTCCAAATGTTAACTCTTAAAATGAGGCTTCTCTCTTTTGAAGAGAGTTCAGATTCCATGGTCTAAACTAGCAACAAGAGCAGGGTGCTTTAGCAGCCTGTTGGATGATCAGCTGGACCTTCTCTTGTGAAGACCTGGAGGCCTGGCTCCCTCCCTTTTCCACCCTCTCAAAAGAAAGAGCATCTATGCTTTTCCACTTTGCACACAGGTGCCTTATTTTGCCGCCTCTGGAGAGCATACGATACCTATCCCCATCCCTAAAATGAACACCAGCAAGCTCCCATAAAGCCTTGAAGACACAAACCAAATCCCAACAGGGAAGATTTAATGCTGGCCAGCATGGTTTCATAATACCAGCCTGATGTCAGAGTAAACGCTTTAGTGAAGACCTGAAATTTAATCCCAACTTTCTTTCTTGCACAGGACCAAAAAGTTTTGTAGGAACTTCAATTGCTGCTATTGCAAGAAGAACTGTGAGGCTTGGCTTTACACCCATCTGTAACTTTACCAGTCCTTATGAAAAAGGATGCTCGCTGCTGGTCCCTTTGCACACTGGGGTGTGCCCAATTCTTCTGAGACAAGGAGATCAGCCAACCTTTAGATACCGATCATACACCAACTCACATTGAAAAAAAAAGTGATGATGCCCTTTTTTCCAGTGATTGCATGGCAGACCAGGATGCTCTGTTACTGGAAGGCACCATCCCACATGGAAGCAGTGAAAAGATGGAGGTTACAAACAGCACACACAGAACATTTAAAAATATTATCCAGCAATTATATTTTGACATGGCATGAAGAAGCTGTGATTTTTCCACAAGCTTCTTGCTAAGCTGCACTTCAGCAGAGTTTCATAGGATGGCAGAGGCAGAACGCTAAGAGAAAAGTCACCTTCTTTCAAGTATCAAGCCCCTTCTTTGAGGCCTGAACATACTAGAGACACTGATATAGAATTAAGTTGATTAAATGCCTTTTTTTTTTTTTGCTACTAGCATCATTCTGACAGATTAATTTGGCTGAGATTCTCAATGATACAAAAACTAGATTTCAGCCTGAAGATCAACCTGGGGTTCACCCACCCTTGCAGTAAGTGGATAATCTGATAGAAATCAGAAAGTCCTATGGCACCAAGAAACTGGTGATTCTTTAGGGTTTGTGGTGGGTGTATGACTGTTTGAGGAGAAAAGCAAAGGTCATTTAATTATATTGTCTCTTTCCCTCATCTCTACCATTTACTGTCTCTCATTTAGTCTCACTCTAGGTCTTGACAACTACACAAACAGATGCTAGCCTTTCGGTATTCTTGTTTTTAAGATGTTCATTCCAGGAGAATTTTCTGAAAACATATGGTGAGCTAAATATACTGAAGATTTTCTCAGCTGGCTTCATTTATACAGGAACATACCCCTCAGGTAAGATGATCAGAATACCCAGCATTCTGCCTATTTGGTAAAAACCCTCAGGCAAAAGGTACCTCACACACCAGAAACGGAGAAAAGATGTTCCTTACTGGAAATTTTCCTTACTGGTCAGACCTAGAAGTCTGACTGTGATTCATTCCTCATTGATTTTATAGTGATACAGCATTGCACTCATTGCAGCTCATTGTATTATCAGCCACACTGATTTAAATCATGCAAAACCTGACGCAGACAGCGGGGTGCTCTGCAGCCTAAGAACCACGTTTAACAGATGATCAGAAGTCATCAAGCCTTCTATGACATTAAGAGACACTAGAATTCAAAGAGTTTGACCACAGTTCCTTTGAGCAACAGTAAACAAAAAATAAATCTAGCCTACCAGAATAACAGTATTTGCCCCACATCAGTACGCAGCCTCTCTTCTGACAGTGATGCTAGAGAACAGAACATTTCCCCTTCCAAGGAGCATCCTATGAAGACCATGTAATCATGAGAGAAGGAGATCTCTGATCCTTAACAGCTGAATAAATATTTAATTATTTTTGTAGCAGCAAGCTAAACATAAAAGCAAAGGATGCATTAAGTAGGTAGGATCAAGTACTCAGTGTTGTGTTTGGTTCTCAGTCTCAACAAAAGGATTTTTAGCAGATGACTAAGCACACTAAGTGGCACAGTCAACTGGATAAAATTAAACAAGTACAGTTGCATCAGCAACATTAGGCCCTTAGCTATGTGTGAAGCATAGTATTAGAAGTGACAGGGAAAGAGTTCCACATACTAAGTGGAATCTTAACTCTGCCTTTCTGCTGCACCCTCAAGGGAGCAGGAGCAAGCACCCAAACATACATCTCCCAATCGTTTCACTCCGTCCCTTAAAGATGAACCAACTCTGATGCTACAATCCTGATCAACAAGCGAGAAGAAAGCCATACATTACTGCTCAGAACAAAAATTGTGCTTGCAGCAGCAGCCTGTTTGTCCAGAGTGAAACACTAACCATATTAATCTGAACGCATCTGATCAGACACAGGAAAAGCTTCAGGGACAAAAACTAAAGCAGACTCATTGTGGAGAGCATCAGGTACAGGCAGCTCAAATTCCTTGGCCTTAGGCTTTTTCCACAGCTTTCACAACTCTGTCAGTAGCCACTATACACTTCTTTCTCCTAAAGGAATGGTAAAAGGCTAATTAAAATACTGAACTTATACAGACCTATTAAGTGTTATATACCAAGAGCAAGGCAGAATACAAGAAGACTGTCCCAGTCCTCTCTGACCTGACATTTTGCAGCAGTTTTTGGCTCCAATTACAAGTGTAATTGCTGGGCTGATTTGCTGACCAGAAACTGCTGCTGCTGCACAGGGTTCCAAGAAAAGACATAGCACCTTGGGGTATGTTTTCACCTAGCAGAGCCCCATCCTCAAAGGAAGTCTACTCAACGGCTCAGCCTCCAGAAGTCTGCAGCTCCTGCCTCATCACCACATGCATCACACACTAAGCCATTTGAGAGGCCTGCCCCTGCCCTCAAATCTGTGTATTTTCCCTGTCTGAAATACACGTCAAAGAGAGCTACACCAACCCAAGCAGAAGGGAGTTTGTGAAATCATTAGGCTTGCCCCTCATGGGAGGTCAGACTAGATTCAAGCTAAAAAGCCTTTCAGATTTCTGCAAAGTAGTCTCATTTTTAAATTCCTCTAGTCTTGATGCCTTTTGTGGTGGCAATGCATGTGTTACACTGCATGTATTTCATACATCCAAACCAGCACCACATTTTGCCTCCTTTTTCCAATTATGGCACTAAATTTAGTTTTATCAGCTCAGAAGAGGTAGGAAAAGGAGAGGGGGAGGAAAACAAATTAGCTTGGTGATAGTCACCAACCAGCAACTCACTTTCCCTTCCGACAAGCTCAGCATTTCTTCTTTGACAGGACCATGTTCTCTGCACCTAGCTAAGGGTTTCAAAGATATATACACACACACACATATATATATATATATAGGAGAGAAGAAGCCGGTAAGCAGGCACATATAACTTCTTGTTTTTGCTTTTTAATTTAAACACTTATGGGGGAGAGAACGAAGAATTTAAAGTGATCAGAATTTTTCAGTTTCTTTTTCCTTCAAATTTTCATGACATCATTCAACTGTTTAAATAGTTCAAAGAGGTTTGAAGTGGCTAGGATAAGAAATAAACAAAGCTTAAGTTGTTTTTTTAATTTAAGCAAAAGTAGTTTAATTCTTACCACTTAGAAAACTGATGATCCTAAAACCCATGGAGTTTCCATAGGCCACATTAAGTAGAACAAGGTTATAACCCTAAATTCACTTAACCCGAGATCAATACCTTATCTCCTGTAAAATGCTGTCTTGAAAAGAGATCATCTTTTCCTTTCCTGAGATATTTCCAATTTTCCAGCCCACCCCCCAAGACCAATATACTCTTTTGCAGATAACTGGCATTTCCTATTTTGAAGAAGTGTAGAAGTGTTCAGTTTTACAGGCATTTTGTCAGAAAATTAAAAATTATTCTGACATTTTTACAAACCGAGTTTGATCATTTTATGTTCAGCTCTAAAGATAACCAGGCAAAACACAGTCAGTTTCTTTGTGATCAATTCAAAAACAATTGAAGCACAACTAAAATGATCAATGTAAAGAATATGCTTTAATACAATTACTAAAGAATGCAATTATGGATCACTAAGCCTATTAAAGGAAGTTCAATCTGGGTTATGAAACTCCATAGCTGTAAGTGTATCTCCATATTAATCTTATTTACAGCCTGGTAGACCTCATAAACAGGAATCAAACTGCAGCAATTTTAAGAGCAGTATTATGCAGCTGAGCAGAAACAAAAGCTTCATCTAGGCACAGCCTTGAATGGGATTGCGTGCATGGGGAGGGAAGAAAAGCTTTTGTTGTAGCAGATATAATTTTTAACCATGAGAACATGAAAGCCTGTGGAAGAGATTCAGTACATGCATGCAGCTCCTCCATCACAGCAGTGACAATAGCTTTGATTCCTCGTATGCTGGGGGCCCAAAGTTTATTTTATGCTTAAAGTCACAGGATGACAATAGTTGAGGTTGGAAGGGACCTCTGTAGATCTATTTCAGCCCCCCTGCTCAAAGCAGGGTCACCCAGAGCTGGCTGCCCAGGATTGCATCCAGTTAAGTTTTGAATATCTTCAGTGACTGAGACTCTACAACCTCTCTGGGTAACCTATTAGTGTTCAATCACCACAGTAAAAAAGTTATGTTCAGAGTTTCCTGTGTTTCTGTTTTTGCCCATCTCCTCTTGTCCTGCCACTGGGCATGACTGAAGAGACTGGCTCTGTCTTCTTTATTCCCTGCCATCAGATACTTGTAAACAGTGATAAAATGCCCCCAAACCTTCTCTTCTCCAGGCTGTGAAGTCTCAGCTCTCCCAGCCTTTCCCCATATGAGAGATGTACCAACCCTTTAGTCATCTTTGTGGCCCTTCACTGGACTCACTCCAGTAACTCCATCTCTCTCTTGTACTGGGCAGCTCAGAGCTAAATACTGCGCTCCAGATATGGCCTCACCAGTACTGAGTAGAAGGAAAAGATCACCTCCCCAGGCCTGCGGTGACTTTTTTTTTTTTTAAGGCAACCCAGGATTCTGTTAGCCTTCTCTGCCACAAGGGCACATTGCTGGTTCATAGGCAGCTTGTTGACCATCAAGACCCGTAGTTTTTCTGCCAAGCTGCTTTCCAGCTGGTCAGCCCTAGCCCATACATGCACATGAAGTTCCTTGGGTACAGGACTCTGCACTTCCCTTCATTGAATTTATGAGATTGGTCTCTGCTCAATCCTCCAGCCCAACCAGATCCCTCTGAATTGCAGTGCACCTATCTGGTGTATCAGCCACTTATCTCAGTTTTGTGTCACCTGCAAATTTGCTGAAGGTACATTGTCCCATCACACACACTGATCACAACCTTCTGAGGCCAGCAATTCAGCCAGTTTTCAGTCCACCTCACTGTTCAGTTACATAGCCTGTACATCAGTTTCTGATGACATCAAAAACCATGCCAAAAGCCTTACTAAAGGCAAGGAAAACATCTGCTGCTCTCCCCTCACTCACCCAGAGACAACTCTTTGCAGAAGTTTATCAGGTTGGTTAAGCATGACTTCTCATTCATAAAACCATGCTGATTATCCTTTTGTTTTTCACATGTCTAGAAATGATTTCCAGGATTAGTTGCTCCATTACCTTCCCAAGGATGGAAGTGAAGACGTTTAGCCTTTAGTTCCCCAGATCCTCCTTCCTGCCCTTCTTGAAAAATGATATTTGTTCTCTTCCAGTCATCAGGAACCTGATCACTGTGACTTTTTAAAGATAATCGAGAGTGACCATGGAATCACTTCAGTCAGCTCCCTCAGCATTCATGGGCACATCCCATTCCATCCCACTGACAGGCATGTGACCTGTTTAACTGTTTGCTAACCCAGTCTTCCTCCACCAAGGTTAAGTTTTTCTTGCTACAGATTTTTTTCTGCTCTCAGAGGCCTAGGATTCCTGAAGGTAACTCTTGCTAGTAAAGAGCAAGCTGAAGATAACAGAGTACCTTTGGCCTTTCCATGTCCTTTATCACCACAGACCCTGCCCATCTAAACAGCAGGTCCACATTCTTCCTTGGCTTCCTCTTGCTGCTGATGTACTGGTAGAAATCCTATGTGTCACCCTTCAAATCCCTCATCGGACTCAACTCTAGATGAACTTTAGCTTTTCTAGCCTCTCCCTGCAAGCTTGGACAGTTTCTCTATATTCCATCTGGGCCAACTGACCCTGCTTCTGCCTTTTTCTGCTCGAGTTTTGTCAGGTCTTTGCTCAACCATGCAGACCTCCTGCTGCCTGTGCACAATTTCCTGCTCACTGGGATTTACTGCTCTTGAGCTTCTTGAATCCATTTTCTCCTTCTGGGTGAAGGTAAAAAAAGGCTTTTCAAGGAGTTAGAGCAGCCATCCTGAGAACAAGATGGACTGGAAGCAGGCCAAACAGAGAGTAGCAGCACAGAGCATGCAAGCTACAAGGACCCTATGCTACAGTCCATCTACAGCTGGCATGGATTGGAAAGCGTAGTGCAATTTCACAGTGCTCTGAAGCTGCTCTAATATTACATCTAAGAGCTGTCAGTTGTTCCAGAACACAAAGGCAGATTGCCGCTACCCTTCTTTCTTGTTACCTTATATTCTTGTTCAAAGAGAGCAACAGAGAATTGGGGTCTCAGGAGCCAAAAGTCACACTTCCTTTTTCTGACCCAAGGCTTGGGGAGGCTCTTCTCATACTTTTAAGCTATTCACCAGCTCTCTTCCTAAATTACTGAGACTTTACTACCTGATCCTTGAGAGAAACCTTTGCTATTTCTCACTTCGGTATCTCTGACCTGCTGTACATTACTCTCTCACTGCAGCTTATTTCATTAAAGTTAGAAAGGTCTAACTTTGCTTCACTATCTCTCCAAGCTTGATTTTCTCAGCTCTAAAATAAACCACCAAAGGTGTTATCAAGGTCTGTCCAAAGAACACCTCAAAGATTAATGTTAATGAAGCTACGACAACTTAATGAAGTTGCTTAACAAGTCAGATAACATTATAGGCTCTTTAGCACTAGCAAGGTTATGACTGGCAAAAGTTTAAACAGTAGTTTGCTTTGTTTGCCTGTGAAAAAGTACTTATTGAACTCACCAAGTCTCTTGCTGCAGGATACCTCCTGCTCACTTATCAGCCGTCTGCAGCTGTACTGCAGGTCAAACTTGCTGATGGAGAGAGGAGGGAGGCCAACCACAGTAAAAGCTGTGCCACCAACCGAGGTCCTGACACCCAGCAAGCCTCTGCTGGAGCACATGCACAGGACCCCCAGCACACTGCCCACCATATGCCTGGGGAGGCATGTCCTGCTCTGGGTTCATCACACCCACCAAAAAATATTTTTTAATCTTTCCTCTATCAACTGACCTAAAACCTGGATTTCCACAGATGAGCATCCAGATAATCTGAGAAACCTGTGATGTCTGTGGCTCTTTGGCCCAAGCAGTTGGCTAATAGTCAGAGTTCTACATCCATTAGAACACGATTCAGACACCAAAATGAAATTAACAGCTGCAAATTGATTTATTAACTATAAACATGCTCAAAAAATCCACCCAACTTTCAAATACAGCAGGAGCAAAGAATTGGCAGTTTTCTACTTCAGAAACCTCAAGCATCTCAAACTCTGAAGGAGCTACCTCTTCAGCTGCTGTCAAGGCAGAAGTCTCTTGCTTTTTCTACTTTTTCTTTCTTTTTCCTGAAAGCAAGAGACTGTCTTGTTTTTGCAACCAAGGCTACCCCTCAGTGCCTATACCTTGAATGTACCTGCCACCTTAGGCATGCATGATGTTATCTACAGCTATTTTCATTACAGCTAAAACAGCTTTTTTACTTTTCTGGAGTCATTAAAAGGTTATTTTTCAGGCTCTTTAGAGAGAAATCTACCACCTCCAGCACAAGCTTAACAATAGGTTGTCTGCATTACTTCCATAATGAGGTCAATTAAGCAAATCTATATATACAGATCATGTATTTGTATTTGTCAACAAGGCAGCAAAGGCCTTGCTTGTTAGGCTTAGACACAGTTAAGAGTTGGCCCTTCCACTACATGAATGCTTTGAAAAAACTCAAAGGGCAACTTTGAATAAACGTGACCTCAGTCAATCCTGCAATAAATCCAACCCAAAGAAGAGAACTACATCTGAACTGACTGAAAATTAAGTCTCTTATGGGGTGAAAGGTGACACCAGACTTCAGTTTTGCAAGCACAAAATTGACAGTGTTTACCAAGAAAAAAAAAAACCATACTGCTGAGCAACTATATTGGTTTCTAGTCATTGACGCCCCAAGCTTCATTCTGGGTCTGCACCTCAGTCAGCTCACCTGGAGTCTATCACTGATGCAAGTAACTAGATATCCCTGCTGATCTTAGGTTCAGCAGACCACGACCTGTAGCAGGAAGGCTTTACCTTCACATCAATCCCACCATGCTGGGTTGAATCCTACAGAAAGTCTCTACCCACAGAACAGTCAAAGCCCTGACCAGATGCTCACTTCACAACAGCGAAGGTATCACACCAAGGACTCATTTCTCCCACATCCCTTGACAATTTGATCCTATGAGATCTAATGTACCCTGAAGTAAATCCTGCAAAATGATGCAATTAGCTCTCTCCCTACACCCATCTCCTGATTTTTGCAGTAGACACAGCTTTAGTGCAACCTCTGTGTGAAATTACCTCTACCTGCTTGCTTGATTCTCCTCTTGCACTCAAGGAAAGCAATCCACCCATTGTGGATTGGTATTGTCTAGATATTGCCAGTTAGAGGATGTAGTTCAGTGGCCAGATTCACAGGGATAGCTCACATGTATAATGTAAGCCATTCAGCAAAGAAAAAGATGTTTTTTCAACACAGATTAACCAAATAGAGAGGGAGGGGAAAAGATAATGTGAAGAACACAATCATCATAAATCAGTTTCCTGTTTTCATTTTATTTTGGGTTTGCTTTCCATTTCTTAAATGAGTGTTTTTACTGACTGGGCAAATGTAGGTGCTTCCCAAGTTTTTATCTTAAAAATTGACAAGGTGCCAATTGCACATACGTATGGCACATACAAGGAGGATATTTCTTTAGGAATGAATAGCAAGGAGAAAAAGATGTATATCCTAGTTTCCTTCTGACACTAAAAGGAGACATCTTGGTTCACCTTGTACAGATTTAAATCCTAGGAAAACCCTACTGTTGTTTCTCTATTTCTTTCTCAGATTAGGATTTCTCTCAAAACTATAATAGAATGCTTTAATAGCTCACTGATTTTTCTATGAGGTTTTGTGAGTTGAGAGCCTAATTTTTTGACTTTTGATGTCTCCACTTACTTTCTTTTAAGCACATAGTTTTAGAAATACTCTTAGTTTTCAGAAAGTTCCATGCTTCTCCAAAAAGTAGTCTTTCCTTAACCTACCCAGAATTGTGCATGTAAGATCTACATCTCCTCAAAACCATTCCCTCCTTTTAGAAATGGTAGTTAGACTATTAAGAAAAAACATCCCAAAAAAGCAGTTTCTCTCAGGAATCTACACCAGCAGACATTTTACTGCCAGCCAAAGGAAAATTCCATCCGTGAGAGCTACCAGCGAATTTTACCTACAGCCACCAATGCTTCAGCATTCATTCCCAGGTTTTGTTAAATAGCATTCTCTATCTTGATAGAACTCCTCCATAGGAGATCTCCAGAACACCATGGTCTTCTTACTAGCATATTTGTACTAACAGCAGCCTTGAAACTGGTAAATTTAACTTATAAGAGACTTCTCCAGTGTTGAAGAATGCCATAACATTCACTACGCCCTCAGGCCTCACAATTAATTTCTGCCACCAGCACCAACTTTTTATTGCATAGGAACACCAAACATACACCAGGAAACTTACAGGCACTGGCATGGGATGTGCACATGTAACATGGCACCAAACATAATGGCTTCTGCCTCAGAGGTAAAGCACTACAACAGGTGTACTCCCACTTTAGAATCAGAAATCAAGCCAGAGAGCCTCTTCAAAAAGATGCCACAGCTTTGGAGTTTGTGAAGGACCTGCTGGCCCATTTTAAAATGTGCTACAGAACAAGGACAAAGTAGGGAAACGTCAGAGCAATTGCCCATAAATACCTTTGGTGATGAAGAGGGTTGACTGCCCAAGAACCTGCTCATTTCTTAGGAAATTCTCAAACTACATGTATGAAATTGTGTCTCCATAGCAGCCAGTGATCTGGCTGGGCCTGAAGATAGAGAAATCCCTAAGGAAGACAGTGATACTCACCCTTACACTTCCTGTGCAGGTGCAACTTTATTTCACAATCAGTGAACTCCTTAGCAATGACAACACAAATTTGGAACTTTCAAAATGGAAAATACGAGGAATCACATTATCTCATGAGCAAACAAGCATCTGAACTGCATCCTCTGCTGAAGAAGAAAAACCTACAACCAAACACCGAACTACAGTTACCCTGGCAAAGGACATGCATTGTAAGCTGTGGCACAGGCTCTCAAGGCAGGGAAATGTTTGATGGGGAAGAATATGAGCTAGCAGTATTGCTTCATCTATGTTTCAAGGGCAGAGCTGAAATCAGTTCCACACAGTGCTAACACACATCACTGAAGGGTACTCATACCTACTGCTGAAGGAAGCCAGCCAGTTACAATCTTGCCTATCCAAGGGCAGGTGTCTACATCTACCATGTTCTCTGGTAAACAGGAAGAGTAGAAAAGTGGTTAAACAAAGATCTGTGCCTTTTATTGTCATAACAGGATACTAAGAAGAACAATCTAGAGAAAGGTTTTTTTTCTTTTTTTTTTTTTTTTTTTGAGTTCATCTCGCATCAAAGCAACTTAGTTAAAAATACATACGTAACCTTAACCTGCCTCTGACTCAGGCAGGCATATTTGCTCAATTATCAGCACTGATTCATTCAAAGGAAAATAGTCTTCTTTCTTGGAAAAGTGTGACCTAGTTCTTAATGTCTTATTTCTATACCTAAGGTCCCTTAATGATCAGTTCATCTGTTAGGAAGTGGCAGCAACTACTGCACAGGCAAAAACAAAGCATCTTGATCCCCTGCAATTCAGAAAATCATTTCTACCAAGCCATGAAAAAGCAACTCCAGGAGACGTGTTTCATGAAAGCAGAAGGATAGGGAAACATTGCCAAAACGTGAAGTTCAGAGGCTATGGTAGCCAGATATCAATGTTCTAATTTCCACAGCCATTAAACCCTCTCTTCACCATGCTAGACACCCTGGGTGCTAAATTAGGGTAACAAAAAAATAGATCAGGTCCAAAACAAATATAAATTCCAGTCAGTCCTACAAATATCAGTACTGGTGCCAGAGGAGCATCAGCTGCATGGTCTGCTGCTGCAACACGGAACAACACTACCCAAGCATTTAAAGCAGGGATAACACCCCTGCAACAACCTTGCAGTATTTAACAGGATGAGTTGGTTTATTTTTCACGCCTTTGGAAAAGGTTCAGATGTGTTTCACTAAGACTGATGATCTCAGTTCACCCAGAAAGGCTTAAAGTGAGGGCAGAGATGGGAAAGAGGTAACTAAGGGCAGGTACAGAACTACACACAACTGTGTATACCACATAAAGACAAAATGATTAGCAGCTTCCAAATAAAGAAGTACGGAGTGGGGAAGACGTACAGCATCAAGAGAAACTTGGAGGTACGAGTATCAAGCCCAAGGAAGCATTTCTTGAAGTAACAGGAAATTAAGCTACAGAGCTCCTTGCTCCAGAATACTGCAGATAAATTTTCACAGGTCAGAAAGAGACTGTATGGAGTTATGGAAGAAAAGTCTGAGGGTTGTTAGATACAAATCACTGTTTCAGGGTGCCCCTGTGTCACAAATTGCTCTGTCTAGGAGAGCATTCTGGGAAAATATTGCCAAGTGCTAGACCTGTTCCCATACCTCTTATAAAACATTATTGGCCATTATCAGAGATGGTATACTAGACTACACGGTCTATCTGATCTGGTAGGATCATTCTTGTGAGAACACAGACTGCTTGGGTCACACGTCTAGACTATTTACAAGCTATGGTTAAGGTGCAGTGACATAGGCACATACAACCCCGGCTCTGTATGACTGAACATCCAGCAGTGATGAAGATTTATTATTAAAAGAAAAACCAATGTTATCAAAGAGATTCATACTCAACTAGTAACATGGGGAGCTGAATTATCAATCTTAAAACAAGATCTCATCCATTCTGATTATTAGCACTCCTCTTAGCAATATGAAGAGACGGGGATGAAAAAAGGCAGTATAAAGGACTGATGGAGTAGTTGGGGACGGGACATGCCTTGCCTGTTAACGCCAAACTACTCAGTAAAAGGGAAAAGCATAACCTGATTACAGAAAGAAATGCCACAGAAATGTACTAAAACTTTGGTCAAGAAAATCTACTGACATCAGTGGAAAAAGAAATCAAGAATAGGAAAAATCCAACAGATTTTGGGTCACGCAACAAAACTTCAAAAAAAAATTATGCAAGCAGATTTTTTTTTAAAGAGACTCCATATCTCAAAACATCCAATTCATTAACTTATTTTGGAAGCATGCCAACTATTTACTATACATTGGACAAGACAAATATCTAATCATTCCAAGAGTGATAAGTCCAAAATGATAAAGAACATTATTGCTGTTATTATGATGATCTATTCTTGCCGCTTCTCACATTTTTCTTTCATCATACAGTGATGATATTGATAAGACAGGCTACTATTGTAAATCACAACTAGAAAATGTGGTTTTCTCCACAGGTCTTTTAACCTTTTCCATCTAAGGGATAATTAAAAAAAATAGCTTCCTAGTCTTAGCTCTAATACAAATAAGCTTAGAAAAAACATGGTACAGTCTTCAAATGTGAATACACAAAGCCAGGCACTAAAATCCACATGTACATACCACTTGACATGAATTGCAGTATGTGATCCAAAGAGTATCTCCTCTTTACTCAACTGCCCTTAGAAAATAAGCCTCTACTTTTAGTCAGAGGAACAGAAGTCTGCGATGTTGATCTCAATATTTGCTGTCAACTTGTTAACACACCTCAGCTGTTTTCCCTGTTGTTGTTTTCCTATTGGATTGGGCTTTTATTCTTTAGTTATGATAAAAAACTCCTTGATCACTTGTTATGAACTCTTAATCCAAACAAATTCAGGAAATTGGCAGGCAACAAATGCAGCTTGGCTACTCAAGAGAGCATAAATCAGTTTTGCTGGATAGCGTGAAGCCAGAGGAAATATGGTTTTAATACATTTACATGATTATTTGCCTGCATTGGAAGAATGGACTTCATTATCCAAGTTTCTTCCAGTTCTATGTTCTTATGCCCTAAACTTGACATATGGATGACCAAATTCACTATGAAACCACGGAACTGCAAAAAGCTTATCCCAGACCATCCATCATGTTGATTCTTTCAATAGCTTCATTTTTTTTTTCATCCCTACTTCCTTCACAAACACTATTAACCTGCCTTCGTAGGGTAGCTACACTTACATTTGCCTTGCAAACACAAGAGTAGCTCATGCAAAGTCTGAGTGGTACATATCGTGCTATTCCTAGAATTTTCAGAATAATTTATCTGAGAAAAATAAGGATGACATTGTATTACAAAGTCTTATTTTGCACATACTGAAAGGTGGCAAGTTAAGTTCTCACAAGCCAATATTCTTGAAGTTACTAGCCCTAAAGCAGAGTAGTGCAAAAATGTTTTATTTTTTGAAGTTGACAAAATATATAGACATACTCACATGTAAGACAGTGAAAACATTTGTACAAATTGAGGTTTTTAAAAAAAAAACATAGATCTACCATCACCTAAATAACAAAAAGAAATCTATTATTCTCAAAACAAATAAAGAATAGCACAGATCTATTCCTTAAGTCACTAAAAGAAACAAACAAAAAAATCAATTAACAGATAATGGGCCAGAATTTGACCACAGAATGCAGCAGTCGCTGCTGCTTCCTCTCCTCCAAAACAAAAAAGAAAAATACAAAACCCAAATGCCTCCACCTTGTGCATCTGCTCTCAGCACGGGTACAGGATTTTGGGGAAGAGCATATGGACTGGGTTTTCCTGTCCACCTGTGGCAACAAGGTCTTGGGAACTGAACTAGCAAGTAGTGACGCTTCCACAGTACACCTTCCCTCTTCCCAGCAATCTGCAGCCCAGGGACCTCCTAGGCCCAGTACTTTGACATTTCTGCCCTGAACAGACATTCCTCTTTGAACTGATCCAATCACTTTTGTAACCACATACAGTGTGGTTCTTTAAGTATGTGCTGTGTAAGGAAGTGCCTCTTATTGCTTCAATTTGTCATCAGTGAGTTGCACTTGCTGCCCTGGTTCTTTGAGACACTGAGCAATCGCTCCTCATTCACCATTTCTGCACCTCTCACAGTAAGTCTCTCCTACACCCTCCCCAGTCATCTCAGAGCC
This sequence comes from Anseranas semipalmata, assembly GCA_013399115.1. Lineage (NCBI taxonomy): Eukaryota > Metazoa > Chordata > Aves > Anseriformes > Anseranatidae > Anseranas > Anseranas semipalmata. The sequence continues at coordinate 309,959 of VXAA01002052.1, forward strand.
CTGGTTTACCTGCAACACCCAATTGCCACCATCTAACTCCCACGCCTGTGCCTACCAGAAGCAGCACTAGAGAAGGGACAAAATCTGTGCTGGTGACAGCAGGAAGGACACAGTCCATGGAAGGGTCCTAGCTTTGA
>VXAA01002052.1:320168-349755 GCA_013399115.1 Anseranas semipalmata
AATTTTTTTTTTTTTTTTTTATTACCACCACTTGTTTTGAATCAAACACTACAGTTAGAAGAAGCCTTAAGCAGCAGGCCTGGAGAGGGAAGGAGTATATTAGCAAATTTGTTAAAGAAATCAATAGAACACTATTAACTCCCAACATTTTCCCAAAGAAACTGTGGCCTTGCAGTATGCAGCTCCAGTAACGAAACCCCCAGTTACTATAAAGAGAACATTTACACCAAAAAAGTTTCCCTCTAGGGGAATCCTATTTCAGTTCAGAAGAAGATAGAACAAAAGTAGTATCTGTCTTGAAGTTGTAGAGAAGAGACAAACACCCTCACACAGGCCAGTCGAGCCAGCAGGGACCTGAGCTGCTGTTGCAAACACTCTCAGAAACTCTCAGTTTGGCCTGGATTTTTCCATTGAGCAAGGATAAATAGCAAATAATTTTTTTCCTTGAGCTTGATAAATAGCAAATAAATTAAAATTAAGACTAGACAAAGATTGCCAAGTGTGTCTAGCAAGATTTGGTACTTCCTATATGGATGTCTAGATTTCAGTACTGTACAGTGACTGCTTTTAACAAAAGTTCAGAACATTCTCCTCAAAAATCAGGCTGCGGTCAGAGATCTCAGACTAACTTGTCCTCTTGCTCCAAAGAAATAAGGAGCAGAGGAAAAAAACACCTTCACTTCAGCATTACTAGTTCCAGTCTCTGACAATAGAGAACTGTCAAAGAGTTATATTAATATAATGGACTGGACATTTGATATGAAATTTTATTTACCTATGGTTATGAAGGGAAAGTGAGTACCATCTCTAATACTGCAATACTTCAGGCCCAACAGTAATTAACAGAAGTACCAGATGAGAAAGTGCTCTGACGCAAAAGATATTTAATGTCCCATGGAAAGGTTTTTAAATTTTGTGAGTATACTTTCTGCCTACATATTTCTCTTTCTATTTCATTTTAGATTATTTCCCTTTCCCTAACCCGCCNCCATCCCCCTCAAGCACTTCTCTGGTTCCCCAGCCTCTTCAGAGGTGGGGAGAGACCTGCAGATATCTCATCAAAGCAGGGGGAACTAGATCCAGCTGCCCAGCACTGCAGCCAGTGACGTTTTGAGCATCTCCAAGGATGGGAGCTCCATGACCCCTCTGGGCAACCTGTTCCAGCATTTGACCACCCTCAGAGCTGAGAGAGCTTTCCGTATGTTTCATGTGCTAATCGCTGTGCTTCCATTTGTGCCCCTTCCCTGGTTACGCTGGGAAAAAAACGCAATTCCCCCTCACTACCCTCAGCAATGCCCCTCAGCCCTTCTCTTCTCCAGGCTGCGGCCCTGGCCCTTCCAGCCTCCCCCGGTCTGAGGGGCTCCAGCCCCCTGCCGTTCCCGCGGCCAGCAGCTCTGTGACCCCACGTCTCTGCCCGGGGGGGGGAAGCCCGGCGCTGCGCCCTCCCCTACACAGCCCACGGACAGGGCCAGGCACCAAAAGGCAAGTGGCCCGTACGGGGATCGAACCCGCGACCTTGGCGTTATTAGCACCACGCTCTAACCAACTGAGCTAACCGGCCGCCGTGGCCAGTTTGCCCCGAAGGGCTCTGTCAGCGCTGATGGCGGCGCGTTCCTCCCGCTGCGCCGTGTGTGTGGGTGCCCCCGCCCGGCGCCCACACACCAGCCCCCCGCGGCGCCGGCCACGCTTCCCTACAAACACCCGCCGGGCCCTGCGCAGCGAGGGTGTCCCGTGGCCGAAGCACGCGGCCTGTCCCCAGGGCGAGGACAGAGGTGCAGCGCCTCCAAGGCCGGCTCCGTCCTCGCGGGTTTTCCAGGCCTCTGGGCAAAGCCCTGCGCAGCCCCCTGGCCTGCCCTCGCCGCAGAGGGTGCTCGGAGCAGGAGGCTTGGGCAAGGCATCTCCCGGGGCCCCAGAGTTATCCTGTGGCCCCGGGAAAGCTCAGCACAGGCTGCAGCTGAGATGGGGCATAGACCCACAGTCTGGCCTCCGATGACAGAGAAAAGCTTCCCAGGGACTGGGCAGGGTTGACCCGCATCTGCTGAAATCCATCCAGCAGCAGCAGACTTGAATGAAACTGAGCATGGAAGCAAGGAGCTTCCCTGGGAGGATACAGGGAAGAGTTGTTTACAATCCTTTTTTTAATCCCTATTTTGTCTTATGAAGTCAAATGTTTCTGTTTTAAAAGTGTTAAGTTTCCTGGCTTGGACTGTAATAATAATATATCAAGCTTTTCAAGTGCTTGGTCTTCTTGGCAGACCTCATTACACAGGAAAAGACCAAGAAATACCTACACCACAGCTCTGCACAAGACAGTGACTCAGGATCACTGGGATGACAGGACCCTGTTTTTTTCTGCTCCATACACATCCTTGTGGGCAATTCCTCCACACACATTTCCTTTGCCTCACTCACACCGCCAGTTCCCCTCCAGTTCCCCAGTTAGCCTGCCTGCTACCAGCACTTTCCTCAAAGTCAAATTCCCCCAGCTTCATTTTTGCCCTGCTTTATCACACCATCCATTATCCCTAGGAGCAAAATGAAAGCATTTCCATCCCATTCCACTTCAGTTGTCCCAGCCCTCACATCTCTGCCTCCCATTCCTGCCATCCTCCTCATCACCATTGACTGATGGTCACTTAGTCACCTCTCCACCCATACAGAGAAGCATTTGCTCTTCTGTCCCTGCATCCTTCTCCAGCTGCAGCCTTGGTTTTTGCAACACTATATACAGTCATTACCACACATGAGCACCAGCCCTTTATGCCTTGGCTGCTGCTGCTACTCTGTCTAATTTAGTCTCCTGTTTAAACTACCATCTTTCATCCCCCTTGTACAATTAATTCTTCAGCCCTGCAGGAGGGCAGCAGTCAGTTTTATGAATCACAAAAACAAGATGTGAGGGGCCTAGGTTACAGTACATATGCAGCAGTAGTCTAATAAGATGTTTGGCTTTGCTGTCCAAGACAGACCTTCCAAGACTCCCATGGAGTATATGCCATCACTTTCACTCTTCAGGGTATTGTTTTATCAGCCCAGGAAACTCTCCTGCAGGCTCTCAGACAAGCAGATGAGGGAACGTGGGAAGGGGGAGACCCCAAACTGTCATTTCTCCTTCCCCTTCCTATCCCACCTCCATGAAGTAGCAGCCAGCCAACTGCCAGGAAGCATGTACATTGTAGGATCTTGATAACTAGCTATATTTTCTGGAACATGTCACCCAGTGTTAGGCTAAACTCATTCAAACATTCAACAGCAAGGCCACATGTGGAATCTAGAGACATAAGTGAAAAACGAAAGGGCAGAAAGGAAAGATACACCCAAACAAGCATGAGGCTGCATGTGGGTTCTGGACATTCTCCTGAGCAATAGCCAGAACAAGACTGGCAGGTACCGGAATAGCAGACATTCATTTATGTGCATCTGGTACACAGATCTGCTTTTTGGTAAGAAACAGTCACTTAATTCTTTTGGTCAGTTGCTCCACACAGAGCAAGGGAGAGGGGGCAAGGGGGAACTTAATCATCTCTCTGGCTTTTCTGTCCAGAATATCACCAGAAGTAGCTCAAAGCAGTAGTATATTGCCTCCTAATTTACAGATGCCCACCATTAGTTTGTAATCAAATCTAGTCCAATTTTCCATGCTAAGACAGAACCGTGTGCCCTTTGGCTCTGTTCTTTCTACTTCCTCCTAGCTAGGCTAAGCATTTGTCTTTTTCCTCAAAGTCTAAAAATCAGTCACATCCCATATGCCAACCCTATTATGCTGAAACCCTCTTCCACACACAGAAATAACATCCTACCTTTTTTGCGGAGTCTCATTCAGGCTCTGCTTTACAGCTTTCCACATGCTAGCAACAGGTTTTGTGATTAGACAGTGACATAACATAGCAGTCCATGAGATCAATGTTGTCTCCAAGAAAACAAAATTTTCTAATTGAACAATAAACACTGGTTTTGCTAGTGTGTGGGATCCATTCCCTCAAGCAAAGAAAGAAAGCAGGCTGGAATGACAAACAGTTACCAGGTTATATATAGCCAATATCTGTAACATGATGGAATTTACAGGTTGTACAGGTTGTACATGTAAAGTGCTTGCAAGTGTTTTTCAGCACTACTGCTGTTAGTGATTATATTCACAAGTGCTTTGGTAAACAGAAACCAAGCTCCAAGGGTTTTACTAATTCAGAGCCACAGCTAGACGTGTCAACAACTTCAGACTTTAATGGCACATTTAAAAGACCTGCCATAATATTCCCCTCCTAACCTTACTATAACAGAGCATTTTCAAAGACTGAAGCATTTATTTTTATACAGAGGGCAGACAGCAGGCAAAGGTGAGGAATGAACAAAGTTCAGGTGCTTGAGCTCAGATCTTCTCTTCAGTTTCCCATTCCCTCCCTCCCACAAGCTGCCCAGCATCCCATTCCCTCTGCACCAGTTCCCCTGACCTCTCCTGCTTCCTCACCTCCCCCACTCCCCCTCCAAAAAATCAGCAGCCACATTACCGACATCTGCAGCAAGCAGTGTGCTCCACTGAGCACAGCCACTGCCCTTGGCTGCTCCCAGCACAACCTTCATTGGCTTTCCTTTGAGCTGCAGTCACAACAGTTATGCCTCAGTACATTGTCTACAGGCAAGAGTTATTTTTCCTCAGACCCAACTTTGTCCAGGATTACAAAGATAGTCCTACTTCTGTGCCAAATCAAATCATTTCTTCTCCTTTTTGATGGCAATATAGATTGCCAAGTGGTAGCTCTGTGGACTTTTTCCTCCCAAGCTGTGCTCCAGATTATTGCAGAGCCTATAGCAGCACACCACATGCTGCAACGAGACCTGCCCATCATGAGCCCTACCTGGGCACAGAAATAAAACCACCTTCCAGAATAGACAAGACATTTAGGCAGAAAGTAGAATAGAGCATGCTCAAGGGTTTCCCTCCTCAGCCCCTTCCCAAGGGCCTGCACTTGCTGAACACATTAAGGTCTTATTTCATGTAGGCCAGTAAGGTGATGTTCAGTCAGTGCTCACTACTCAGCCCAAAATGGATCTGAACCAGCAACTTAACAGCGAAGCATAGCTTTGGGCATTCGGCACTCTTGTCCTGTTTGTTCCTGAACGTCTACCAATCCAGAATTGACAACTTGGGAAAAAAATCATTAGCTGCCTGAATAGAAGGGTACATGGAACTAATGTTATCAGCCTGAGCACTACCAAGGGATTTATTAAGCTTGCCGATGAAATCTCTCTCAAAACTGCTAATGCAAGTTATTTGCATATGTCTGTGCATCAAACAAAATGGAACAGAGACCCATAATATTATATTTAATAAGATTGTTATTGCCTAAAGTAAATGTTTGGCAGTCATTAAACGTGTGTTGAAGCATAGCATATATATGCATTCCATATTTACAGCATTTTAATAATAGCGACTGAGTTTTCAATAAAACAGTCAAGAGGACCATTCTCGTCTAGCCATTTTCAGCATTTTGAGCTAGAAACCTACAGGTTCAAGAATTGCATTGAGAAATTGGTCATAATACTCAGTGTAACCAACACAGCACAATTCACTTCACAGCTTCCCTGTGCCAGCCAGCAACAGATGGGGATAATCCCAGTGTCCCAGGAAGAGGAAAAAACCCTTCCCTTCAACCACCTAAAATGAAAATCCAACTGGGGATGGTTCCCAGCCAGGCAGCACTTTGCATGGAACATGGATGACATTGTTTTAGTGCCCAGGCTAGTGGCAGAAAATACAATGTAAAGATACTTTGCTAGTTTGCCTATGTCATAGTTCCTGGATCTAGTCTGTTCCCCTGGAAAGTATTTTGAGATGCTCCACAACTCTTAGCCTCGAGCTAACTCCAGGCATCAGTCTGCCATTTAACATGCCACATTAAGCCTACAGTTAGCATTACAGGGATCACCACGGAGTTACATAAATACCATTTCATTATTAGTGCTGAAACTGTTGGCAGCTTTTCCATTTTTAAGTAGTGCGTATTTGTTTTATTCCTTCTATAGTTAGGTACAATGGATTAGTTGACATAAGCTTCACATCAAATTCAAGTGATACTCTCACACGCAGAGATACAGTTTGCAATTTCTCCGCATTTTTACTCAATAAAAAAAGTTTAAATTTAACACAGGCCAAACAAAATTCAACCCTTTACATTCTGAGCAAGTTTGAAGACAATTTAAATGTTGTTCCAGAGTGGTTTGAAACCTCATTCTACAATATATGTTTTATAAAGTTGTTTTCCTGATGGCTTTCAAAAAAAAAAAATTACACTCGTAAATAGGCAGAGTACCATGTGATTTCACTAAAATCTGCTTGCAGATGAGCATTCCTGTTTGCCTTTTTTTTTTTTTTTTTTTTTTAAAAAAAAGCTAGTGCAAAAGAACCCTACAACTTTTTTTCTATTCTGGTACAAGTTGGTCAATGCAGTTTTCATACTTGACTATTCAGGCAAGGTATGTTTTGCAAGGTATGTTTCACAAGATATTTGTATTGCAATTAGAATCAGTCAAATGTCATGAAATATTCTAACCAAAAGTATGATCATTTTCCCCTCCCTGAAAGAAATTTGAAATTACTTTTGGTCAATTTACTGTTATTTCTTCCTTCACTCACATAATCCCCACCGCCACCCACCCCCCAAGCTTACATAGAAGATTATTACAGTACAAAGAAATTACATTGCATTAGAGCAAAAACTACCTTTAGCTCAGTGAAGTTTTACACACAGAACTTTTTCCCCTAATACGCCAGGCACTCCATGCCTTTAACATACATTGTATTGATAAATGTTCTTATTAGAGTTTGCAATGTTTTCCTGTGGAAAGACTGATTTGCAATCAGGCAGATGTCAATTAGACTTTGTTCAAAACCACTACCATTAGGATCATTTCTGTCAGACCTGTTAAGCCTGCAGTTTCTGGCACTCCTATTTCTTCAGTCCACATAGGCACCCCTCCCTTATGCTTGGTTCAGTAACATACCCAGTGTCATTAGGGTTCCATTCAAAAAGAATTAAAGACAACTATAATTTTTATGTGATTAAATTGCACCAATTATTTCTTGAAGCCACAAGTGTATAATTTCCTATAAGCACCGAGGAAAAAAATCAATATCCCAAGTTCATAAATTATTTATGACTCCATCAGGCTGCTGTTTGTTAATGCAACAGAAGGACACCATTCTGGACCCGGACAAGACTTTCATCTTTCATTCACATAGGTAAGGATGCACACCCAAACCCACTAAGACCAGCCCAAAGAACAGAAGTTTCCTCAAGTTTCTATGTCCCTGGTTGCTGAAGACAGCCATTTCCAAATAAGAAACACTGGCATGCAAAATGAATCTATATTGCTAAAAAGTTGCACAGTTCTTACCATAGTTGACATTTGAATATTCTAGTGTGTTTCGTACAAGTTTTAGAATGTTCCACACAAGACCTAAAATTAGATTTTGTGCTTATGAAACCAAGTTTCTGAATGCTAGAGGCAGCTTACATGTGAATTTCAAGTGTTTCAAAAGAACTGCCATAATATTTTTTATACTTTCCTTAGTATTCTTAATGTCATGCTCTATGAAAGATGTAGCAGTACACAGTTTATCCTCAGATATTTTTTTTAAACCTAGCATCCGTTCTCTACATTTTCTCCACTTACTTCACAAAGCCTACATCATTGTCATTGTTGAGCTCTCATATAGCTCTTTTTATCTTTACATATATTAACAATTAGCTTTTGCAACAACCATATGAACATCTCCTACTCTCATTTACACAGAGGAATCGGTTGAAGTACTCAGAAAATCAAGGTTTCAACCAAGGGAAAGTGCTGTCACTACACAGTTCATGTTGTGATACAGGTCTGTCAAACAATTACATCTCTTCAAAGAAACATTTGGGGCAAGTTACAGAAGAAACACAATGACACTTGTTATCCCCAGAAGCACAGGGGTCTCGTTACCAGAACAGCAGTACCTGGGCATGAAAACACAACTGGATCAAGTTCCAGCAGCATCAGCTCCCTTTTCTCTCCTCCCAACATAGATAAATTGAACACCATGTAGTTTATTCTGTATATACCTTTGTGACACAACCTTGAAATAAAAGTGTCTGTCTAATCTGAGTAGATAGGAAAGTTGCCATGTCACCTCTCAAATAAAAGGTTTGGTCCAATGTTATTAGGTCAAACGTTAATTTATCTGTGAAATCCTACCCTGACCTGAGTCAACAGCAATTTTTATTGAAGTGTTGCACCTAGCTCGCTGGTTGGTTTCAGAGTTAGAAACCAGCATGCCCAAGCAGACACGATGATGTTATTTGAAATACACCTGTGCATATATACACCATTTCATCCAGTCCATCAACTGGGAACACGAGCTGTAAAATGTTATATACTGTATTTGGCATGTCTACTCGTTGCCCAAAGCTTTCTGGATCCAACCATTCAGAAACTATACATCTCCTCAGAGAGCTTTCACTTTCCTTTCAAAAAAAACCAAAAGCCACACACACCACCAATCAACCAAAGAATTCCTTAATATGGACAGTTCTTCCTTCTCCTCCACATACCGTACAATTCTTCAGTCAGCTAAAAGAGGACCTTAGTACATTTATTAGCCTAAGATCTAATATTAAAGATTCCTAATGTAAGGAATTTTGCTTACCTGAAAAGCATATCTATAGCCACACATTGGCTGAGAAATTACTCTTTACACAACTCAAAATCATCATCTATATTTCAATAATGTTCACAAAGGGGTAAATATCTGAAAGTCATTAATTTCTTATCAGTAGTAAGATAAGGGACACCTTGGTAAGAAGGTGGCCAGTCTCCACTGGACATAGGGAAAACCAAACATAAGATTTGGGCATAGTAGGGCAGAGAAAGGGAAGGAAAGGATTCCTGATTTTCACTGGTTACAGAACAACTCCTTGTATATCAAGTCATAGAGACCTGAGAAAGTGAAAATTTAAAATTAAACCAATTTCCTAGATGCTCTTTTCCATAATAGCAAGGTCCAGGATCTTGCCAAATAGGTTAATTTTGTGGAGGACACTTCATTTGCTGATAAGAGAGGAGAAAAATAGTATCATCTACTTTTAAAACATCTTCGATACATAGAAAAAAAGGGTTTAACTAGCACAAGCTCGTAGCAGCCTCATCTTTTCTTGGGCTAGCTCTTCATTTGCTTGACACTGGGAACAGAGCTCTCAGCCATGACCAAGGAATTCAGAAGAATGACTTTCAGCAGTGCCCTCTGCGCTGCCAAGTCACTTTGGTACAAAGAGTTCATGTTCCAGAGCAACACAGGCACAGCAAGACAGGAGCTCAGACCTGCTGTTACCAGCAAGATTGTTGTTACCATATTGGAGCAATCTGTTTTCAGGGCATGGTTTTAACAGATATCAGCATTATCAAACCAGGAATCTCTTTGATTTGTGCACACCAAGAAGCATAAGGCAACATAGCACAGCTAGAGTGCAGACTGAAAGCTTAGCAAGGATTTACGTACAAAGCTAGACCCTGTTGGACAGTATCAATTCAAACAGAGGAAAGGAAAAGAGCAAAAAGCCTTTCAGGCAACACTCGAAGGAGGATGACCTTCTAGAACCCTGCTGATTACTTACGTGATTTCTTGCCAAGTAACAAGGGCTGCATTGCTCTCCAGCCTCAGCAGCCAGCATTATGGATCCCTGCACATTGGTACATTCACTTCCAGCCCCAGGCTCGGCTTCAGTTGCTGAATATGGTGACAAACTACTTATAAAGCACAGAACTGAGGTGCATACAAAGTGGTTTGGTTTGTTTTTTTGTTTTGTTTTAAGACAAAAAGGAGTTGTTTTTAATTCCAGTTTGAAACTACAGAAAAGTAGCCTGCTTTTGTTAATAATCTTCACCTTTACCACCATCCTAGAGCTGGATATAAGTTAAAACCTCATAACTATACCCTGATCCAGCAGAGCATGTCAGCACAAGCATAAAGCAGTGAATGATGCAAAGAACTTAATTATATGAATCAAGTTCCAAACAATGAAGGCCTCTCCAAAGACTTAGCATAGGTTTGGGGTTTTTTTTGGTTTTGTTTTTTTTTTTTTTTTTTTTTTTTTGAGGTTTATTTCTGCCTTCTCCGTTCTCCGAGGCATTAGATTTGGACTGCCCCCAAGGCAGATTTAGACTCAGCACATCTTGACACATGTTTAGAGTTTTATAAAATAATCAAGAGTATAAAATAAGCTATTTTCCCTGACCTTTATCCAGAACATTTTTCCAGGAAGGATTAATATCCTCACCAGTGACAAAGTTTCTCTATATTCTTGTTCCCAAAGTTTTCATTCCCTCCCTCGGACAGACAGCCCCACTCCAGGAGCAAGAGGCTGCCACCTGCTATCCTGTTTCATCAGGCAGTATTGCTTAACCTTCTTTCACATGCCAAGAGCCAACATGTTCATTGAATTTGCCCAGATGAGTTGCCAGACACTGTAGGTGCATGTTCACCAAGTACAGAATCAAGGCAGAAGGTAAAGTTTTAAAATACTTGATAATATTTTAATACTGTTTGTTTGGGGGAAAAAAAATGAAAACCTGACACCAGAAGTTCACATCTTGATGTGTACAGGTTATTCTAACTGCAGTGTTATAAAATTGGAGTACACTAGGTAGAAGGCTTACAATTGTCTTTACCCTTGGAGAGGAGAGTGCAGGAGGGAAATTCCACATGCAAGTGTCATTTCCAATACCAGCTCCCAAGCTATCCTTTGCACAACATACTTTCCTGTTGTAAATCCAGCTGCCAGTTCTGTGCATCCTACCATCTCCTCAATTGCCATCGAGCAAAACATTGATGCTGCTCTGCTACACCAGGGGTTACGTTTTTTTCCTTAATTCCATAGTACTCTGGGTGTCCTGCTCACTCCCACTGATATTAAAGAATCATAGTGGAAAGAGCAGGAAGAGGGAAAATAAACTAGTGAAATGAAATTAGAGACCAGCTGAATTTAAAGCAGAAGACAGGTGTGAGCTGGGTACCTGCTGGTTTCTTCTTCCAGCAGAAATTAATGATATGCAATATCAGGCAAGGATAAGAGAAAAATAACCCCCTTTCCTCCAAATAATAACATAACTAGTCTCTTGCTTTATTCTGCAGCACTGTTATTTGGAAGTATTTCTCTTTTAAAAGATTTGAAAGTGATTTGAAGGAGAGCAGTAATGGAAGGGATTTTAAGACTTCACAGTACCTAGAAGCATCCCACAGGGACAGCACTAAAATTTATTTTAGAAGTGTTTACCCCCCTATTGCCTACATTTTAGCAAAATTCTGTCTCTAAAGCCGAGTTTTATTACAAAAACAAAACTAAGCCTGCTTATTAACAAGAAATAATTCACTACAATTCAGAGAATGATTTATTATTCACATGAGCACCAGACATCCTGGGTAGCGTCTGAAAACCCCAGATTCTATGAATTTTAACAGAACCCCAAACAATTTTTTCTAGTCATAATTATTTGCTTGCTCCAAGTATTTCAGTTACCCAGCCGGAATTGGGAAAACAAAGGGGGAGGAACAATACTTAAACAATACCACACAGTTTGGATGACCAAACAAATGATGTCATGAAGAGCTATTGTGCACTAAACCTTTGTCCAAATGGTGAGGACTTAAATAAAATGCATCAAAATAAAAGGCACTAAAACATGACTATCAACGTAGTACAGTCCACAATGAGCAACAAATGCTTGAAGACCTTACACAAATCAGCCAAAGTGTGATGTTCATCTTAGTGCTCACAAACAATATAAGCACATGCATATACCCAGGTGCACTGAAAAAACATCAAATATCAGTAAAACAGAACAAGAACACTTTTAGAGCAGGCCTCTGTAGGATTTGACAGACAGTTTATACTTGTATTGGCAAATACTGCAGCTCAGCATGGGCAACTCTTTGGGCCAAGCAGTTGGTTTCGAGGGCAGTGTCCACTCTATAACCATTCCTGGAGCTTTACTTTATACTAGGTCTAGTGTAGTCCTACAGAGTGAGCCACTATTAGCTTTTGAAGTGCTTTAGGTACACCTCTCATACCTTTGCTTAATTCCATCTTGCAGGAATATTGTTTACTTGTTTCAAACTAATTCTCCAACACAGGCAATTAGGAGACACCTCCAGAAGTGCCATACTTATCCAGTCTAAGACACTACAGTAGATAGTCATACATTTTGGGATCTGTCATTTAGTCAAAGCTTGTTCCCACACCACTAGAGACTTATCTCAGACTTTACATCCACAAGGAGGGAAGCTGGGGCTGAAGTAACCACCTCCAGTGATACAGTTAAAGGATTAAAAAAATGGAATCAAACAAAGATAATACAATGATAAGAGCATAAGGCTAGGTTGAAGGGGATCCACCACCAGTTTCCTGTATGACCTGATTAATTTACCTTTCCAGCATCTCTCATCTTCAAGGACATGAGAATGAGTACTGGAAGTCTGGGAGCTACTCAGATATTAACATGAATCACACAGCTACAGAGGGGTAGCACTTAATCTTAAGAGTGTCAGATTTTGAAGCAGAGAGGTCAACTACATAATTTCCATCTAAACCCACAGTGGAAACACCTTGCTCCCAGTGGTATATGGCCACAAAACTTGAAGTAAGCTTGTCTTTGCTGGTATCCATCTCATCATTTCTCGGCTTTCCTCTTCTTTTAGAGATTCAGGTTTTGCCTTGAAAGCCATCAGAAAATAAGAAACATCCCCTCACTCCCACTTCAGCTTATAAATCTCTAAAAAGCATGGGTCCAAATGAGTGGTACCTGAAGGCTCTTAAAAGCACATATATAACAAGTAGAAATGGCAACTTTTAAAGGCTAGCATTATCACAGCAAGATTTGAGTTGAAACAGCACAAAAAAACCAACCACACTGACATTTACAGGAAGCAAAGCTTACAGAGGAAAAAAGAGATTCAAACAATTGAAATTCTAAAATCTACTAACAACAAGAGATGCTGATAAAATCACAAGCTCAGTGAAATGAGAAGTACAAGTGACTCCTCTCAGGGAATCCAATGATTGATCAATTGATCACAGGCATATTAATCTACTCTATTTCACTTACAAGGCAGTCCAATATTTGATTTAAAGCAGAGAAACAGTCATCTTGAAGGAAGTAATCTATATGAACATAATAGATATGGATAATTTTGTGAAGAAAAAAATTCAAGACAGAGGTACAAGTGGTCTTGATTTAATTGCAGAGGGAGAAGAGTGGCCACTTCCTGGCAGAGAATTTTGATACACTTGTGAAAGAACTTGTGTTTAAAATAAGCATATGCATCATGAGAAGAGCAGCATCTGCACAGCAGTAACTTGACATGTAAATTTCTGCCTTTATTCAGTCCACATATGCACATGCTGATAAGAGTTGTAAGCAGAGAAGATTGTCAAAAACTGCTCCCAAGTTGAACTAATGATCATTGTGAAAATTAATTTTAATATATTCATCTTGCATCATCACATGTAAAAGGGATACAGTTGCTGGCTCTGAAAGCAATGCTTATCAAAAACAGTCACATGCAAGCAACAAAACATTAGAATTTTCATCACTGTTTTAGGGTTTTTTTGTTTTTTTTTTTTGAATAGAAATAGGCGAAAGTATACTGAGCTGATCATAATCTGACACAAAGGTGTTACAATGACAAAATTTCTGGAGCTCCATAATATGCGCTAACCTGGGAAACAAGCATCTAGTTTTAATATTTCACTGTAAGGAGAGAAATCCAGCTAACCTATTTCCCCCACTGAAGCAGGATGGATTTGGTTGGATGTGGCTCATACTGCATTAGCCACACACCTGCTTACTAGCTTTCAGTCCTTAAAACTGATGGCACCAACAGCAGAGGACATTCACCTGTCCCTGGATTAGACTTGTTCTGGTTGTTCACTGCTGGGTCTGTTTTTCCTCACTTTTCCCTTATGTGGTAACTACAAACAAGAGCTTCTTGTTTAGGGTGATGTATGAAGTGGGGATCATGAAGCGAGACATATCCATAGTAGGCCTACCTTACTTGCATTGTGGTAGAGATGTTGAGAAGGCTCTCCAGGTACAAAGTAAAACAGATTCTCTCCAAATGTACTGACGGTAGCATCCTTTTCTGCACTCATTAGGCATGTCCCCAGTAAAAACTCTTGAGAATCTCCAGCTTTTCCCCTTTCTGATACTGCTTTGTTTTTTTTCCCCACCTCTCTGTGCTCCCCTACATTTTCCTAAGGCCTCAGGATCATTACTTCTATTAAGGCTTTTCTTTTAATACTCTTTCAACTTATGGCTGTCCCCCCAAAACATCCTTATCCAGAAATTCCAGTAGATCCCAGCCATAACATTCTGTGCCCACAGTCTCTCAAATCATCTCTTAGGGAACCTGATCATAAACACAGACACTTAGAAAAAGGGCAGGCATAAGCAATTCACTCATGTAGCGGACTGAAAAAGAACACAAGACAACATGGAAAAGTTTTAAAGAAAAAAAATAAGTAAAGCTCCAAAAAACTTTCCTCATATTAACCACAGGAATTACAATGTCTTGTAAGTCTGAATGATGATAATCAGGAGAAATATTAAAGAGAAAATAGCACAATTTCAGGAAAACACAAAAGCAGATGCCTGCATGAAAGCAACCCATTAAAAATGAGTACCACAAGCACATATCTGAAGGGAAAATACCTGACTTTAAAAAAAAATAAATAATATGTAACTGCTTCTTGATATTAACAGTTTTTCCAGTTGGTGTCAGGACTAACATGTGGAGGCATGGGGCATGCATGCTTATGGTGGTCTGAGAGAGTAACTGCAACGTGTCACAGTACAGGCAACAGCAGAGCTACCTATAGCTATTGTCATCAGCATTAAGCATGTCATCCACAGGCGAAGGAGGAACCTAAACACCTTCCCCACCAGAAAATCTGCCTCAACAAAATATATTTATCCTACATGAAGACAGACCCAAGCATTCTCTGAGACAGGTATTCCAGGCCCACCTTTTAAGTCAAACCTTAGGCAACTTTATTTTCCTCAAAAAAAAAAAAAAAAAAAAAAAAAAAAAAAAAGAAAAGACATGCAGTAGGAAGTCACAGCTGAAGAAAAAAGGAGAAAAAAAATCACACTGCAACATTCTTGAAGACCTAGGTGAACAAAAGCAAAACAGGAGATTAAGTGAACTGCTAAATCAGCATTATGTTACCTACAGTAAAATTAAAATACACCTTCAACAAGTCCAAGCCACAGATTTGGCATTCTGTTGACATGCCAATGGTAAGAGTCTCAGTGGACTGGACACACAACTGGGAATAAATTAATAGGATTTTACATCTACAAAGTCATAAATCTTAATACACACAACTTTTATAGCCAACCACTTTTCCAGTCCACTGAGTCAACTTGCACCTGGTTACCAGAGACTACCTGAGTGACTGCAGGATGGCAAAGATCACTGCTAACAACACAGCTACCACTCCTTTGCTTTTGTGACTTAACCTCTTTCACAGCATCTCCAGTTTCCACAAGGAAGAGCAACAGCAGTTATGAATTCATTCCTCAAACAAAGAAAAAAAAAAAAAAGAGTGCACTACTGCCAGAACAGAACTGTAGAAACACCTCTAATCAGTTGTTCTAACAAAATCTAATTTTCCTCAGATTTATTATTCTAGAGGACTTTGGATTTCTTTGATTATGTGGAAAAAGTTCAACCAAAAAAAAAAGGAAACAAGCACACTGAGACTGAAGAGATGGAGGTCACAGATACACACCTGATTTCTAAATTAAATTTAGCAGATTTGAAAGTTTCTCAATACACAGCTCTGTAGAAGGAAGTCCTTGATCTATAAAAGACACAGAGCATATTAGAAGCACAGCTTGAACTCTATGAATAACTGAAGGAGTGAAGCTTAATGAATTCTTCCCCACCTTCTATCAGAATAGCCCAGGAACAGCTCATGATTTTCAGGGATATTTTGTTCTCCAGAAGTTATCTATGGAATCCTTTCCATGAATTACCATTTACTTATACATTCTGCCTGGATAGATAGTTGCTCTTATTCAATGTTGGAAATTCCAGCTGTATTGACTGGCATGTAGCTCACAGCACACCTCTGCTCCTCCCCTGAGCATGAGTAGCTCTTTAAAATTTGTGATTGTGTGAATTCCAATCTCAAACCTGATTCAGTGGTTTGTTTTTGTGAATGTGTTAGATTATTTCCTTGCAAGCAGTAAACATTCATGCTATCAGTGCAAGCCATATTGACAGAGCTCTAGGCAGACACACTGGCTGTTGGCCAAAGCAGGTGATCACCTCTCCATGCTCAAGTAGAGCTTGCATCAAAAATAGAGAGAGCAGTAAAGAGCTTCCTCCTTCAAAGAGGCCACTAACAGCAAGTTACGAGTGGTGCTGTAAAGGGTAAAGGTATTATTATACTCATGCAAGGGAATAGGTACAAAACTGCAAATATTCGTTAAAGTTTTTAGTGCCATATTTATCCCAAATTTGCTAGGAGGAAAAACTACTGAAGATATGTTGTTCTATAAAACTTATGTAAAACTCTTCTGCCTTCATAAGAATAAAGTGGACTTTGATAAAAGGCTAGATTAGCTGTGCAGAGGGTTGGACAGTCCAGAGGATGGCTGCACAATGCTGTTTCTAACAGAGCAGTACAACAGATGTCAGTAAACTCAAAAAATCTCATTTTTATGCTTTGAGGCTTTTTTAATTCTCCACAGTTTTTAGTCAGATACTTACTTCTCTCATTTACACAAAAACATTCTTGTCAAGCATATGGTCTGCACTTCTTAAAGCTTTATCTCCAGATGTGATGCTTTCAATCTGCTGTCAGTAATCTCCAAAGGAAAACTTCACAATTAATTCTTATTCAGGATCCTAGCTCAGAAAAGCCCTTGGTTTTTATGTTAGGAACTCGAGAGGTCTCCCCACTCCCTTTCAGTTTAGGAAAGACAATTCCCCCTTACAGGAAACTTTGTTACAGGAAACTATGGGAAGCAAGGAGAACTGTTGAGCTGAAATATAGTTCAGAATATCCTCTGTTCAAATGAATAGTCATTCTCCTACAGCATCAATTCCACAGTTATGCCTAGAACACACACAAAACTTGAGGGAACATTTGTCACAAAACATTATTTAGTTAAAAGCCAAAACATTTCAAAAGGTATTTCTTTTATACAGGGAAAAATGGAACCAACTTTGACAGCATTTAAATATTTTGTTTTACTTTAATATTAAGAAAATGTATTGCAGCTTTCACAGTATTTTCTTCCACAATTTTAGTTGCACACAAAAAAACATTTAACAAAACAGCATAGTAAAGAGTCATGATTTCATGGTTTCAACTCCACCAACAGAAATGTTTTCATGATCTCAGACTGAAATCTGGAGGGAGAGATGATTATTTCATGTTTCAAAATTCAGATCAACTTTCCAACAAAATCGTGA
The DNA here is from genome assembly GCA_013399115.1 of Anseranas semipalmata. Taxonomy (NCBI): domain Eukaryota; kingdom Metazoa; phylum Chordata; class Aves; order Anseriformes; family Anseranatidae; genus Anseranas; species Anseranas semipalmata. The sequence goes on from VXAA01002052.1 coordinate 337,678, forward strand.
AAAGCTGAAACTTCCTGAACAAACCCAGGTCCAAAAATTTATGTAGATGACAGTTCTGATAGAAGCATTGATGCATTTATTTTTTTTATTCTTGGACCTTGGTAAGTGGATAAAATGAGCACCAAAACAGACAAATCCAAATAGAAACTTACATAGTCCAATATTTAGTTATAGACAGTAAGTACTTTGTGTCCCACTTCTAAATAGTCTTGACAATTAAACCTGAACATCAGGCTCACCCCCCATTAATGTGTCATAGCAATTTCAGGATGAATGTGAAGTGGCTAAGTGATCCAAGGCCAGTTTTTAAAGGTCAAGTGCCTGTTGCAGAAATAGTACACTTGTCAGTAGCCTCAGTTGATGCAAAAGATTGCACTGGCACTGAAACTTGACTGCTACCCATCAGTGCTGGTATGACTCTCTCAAGAATAGTGCTAAGGTACATTAATAGGGCAATGTGGAATAAATATTATTAAAATATGAAGTTGTATTTCTGCTGAAGCAATTCACAGGCACTCGAGCAAAACAATCACTCTTCTTTGTGTGCAGAGGGTTTCTATGCACTGCTAAGGAACATCCCCAGGACTATTCTCACTCAGTAACATCTAATGGAATAACAATGGTCAAAAATATCCTCTTGGATGCAGAGAACATTTTGAATCATACTGGGAAGTAGTAATAGCATATATTGTCAGAATCTTTTTCAGCTACAAGTATCCAAACACTTTAAAAGAGTAATATTTCAAGTCATTTGTTACCCATTTCCACAAAAAAAAAAAAANACCATAAAGGAGTTAAGCAATTTGCTTGAGAATATTCAAAGTCAGGCAAGAACAGCTCAGTGCCAGTAGCATGAATAGACTTCTGCTCTTCTGATTTCCAGTTCCCCATCCCAGCAGCACCTCTCTGCAGTGACAGCACTTGGTAGCTCCTTTAAGGACTGCCTCCCCGCAAGAGATACATTAACCAAGATATTACATACACTCCAGCAAACACATCCATGCAGCAGTGAGAGGATGACAGTGCATCATTCTTGCTAAGCAAGACCCCGCTGAAGTGAGTGATACCCATATCTCATCTTTTCTAAAAGGCTAGGCTACATATTTAAAGTATTTGGAAGTGTAAATACTGCCTATGCATTTTATGACACAATAAAAAGTGGTTTAATGCAGCAATAAAAACTCAAATATGCCTTGGCAAAGTTATTTTAAACACAGTTCTAAAGCTGATAGCTACTAAGTTTTAGATAATTTCTGAAAGGCCTTGGCACAATACCATTTAAAATGAAAGTAAAATATTCTGCATATCAAGGCTTGCTAAATAAATCTCAAGGTTTTTATGGCACTAATGAGTGAGCATGAGCACATTGGGACTGTTCAGTAATTCATATTAAAGCTATATATATTGTAGGTGCAAAAAACAGAATATGGCATATTCCTTAGTTCTAAAACATATTTCCATCCTATCTGGAGTAACATGGTTGCAAATGGGAAATTCTTTGGGTTCAGACAAGAATATTCAAGACAGTAACATAGGGCACAAGCAAGATCAAACCATTTGAAGAACTAGAAACATCACATACTGCATCCTGTCTATCAAAACCTCACACAACTGAAACGATGAAGTCACACAGTAAATTAAACTTTGCTCACCATGGTCAGTACTTCTTAATGGCTTGCCCTCAGTGGTGCACCTGGACAATCTCTCACCCACTGCAAAGAGGAGGGTTTCACCTCTACCATTTCCAAGTCATCAGGGTGGGAGGCCCACGGCCATCCCAAACCAACTTCATAGCATTAGCAACCCCCCACAACAAGCCAGGGGGCCCAGCTGTTCCCTGCAGGCATCAGGGACGTCCCCAAGGTGAGTGGACATGCCAGCAGTGTTGCCAGCAGACATGGTGCAGCCATGGCTGGAGCATATCCTGCTTCATCTGGGCAAACATCTATGCAAGGTCTACCCCCAAGGCGGCCATGAGTGGTGATGGAAGTTTTGGCAAAAGTTAAAAAAAAAAAAAAAGCACAAGCTTGATGTGGAGAACTTGAGAGGGGAAAAAAACATTCCTTCCCAGTCTGCGTACTCAGCTCAGGAGCTGGGTTAGCAAAGCTTTGATTTTTGCACACTTTAATCCAAACTGATGCATTTCAACAGAAATTAGTCAGACATTGCTCTCAGCAAAGCTGGCTAATCTAACAGAATGGTCTCCATCAGTAATTGCTTCACCTGGCACTAACACCCCTCAGCTAAATCACCCTCCCCACAAAGAGCCCTGCTCTACACCTTACAGCAGCTGCTTCAGCACAGGGCTCATGGGGCAGGAAAGAATGCATTTTCTTCTGAACCATCACAATCCATTCCAGAACTGCTAGACCTACAGGGTCATGAGCCACAAAGGAAGCTTGCTTTAAACATGTACAGTACATAGAATAGAGCAGGGTAGGTTTGACCTTTGTCAAGTAGTTCAGTTTGAGAATTGTGATTCAATAGAAGTTAATACACTGAAAAGTTTTCCAGTGTCCATCTTTGCACCACAATTTGCACTTTTATTTGCCTTCAAAGTCCTTTTTTTAATAAAAAATATTAAGAGGTGCTTATCTCATGTTAGTCAGAATTATTTGGGTGTTCTGGCAGAGAAGCCTGGTATTGCCTGCTCCTGCACTCACCTGGGATCAAATACTTTTTCCCTTACCAAGGTTAGCTAGCACACTTCCAGGGAATCAAAGCAGTATTACAGCAAGATAAAAAATAAAATATACAGCATCACCAAATCATATGCAAGTAATTGGCAGAAACAAGACTCCGTCTCCTGATTTAGACACTGTGGAGCCCTCTTCTTGTTAATTAAAAAAGGTTAGGTGAATGATTTAAATGAACAATTCAGAAGAAATATGAACCTTCCTAAACCTTTGTTCAAAATAAGAGCTGAAATTTCTGGAGACTCATAAAAAAGCTAACTCCGGTCAAACATAGGCTTGTGCTTGCACGCATATGCGTGCATGCACTGAGCTCTCCACTCTCTCCTATACTTCCCACATTTAACAAGCAGTAAAAGTGTCAGAATAATCTTGAAGAATAATGCCTGCATCAATAGAAAATTTTCCAGTCCTTACCACCTTTAGTAACAAAGTGCATTATCCAGGGCAGGACTTCTGGAAACATTTTTTTGAAAAAGTTATGATAGATATAAGATGGTTAAAGTAATAAAGAATAATTTTTTTTTCATTGTCAGCCAAAAATATTTTGGCGAATTTCATTTTGTGCTTGACTTTTTAAAATGACATTTAGTCTGACTTAGAAGAGGCTATTCTTTTTTTTTTTTTTTTTTATAAACTCAAGTGCTTTTTGGCACTCTACATAAACACCTCTAGCCACACAATTATTTACAACTTGAATGTGAAAGAATGTCTGCTTTGAAAACACCACTCAAAACTGAGGTTAATGCTAAGGAAAAGCAAATAGGAGTTACTTAGGCACAGTAACGCAGCTGGAGCTGGCTTACTGCTGATCTTCCTGATGTGCCCAGAGGACTGTGGCTCTACCTGTACATATCCATGTAAAGATGCCTGTACCAAGAACCCAGCCTAACATACCTTAAGAGCTTATCTACTCAGGAGAGTAAATGCAAGTCATCTGAAGGCATGGAGTTAAAGCCAGGAACTTGAAGTATTTTTAGATGAAAGTTGCAACTAAGACGGAATACTGAGATGGTACTTTAAACACATTTTAAGGCAATATACCCTGACTTCAGAGTCAATTGATTTACCTTCTGTTTTTAAAGCATGTATGTGAATAATAGCAAGAAAACAGAAAACTGTAAATGCCAGCCTTTCAGAAAGTGCAAGTTTTCGATTTGTTTTGATGATACATAAGTAATTACATTTAAATTTCATTGAGGGGAAAAAAACACGACAATAAAGGTATCGGAATACTTTGCACTTCAGGAGAAACAGACTGTTTCATCCTGAGGCAGCATGAGTTCATTCCAAGACCCAAAGCCAAAAGAAAAATTAAGTTTGGGAGCTAATTGCTCATCAGAAACCATCATGCTACTCCAGAACACTCTCAGTTCTAACACCTCTCATTACTCTGCTGGGTCTATGTTCTTCTTTTCTTAAAAACAGGATTAGAAAACTATAATCACACTACAATTTCCTGCCAGTAATTCCAGTAGGTCACACCTCAGCACAGCATCAGCAGTTGTCTTTTCAATCTGAGACAGCAGCAGCATGAATTAGTGACCTGCCAGATTTCACAAAGCAAAGTGCCATTTAGTTTCACAAAAAAAAAATCACAACCAAGAAATTTATATTGTAGAAGAGTAAAGAGAACACAATGTGCACATTTATCAAATATGTATCAATTACATGGGACCTTGGGCATGGATGGAAACAACTTTATCCGGCTTAGTTTTACCATATCTCCCACAAGAAATTCCTAAACTGTATCTCTTGATGCTCAGCTTCTTCACCTATGTCTACAGAAAATTAAGTCTAGAGAAATTCTTGTAGTGAACAAAGAAGTCAGTGTCATTTAACTTTAGAGGTTTAGCATTATTTAACCACTTCTAAGCCAAGAGACAATCCTTATGATATCCCTCAGTCTTCCAGAGTCTGTTCCTCAGGGCAAAAGCAACCTATATGTACCAGAATTTAACCTTCAAGTTTTTCTTGAGAATTTCAAAAATGAAATTAGCTAAACTTTGTCCAAAGCATGCTTAAATCAGCTTCAAAGAAGTGAAGAAAAAATCAAACTGCATGGTGCAAAGGCTGGCTTCTGCACAAGTTTCAGCTTGATTCAATTTTTGGTCAATTAACTTGGAGTTCATACACCATATTGTGTGGAAGGGGACTTACGGTATTCAAAGAGATACTGAAATGGTGCATAAATTTAAGTTTATGCATCGGTTAAAGCTCCACACTGAACTGGGCTCCTATATGTGATTCTTTTAATGCTAAAAATATCAGACTTCAAGACTTTAAAGAATTTCCACATCCCACAAATAAAATACGGGATAGAGAATATGTCAAAAATATAGAAATAATCCTGGCCTGTAATTCTGGCTAAGAGTCTACTTTGCATTTAAAAAAAAAAAAAAAAGCTTTAATCAACTTGGATTGTATATTTTGCCTGCAGAAAAAAAAAAATCTGTTCCATAACCACACAGATGAAAATACAAGTTCTAATTAATGAATCAATCTAAACAGCACTTGAACTACTGTTTTTACAACATAAGATTTACATTTTCCTCCTTTCCCTCCCAAAAGGCTACACATTCCTTACTTGCTCATCTGCAGGAATTTACAGGTGTTTAATTAGCCATGGTAAGCCTTAGTTTTTGCTCCCTGAGCACTATCAAAAAAAAAATTGAGAACTACAATGGAAACATATTTTCCCTAGTTCATATCAGGATCTGGTGGCATGCATAATTACACATAAATCAGAGTAACTTCCTGTGTTTTGCTTCTTCAATAAGAAGAACAACACCATCACCACTCCCCCACTCTACTCCCTGCAATTTAACTATACATATATTCACAAACAGGGCTTCTATTACAGTTGATATCATGTAGATGTGATGTTAAAGTGATAAGATATGCACAAAAGGACCAAAAAGTTCCAACGATTTGTACTATTGGGGAAGCATGCCAGGCTCCCCATCTAAATCCACCTTATAAATAGAGGTATTCTAGTATAAAAAACTTCTCCAAGTATCCACTCTAGTTTAAAGGCAAGTTTGTTCAATGTCAGCTTTCCACAAATATCAATGATTGAGTTTAGCTCATAAATGTCATCTGAAAGCAAATTTGAAGATTGCCTCCTCCAATATTCATACCAAAATAGCAGGTTTTATGTTAAAGGCCACCACCTGACATACAGAAAGAACATTTCCCTTCCCTCTCTTCTCCCCACCCCCCTTCTTTCTCACCAGAGCCTTAGCATACAAGGACTTAAGTAGGAAAGAATCTAACTACACTCCTTTCAGAAAAATATGATTTCAAAAACAAAGTTTTTGAAGTTTTATTCGACAGTAACCAAAACTTAAAGCTATCTGTACATATCAAACCCCAACACAGTACAATTTTCCTCTCAAGCAAGCTGTTAGTGACAGCAGTAGAAGTGATGTTAAAGGGAACTCAAGCAGACAAGACAAGAGAGACAAGGCAAAGACATTAGGATGTATGACAGCATAATAAGCAAGGGTCTACTTTGCGTCAGTAGACCTGGGAACCTAGTAGCTCCCCCATTCCAGTCCCTCCCACACACTGGGTAACCCTAGCCATGACTGGATATGGGGCAGAAGCATTACTTAACACAACACGCTTTCAGCCTTGGAAAAAAAAGACTGTGCTGTCACTGCCATTAGTTTTCTAACCAGTTTCCTTGCGACAGATTTGATAAAGCTTCACTGGAGAGCACTCATGACTAGTCTGAGTAGTTCAAACAGTGCTTTGTGCACCAGCACAGATTTAACACAGGCTACAAGGCAGTACTACTTCTAACACGCAGCTGGCATGAAAGAGAAGGAATAAGTTTAATAATAGCGCTGTGGCCATGATGTTGTATGAGTTGAGGAGCACTACTAGTGAGGAGGGGTAATAGCTTATTTAATGATCATATCCTGAAAAGCTCATTCATAGAAGCCATGGCCATCACAATATCCTGGCCTGGGACCGGTACAGATTTAACAAGTCTTACCTGTGAGGTTCTGCTTTCAAAGGCATTTTCCCAGAATCCGTGCCCCTTGCCCTCAGGTGTCTTTCCAGCCTTATGAAACACTAATTCCAAACACACAACCTTCTTGCGCCACATGAAAACATACTGCACTAAAGTAATGTGTAAAGCAACACATTTCCACAGCAGCAACAAATACTTCTCTCCTGCAATGACCATCAAAATGTCTTACACATACACTTTCCAGAATGTATTATGCTTCATCACATGCATCCACTACTCTCTGGAAAGAACTATGCAACCACTAGACAGTCTGCTAACCCATACAGACCTATCTACAGAAGACAAGCAGTGAAAAGTCAGCATGACAGTTCTCTTGCAAAGTCTCTCTACCTCTTGAATAAAGACCTATGAAAGTCAAGCAAAGAAAATAAGATTCGCATCTCTACTTGATACTATATACTCATTAAAAGTAATCAAGAATTTAGAGAGATCTTTTGTAGCACATTTGAATTTTCCCATTTTCCACCCCAAAGTAACTTCTTCATGCAGCAAAGAAAATGGCTACCCACCACATAGATGAGCAGGTCTCCTAAGAACACAAGATCCACAAATTTTTCAAGTGCATGTGCAACAGTTCAGTATAAAAAAAATCCCTGTACGTGCTTATCTTCTCCTAGTCTGCAAACGATTTAAAGGCTTTCTCCTGATAAGAATTATCAATAGGAGAAATACAGTTCAGAAGCTGAATGTCAAAGAAACTCCCCAGTTCTGATCCATATGTTAAAAAAATAATTGTGCAAATTCTGAACAAATAGTAAATTTGAGAAAAGCGCAGCCTCCTTCTGGCCATTTTATGGCTTAAAGGAGAATAAACTCATTAGATTGCCCACTACGAATCATATGATCAGTTAGAACTGTACCTAGAAATAGGTATGAGGTGGGTGGGTTTTCCTCTCCCTCCTCCTAAATAATACTACTACTATAGCTCTTTGTTCTGAAAGGTGGGAATACAATGCAGTGTACAAGGTGTGTTTACTTTAAGGGAACAAAATTCAAATTCAGGAATATATTCTAGAAGCCCCAGTCCCATGGAGACCTCAGACTCTTGACTAACATCATGAACCCGTGCCAAAAATCAGCCCAACAGAAGATTCAAGTGACCTAGAGCATGCAGGAATACAGCATAGCCTAATCTAACAATGACCAACTTTACATACATCTATACAAATATAACTAACCACAAGACATGCTTTTCGATACCTAATATACATATTAACAAGGAGAGTTACTATATAAATGAAATTCAGTGTCACTACTATGTAATCAAGCATCTGCTTTTAGTAATATAACCATAACCACCACACAGATATACTGCCTTTCCTTGAAGCATACCTGCACCAGCTCAGCACAGCTTGGCTGAGGCAACAGAGACCAGCCATAACAAGACATCTCTTTCATGCCAAGACCAGAAAGTGTTTGCAGTAACATGCAGATGTGTAAATACAGAGAAATATTTTCTTTTATTAAGACATGAAGAATGTTTGATTAGTATCTGAGTATTTGCCTTTAGCATCCTTTCAGTTCCTCCTAAGTCTTATTCTGAGGGTTAAAAGATGACTTTCAGCACCTAGAAGGTGTGGTAATCCTCAGTAAGCGACAACAGAGCAGACAGATACTCAAAGTATTTTCCAAATACATTTGAGAGGTGTCAGTAGAAGTTATATTTGTAAATATACATGGAAGCATTTAAACATGTACAGCATATTGCTTTTGCTAATAGAACTGTACTTTTAGAAGCAATAAAGCTCAGCACTCTTACCTTCTTCTAGTTGCATTAGAAATGACTGTTTGAGGTTGACTGAAGCTCCTGTTAACGGATTTTGAAGGGAGTGCACTTTCTCCACCTCTTGTTTCAGAAGCCTCTCATCCTATTTCAATGTACATCTTGTGCCTCAAGTTGTCTGGGAGTTGCTCTCCTGCACGCTGGTTAACATCTGATCACATGGGGAGTTATCTTGACCTTAGCCAGGCTCTCCCCCACCTCAAACTAGATTTGAATTACAATTTCCAATGCTACTTGCAAACAAAGTCAAATATTTGGCAGAAAGCAAACCACACCAGCTTCATGTCTTGTCTGTTGGTGGTGCTTCTGTATCAGCACTTCACAGTACTTGGAGAAACAGCCATTACTTGCTCCTAGTACACTAGGCAATTACATCCAGCTGCTCCAGCTCTTCACTTTAGTGCATCAAACAGGTGTAGGGCTTTTTTTTTCCCCCATGAGTTCAGCAACCACAGATTTTTACGGAAGGCAAACAAATACATGAAAATGCCATAGGAGAGCCTCCCTGTTCTCTTTAGTGGAGACGATTTCTTCCTCTGTTCTCTCACTGCTCCCTGGCTGCATATCCCCTCCGGCAGCACACCACAGGCTTGCCTTTGATAAGATATCCTCCATACTGCTTGAAGGCCTTATGGGGATCTCTGCACGTCAAGGTGTGAACAAGAAAAGGCTGGGCGGTAGCACCAAGGAAATCCCACAGCAAGGAGGAAAGGGGGCTCACCAGCCAAGGTCCAGTCCCACAGCGTCTAAGTAGTGAAGGTCCAGAGGCGACCAGGTCCAACTAGTAGTCTAGCTCATTAGGCAGTTTCCTACGATAAGGCAGGTCTGAGGTCAAGCTAGGAAATCAATCCACAGTTCAACATTAAGATTAGATCCAGCATTTACTAGGCAGGTCTGTAGTGATAGCCAAGGCCAAGCCAGGAAATCAGCCTCCATGCTAAGATTTAGATCAAAAAACTCCACAGCTATAGAGACATAGAGATCAACACTCTTCCAAGAAAGCTCAGAGAAAAATGAGGGGCCTAGAGCTGGGCTTAAATAGAGCTTCTGTGCTCATGGGTGTGGATAGAGACCCAGGTGAGGCTGTTCAGAGTAATTAAGGCTTATTAGTGCCATCAGGGCCTTAACAACATGCACCTGAGAGCAACAGCAAATTGCAGTTCCTCTCATAGGGCATATTAACACAGAGTGAGGTGTGATTACAGCATTGTGATGGTTTTTAATTCCTTCTGTTAGCTGGTTGGTTTACTTTGTCACTTCTCCCCAACAAGGATCTCTCCCATCTATGCACCTGGATAAGATACAACCAAGGAACTACTTTATTTTTCTATGCTCTGGTACATTCTTTTGGAGACTTTATGATTCTGTTTCCCTTCTGAGAGACTTCTGAAAGCTAGCTACATAAACACAGCCCCCAGTGATGTACACACCATACTCAATGGATGTGAGGTTCATAGCAGAACCTGTAGTGTTTATTTCCTATTAATTTTACCCTACAATGAATTTAAGTATCAAATTGCTGTTCAGGTCTGTGTGAAACTGGTATGCCATTACAAAGAAGTCTTTTCAGAGAGAAAACTTTGTGCTATTACATCACTTAAAATTGTAAAAGTAATGATAACTCCTTCACCAGTGTTTTGATCCTGTCCCACCATCGGTACAGCTTTCAGTGCTCTACCCATGTGCTCTGTGCTAGCATACTCCATCACTTGCAGGAAGGAGTTACATGTTGCACACAGTTACACAGTTAATCAGGTGGTGACAAATATTCCGTCCTGTCTTTCAGTAGTCCCATTTTTTTCTAACCCATTGTCACTGCGGTCTTTGCATTTTATTTTTTCCCTGTGCAGCTTCCTCAGGTATCTTTTGGGGAAATCAGCTGGACAATATGAGCAATTAACATAGTGATACAGAAGCTAATTGCACTAATTAGTTGCTGGATAGCCAAGAAGGGACGTTAAGAGACCAAGGCCAATTCACAAAGAAAGGACAGATAAAAACAGGTCTCTCAAGGTGCTAAAAGAAAGGGAACTCATATGCATACGATGTAGCTTGTGGCTGAAGCCAGTATGCTCAGTTTTATATCTGGTTTTCAGGTAGCAGGTTTGGCAGTGTTCTTTGGCCTTCTGCCTGATTTATAAAACCTGCTGGCAACATGACACTTCTCTATTTCAGGGAGAAAGAGTAATGTGTGTCTTATACATGCAACAGTGGAGATGACCAGCTAGGAGTCACCTCTTCTTGCACAGAAAAATCCTGCTGAATTGTCAGAGAAAAGGCTATGAGGCCATGGGGAGACTGTGCTTCAATATGGCTCCTAGCAAGCGCCACAGAGCAATGCGTGGACAGTGACCCCCAGTTGTAGTGGTCTGCAATTAGAAAAAAAATATATCTTCCTGAGGTATACAAATGTATTAATCCACTATTCCCTCTCTACATGCAAGCAGAGTGCATCATTCAAAAAGACAACAGCCAGAAGAGAAAAATATGGTAATAGCTGGTTCTAGATAAATAAATAGTAATAGTTTTCAGTTAACTGAGGAAAATGAGGCTAATTTGAGAAGGATGGTACCACTCATAAAAGTGAAATAGTTCAGACAGAAGTTTTAAACAAACAGAAGGTGAAAATCCAGAAGAGTTTGTGACTGATTTAGGGTTAAAGAGCTAATCTTGCAATCGCAGTTAGCAATCACAGTAATTGAGCTCTTGATAAGAGACCAGATGGTGATTACAACTGGGAGAAAACATCCAAAGAGACTGATTACTAGAAGTTTTGGATTAACACTTAAAAAAAAAAAAAAAAAAAAAAAAAAAAAAGAAAAAAAGAAAAAAAAAAAAAAGAATATATCAAACAAAGGAATTTGTCTACTTGAAGTTGATGCTGGGGATTGTCCAAAGTGTTTGATGCTAAAGCCACTACAGAGAATGCAAAATGACATAATGACATAAACAGAACAGCTTGAATGACTCGGAGAAAGAACACAGAAATTTAGCACAAAGAGCTGCATACAATATGCTCATAAGATAGTAAGTCTTAAGTGCCTTAAGCCTGGGAACATAAAACTCAGTTTCCCATAAATGCTTTCAAGCGAGAAGTGTCACAGTCCTCCCATAATGATGAAGTCAAACTGAATTACATCTCACAAGTTGAAGAACAGACCTTCACTCAAGGTATAGAAGGTGACTAGGACTCTGTCCACATGCTCAAAATTTTAAGTCATTATATGATGCCCAGACAAGCTGAAACAACTATAAATGATTTAATGACTTTGTCAAAATGGGTTTGGAAAATAGCCTATTTCCCTAAAGCAGGAAGATGATTTTTTTGATCTGCAATGTATGAATTATAAAATTCATGCAAAGTTGAAAAAGATGTAATAGTTACAGGCACACACACTTCAACTTTGACAAAAGTCTAAGGAGCTGAATTTAGACCTGCAGTACATACACATCACTGGGCATTCTTTTCTTTCAGTTCAATCTCAAAAGGAGCATGGACTATAACTGCCAGGTCATCTTCCAAAGCTGCAGGTACCTTCAGAAAAAGTTACCAATAATAT
>VXAA01002052.1:349775-477918 GCA_013399115.1 Anseranas semipalmata
AAAAATATAATAAATTTTTAAACAAAAAAAAAAAAAAAAAAAAATCAAACAGGGATACTGACCTTCAGAAAAAAAAAGACATGCAGAAAGGTAGCTGGGGAATAACTGATGTCCTAGAGCAAAGCAGACACAGATATGTGAAAGCTTGAAAAACAGGAGAACTGCCCTAGACAATAATTCTCATTTCCAATTCAGCCCCTCTAAAAGATTCTACAAATAAAGAGTTGCTTGTCAAATCCTATTTTCATTAGACACAGTCATGGGATTCATACAATTTAATTTCAGCTATCCAAAATGAGTATCTGGTCGCAGCTTGTTATTTAGGTTCCCTCTACAGTAAGTGGAGAAAATGAGGTACTTTGAGAGGATTCATCTTTTTCATGTCATTCTAGGATAGTTACTTAAGATAGTAGAATTAATTGCTCTCTGAAGCAATTGATGTCCATTTTATCTCTATTGACTACAGACAAAGTCTAAACATTTACCTTTAATGCGATGCTTCATTTTTTGATGGTTAAAAATAGATAGGAAAACTCCCACTTGTTATGCCCGAGAAAGTAGTCTCTGATCATGGGCTACAGTTTAATAGGCAGGAATTTGAGCAGTTTTCAGTTCAGTGTAAGTTAAAAGATACCACCTTCGTCCCCTTTCCCCTACCACTCCTATTATCCTCAAGGGTACGGTAAAATGCATCAAAATACTGAAGCACACATTAAATAGGGAATGCAGATTCAGATTCTGATGTCTATTTAGCACTACTAAATTTCAGGATGGCACCAAAGAGCACAGATTGGCAACTAGCAGCTTAGATCAGCTTCTGTTCAACAAGGAACTGTGAAGAGGACTTCTCTGAGAAGAATGAGCCAATGTACCAAAAAATCAGTGTGCTCATAATTAAGGATGGTACAAGTAGCAGCCCTGCAGTTGTAAGAGGTTGCCACTCCAGGTAGACCAAAAGGAATTAGTGAGACTTGCAACAAATACTGAAGTACAATAAATGAAAACAGTACAACATAAAATGGAGATAAAGAGAATGCAGTCAGTCTTCCTATGCAGTGGGACACCTAAAACTGAAAGCTGAGCTCCCAAGGCAGGACAGGACTAAAATAAATGGACTTACAACCTCACAAATGGTGATATACTGAGTCAGAAGAGATCTCAAGGTCCCTGTTAAAGCCCTGGGTCATTAAGAAGCTAATTAGATGGCATTAATTATCAGGTGTGTTCAAAATCCTGTTAAATTAAGGGAAATTGTTACTGAATGTGATTTTTTAGTACTAGAAGGGAAAAGGAAAAAGGAGGGAATACTGCTTTTTAGAGGCTCTAGAAAGAGCAGATGCCATATAGAATCATAGAATTATTGAGGTTGAAAAAGACCTCTAAGATCATCAAGTCCAACTGTTAACCTAGCACTGCCAAGTCTACCACTAAACCATGTCCCTAAGCACCACATCTACAAGTCTTTTGAATACCTCCAGGGATGGTGACTCTACCATTTCCCTGGGCAGCCTGTTCCAATGCCTCACAACCCTTTCAGTAAAGAAATTTTTCCTAATATCTAACCTAAACCTCCCCTGGAGCAACTTGAGGCCATTTCTTCTTGTCCTATCGCTTGTTGCTTGGGAGAAAAGACTGACCCCCACCCCACTACAACCTCCTTTGAGGTAGTTGTAGAGAGGGATAAGGTCTCCCCTGAGCCTCTTTTTCTCCAGGCTAAACAACCCCAGCTCCCTCAGCCACTCCTCGTAAGACTTGTTCTCCAGACCCCTCACCAGCTTCGTTGTCCTTCTTTGGACACGCTCCAGCACCTCGATGTCCTTCCTGTAGCGAGGGGCCCAAAACTGAACACAGGACTCGAGGTGCAGCCTCACCAGAGCCAAGTACAAATTGCATAGATGTTTCCATTGCACTTTGCTGACTAGGAAGATTCCAGTAAGACAGGGCTCTGTAGGCTCTGAGTAGCTGCTAAACAACACAAGCAAGGTTTATTTTACATCCAGTTGTGTAGGAAGCTCACCAGTTGCAAACACCAGCAAAATTAAAATGGGTGAATATTTGTTATTGTAAGTTTTATCATCCTCTGACCAGAGCTCTCCCTGATGACTTTACTCACATCAAAAAAGTTACTGTATTCTCAAGAGTCTTGTAAAGTTGAAGGACATTTTAAAAATAACTCACACAGTAGGTAGACCTTTAGCCTCTAACATTGCTTTATTAAATCACAAAAACGATATATTCAGATAACATTAAGGTTCTGACCTTGGATGCACAAAAGTAAGGAAATTCAGAGGAAAGTTTGAACCTCTCTCTGTATCTAACATCAGACTTTTGCCTACTGTTTGCATTGAGGGCTTATGGCACCTACTGTAGCTGCGAAAGATCTCCTAGTGGTTTGGTGACCCTTTCACAATTTGTAGGCACAATAGATTAAGGATACAACTTTAAACTGGACATGAATTATCTTGTGCTTTAAGGTTGAATTCAGATCTTTAGCCAAGTTTGGAAACTTTTTGAGTTCAAATGTTCCTGTGTTTTAAAAGCATCAAGACAAAGCAAAGAAAGACCTCTGATCGACAGCATGCTGTGGTGGTTAATGTAAAAATACAAAGTCTTTATAACCAAGCTGTATGAAGATTGAAAAAGTCTCCTCTTGCCTGAGAATCAGCAGGAGAAATTTCAGGACACAAGAAGAGATTTTTCCTTAGGTTGCAAAGGATTCCAAAACTGGGGTTTAGTATAAAATTATAGTTTAATCAACCATTCCATTATTCTCTAATGAACTAAATTCAGAAACTCACAATGTTTTCCTCCTCAACACTTCATTGGAAGGGAGTTATGAAGAGTTGATTTCCTAATTTACAAACAAAAAAAAGACACAATAATAATTATTATCCTCACATAAGACTGTGATTCCAAATGCTATCACTAAGAATGCCATTGCGGTGCATACATAATTTCTTTTGCAAAATTATTGATATGCTAATAAAAAATTAAAATTAAAAAACAACAACAACAACAACAAACAAACAAACAACACCCTGAACACCTATTTCCTGAAATAAAAAGCAATGCAGAGTAACATAGGATAGTAGCATAGTCAGGAAGCTCTATGAGTGGGAAAATAACAACACCTTGTTTCCTATGGCTCTGCATTCCCAATACCATTGTGTTCCTCACACTCTAATTCCCTCCACCACAGGCACCTCTGTTTCATTCAATCTTTCAGCACTGTTTGAGCTCCCACCATGCTGTTCTCAGCTCCCACCTATCCTCACCCTTCTCCATGGGCCTCTCCAGAGGCCAAGGGAGAGAGCATGGGGTGATGAGTGCATGTATCCCTGGTGAGCCTCATGGGCCACCTCCTGGCTGGGAGATCCAAGGGTCCCACAGGCTCCACATGACCCCTAGACCATGTATCTTGCAGGCCTTTGTGGCCTCTGCCTGTCTGACAAATTTAATTGAAATTTAGCAAGAGGTGACAGATTGAGAATGGCAGGATGGCTCACTGATACAGACACAGCAATCCACTGATCTTCTCTTCCTTAGCAAACCAGATGTTTAAGGTTTCTGAAAGAGGAAATCACACCCTAACTTGAGCTCCACACTACTTTACTCTGCATTACTTAACTCCACATTACTTACCAAGCCACTTGAGTACTCGGCAGATGTCACCTTCTCTTTCAAAGTATCTTCACATCGGGGGGCCTTCCATCTCTCCCAGCCCTGACACTACCCCACAATTACATGTGCAATAAACTGCACATCCCCCCAGGTGAAGTACCTTTGCTTCCCACGTAGTCCCCTCAGGGTGAGCTGGGGAAAAGTGCCCAGTGCCACAGACCACACCAGTGGAGACATTTGGAAAACAATACACAGTGACGGAAATAGAGTTTCAACTGTTTAAGGGGCTCTGCTTTAATGCCTGTTCATTTCCTAAATGATTCTGTTCTCATTAGTTCCACATAATAACTAGTTTGTAATTGTATTGTTGATTACCAATGCTAGACAGGTGACGTAGATTTTGTTCTAATTTTTTAACACAAGGTAATATATTAAAAGGAAAGAAAATAAAACAAAACAAAAAGAAAAAAAAACAACAACCTTTAGGGATTCTAGAGAAAGAAAAAAAGAAAAAAATAAATTGCATTTTCAGCCTAACAACTTTGATAATTTCTTATTAGCTACAACAGGAAATGTTAGGTGATAGGGTTGTGTCTGTACATTTAATTTAGGCTTTTGCATGTAGGTTCTTCAAGATTTCAATTTTATGCTGTGTACCATCTCATGTCTGTCTGGGATATTCGGAAATGTATTTCTAATTGCTTTCTTCATGCAAAAGAGATGCCATGGATTACCAACAGCAGACCTATTAATCATTAATCTAAGTGCAGCTAGTCTTCTGCATATAATATTTATAAGTGTTTATATACCTCTGGCTAATGCTCACAATCAATGATTGCTTGACAAGGCACACAAGAGGGTTATCAAATGCCTAAATCTTTCCAGGAGATTTAGTCTGTAGTTGACCTTTATTCCAAATTACATTTGTGATAAAAAGATTTTTTTAAAAGAAATTATTTTTTAAAATATCTACTTTCACGGGGAACTAAGAAACTCACTGACTACATATTTCATGTAAATCTGGGCAATTTTTTACTGCTGCCTGTCTGGTCTTTCAAATCATCAACAGCTTCTTAATAAGTAGATATGATTTCTCTCTTGTCTTTGTAGTTTCAGAAGGTATCGGTATGAAATAATCCTTATGCAAGCTGTGAGGTGTTGGGGGGAATCAAATTACTATATTAGTTTAATTGTGACTCCCACACCCTGTGAGACCAAGTAGGTAGTCTAATCAAGTTGCAGAAAGAGTCTATTCACATTTTACTTAGTTCTAGTTGTTGGAAAAAAAAAAAACTATTTACATTCTAAAGAGTGCATTCATCAATAGCTGGTCAAACAACATCTAAGCATTCACTTTTTCCTTTAACAGTCAAGCTCAAAAAATTGTTGTAATTTAGCAATGAGAACTACAGAGTCCTCTTTCATTTCAGTTGAGCTTTAATGTTGAGAAACAGAGCCGGTCAAATGATGTATTTCATTTATTTATTTATTTTGCAAATAAACTGTGTGATGATATTCATCCTTTTTTTTCTCCCTGCTTGCATATCATCTGTGAACCAATCCAAATGCTGTGACTGTATATCTTATTTACAACCATTTCCACAAACTTATTTCAGTCTTAGAAATATTTGCAACCTCCTTGCTTTGAATATGTGTTATTTGGTCTTCCTGGTGTGCGACTGGTTGCATGACAGATACTGGGATAAAAACACTGAATCACTTCATAAATAATTTTGCTTGCAAGAAAAGGAATTCTCCAACCATTTGCAGAAGACAGAACCTGGGTGAACAGTTATAAATGTGAGGGGAAAAGCCCCAGATTCCAGCTGTTTGGAATTCTCCACATAATACCTATACCTGACCTCTCCTCTCCTTTTTACTGTGTAAGAGTTATTCCTCTTTCTACCAGTTTTAAGAAGCATTAAGACCTTTACTTTACCTCACAGACCTCTGCCATTCTGACAGACTCCCGCATTACTGGAGTACCAGGCTCTGTGCATGGCACAGCTGCATCATTGCTCTGGAGAGCTCTTGCTCTCATGTTTACCTGTTTGTCCACAGTCACCAGCCAGAAATATGAAAAACAGCTTATGGCTAGGAAGTTGACAATAGACATCTATGGATATCTTATGAGGAACAGAAGTGAAATATTTCTGGAGGTCATCAAGCCACGAGCTTGTATGTATGCTGTACAGTATGCTATGTTTCTGTGCTGGATGCTAAATTCACATCAATGGCATTTGCTGCTGTAACACTTGATTAGGCCTAAACTCTGCTGGATTTCTGCTTCCAGAAGGCCGGGCTTTGGGATTTTTTTCCTTCTGCCTATGCTTTACCTCAGAAAAGGTAGGTAGGTACTTCATTGAATTGATCCTGTATGTCTTCTACCGTCCAGTGATAGCAAAATTACAATCGCATGAAAAGAGGCTAATGTTCAGCAGCAAGCTGTGCATTTCCTTTTGATCCTGAGGTAACTCACGGCAGTGGCAGGTAAAATGATTTTTCAAACATAGACAGAAAAGCCCCTGAGGAAGAAATATGTTGTACAATTGTGAGAGGAAACACAGCCAGGCACCAAGTACGTTTTATTGAGAACACTGCCTCTCTGCTCAGCGCAGACACAAAGCCTCTCTCAAAGGAGACATAACCAATGTTTTTAAACTTTCCGGTTGCTCGCGTCAAAACTGGATGAGATTCACAAGGATCCAGGGTCTTACTGTCAAAGAACCGACGCCTGGAAGGCAGCGATACATTTCTCCAGGAGAGTTTGTATTTGTGTGGCCACAGGAACGCACCTCCAGGCCCAGACACAGCTGCCCAACAGCCCGAAAGAGTAACACCACGCTCTTCAGGCCGGTGTGCCACAGGCTCCGCAGGGTAAGCAGCTGAGAAAGGTGCTCCATGTGCGCATGTATGAACCGGACAAACAGCTGTGCTTTTAAGCCCCTAATTAAGCACAATATTAAGCACATCCCTAGTTTTAAACGTGTAGGTATGGAAATGAACAGTGTTACTCATCTGCTTAAAGCAAAAGGCCCATTTCTGTCCTCGCAAGAGTCCCTCGCAGCCCAGCTCCAATCCCCTTGGCAAGCCCCAGTTTGCACTCCAGTGAAGTCAGTGTCAACTTCAGTGTCAACGGACACTGTTGGCAGGACAGACGGATACAAGATGGCAGACTGGCATGGGACACTCACAACCCACACCCCACAGCAATGCGTTGCTTCAACTTCAGTACCATGAACTTGGTACATAACCTGCCCCGGTGCTGCCTGCCACTTTGTCTGTACACATGCGGGTCACAGCTTTGCCCTTGTGAGTATTTCAAGGCACACATGTTAAAAGACCCAGCCTCATGCCACAGTGCATGATGTTTTATGTAGTGTTGACTCTTTTAGGACTGCTTCTGTTTCTCAGACCCCAAAATGAAACACCTTGTGCCTGTTTTTTCAGGTGTGTTGAATACTGTCAGATTTAGTTCATGCTTTGGAGGAAGGGGAAAGTAATACCTCAAAAAAATTAAAAAAAAAAAAAAAAAAACCAACCTATAATTCCCCCCTGGAAACTACATGTTTCCAGTGGGCATCAAAATATCAAAGCATAATTCTTTTATTCAGTGCTTTTCTTGTAATGCCCTCATATGAACATGTGTTCAGCTTTCCTGCTGAAGGGAGCATCAGGACCTTCCAGAAAGCCAAAGAGAACATCTTGCCCCCATTTCCTGTAAATGCATTCCTTGTAATTCCTAGTTTAGTATGTTTCAGCTTCAGAATCTCCCATTGTGCTCACCAGCAAAATCTGTGCATATACAGATTGAGCTAAATGACAAGAGCCTTTTCCGTCAAGATACTCTTCTCTCAGTATATATACACATTTGTTCAGTTTTGTTGCCAGGCACCTATCCACTCTAATGGAACACAATTATGCCCAGAACATTATTTTTGTAATGTTTTAGAAGTACCATTTAGCACAAACCTGCTATCTTTTCCCCACATGCACGCTATTTACAATTTCAGTGGACCATTTCAATGCTCACTTCAGATTCCATCTCTAGAATTAGAAGCAGAAAATATTAATCACTAAACTATTTTTGCTTGAACATGGTCTAACATATTTTACAAAAAAAAAAAAAAAGTGGAATTTTCTAATGTTTCTTGAGCAATTAGATATATTAGGTATGTGCTACACTAAAGTTAACCTAATTGGAAGTCCATATACAATATTTTATTCAGAAGACATTTTGGAATTTAGCACTGTTAGCATTTACGGAGAAGAGGCTGTTGCTTAGTGAATCTTTTAAAATAGTCCAAACAGACTATTTATCATCTCCAGGAATCTGTAAATGGCTGTTTATGTTTCACTTAGACTTAAGTAAGGTGACTGCTTTCTGGCCAATGAGCAATTTTTAACATACCCTTCAATAGTACTTTCTCAAAAGCTATTACCAGCCTGTGTGCATATAGAAAGATTGTCATCAGTGCATAGGCAAACATCACAACGTAAACACATTTTGAGAGAGAGATGTGCTAAAATTATGCCAAGTGACAGGTGAATATTGGTTCAGGAAGAGTGGCTTTTTTGAGACTACCACCTATAAATTTCATCAGAGCTATGGGCGGAGAATATCCAGAGTGAAAACCAGCCTCTTTTAATTTAGTCTGCGTGTTCTGAGGTAGTCGTTGAACTACTGGTAAAGTGCTTTTTCAATTAATTTTGAAGGCAAGGTAGGATTGATACCAGCTCCATGTTTCCCAGATGCATTATAGAGTCCTCGTTAAATCAAGGACATGACCTTGTCAATCTTAAACTGGATGAAGAAGAACTTGTACAGAGAGGTAAGTTACCTGACTGTGCTAAAAGGGCTGCAAAGGACTGAGGTTCTGATGAGTGTGCTAAGAAGACGCAAAAGAGGAAGGGGAGGGTAGAGGATGAAATCTTGTTTTTTGTGGATTAGAGAAGAAAAGAGATCTTGTTATTTACAGCTATAAATCAGAAGCCCCAATTTCTAGAAGATGTTTAAATCTATTTGGATGTTTAGAATATTGTGTAAAATGCTACAGTGCAAAACAAAGTATAAAAAATGATTTAATGTATAGTGGTACATTCCCATCTGCCTTTGAGGCATCCACTTCAGGTGATATAAATGATAACCTTGATGGTATTCAGAGGTATTTCTGTTCAATTCAGTGGTACTGCATTCACTTGTAGTCACCAAATATGTCTTCTAAGATCCACTTTCAAATACATCTTAACTTAAAAAAAAAAAAAAAAAAAAAAAAAAGTTTCAATTGCAAGCTTCTGTCTCTGGTATTCTTGAGCTGCTTAGTTTTGGAGGCAAACCAGTACTGAATATTAAGCTTCTGCTAAGAGTTTGTTTACTGTGCTAAAAAACTGTCTGAGCACACTAAGCTCTCCAAATCCTATTCCCTGTATTTTCTCTACACACTAACCATAGCCTCGTGGTCAAAATGTTTCCACAAATATGCCATAAGGTTAGTACAAGTAGCAGAGGACTCTGCTACCTGATTGACCAAACTTCATAATCACTGCAGGTTTCTTCCTGAGAGATTTACAAGTCCAAATGGCAGCATGACTAGATGAACAGTAACAACTGTACTGAGTTTACGTGGCAAGGGTTTGGTACCAGGGGGGCTGCAGGGGTGGCCTCTGTGAGCAGAGCCCAGCAGCTGCCCCATGTTAAACCAGAGCCAGCTCCAGCCGGCTCCAAAAGGGACCCGCCGCTGGCCAGAGCCGAGCCAGCGAGCGATGTTGGTTGTGTCTCTGTAAGAGCATAGTTAAGAAAGGAAAAAATGCTGCACAACAGCAGCTGGGAGAGAGCAGTGAGAAAAAGCCCTGCAGATACCAAAGTCAGTGAAGAGGGAGGGGTAGGAGGTGCTCCAGGCACTGGAGCAGAAGTTCGCCTGCATCCCATGAAGAGGACCATGGTGGAGCAGGCTCTCCACCTGCAGCCCACTGCTGCCTTCCTTGAATGTGGTAGCCATGTCTCAGGCTTCCTCTCTGGAATTGAACCCTGAAATGTTCTCCCTGTGGTCACACAGGTAAAACCACAAGGTGCCATGTGGTGTGTGTCCACATTACCCTTATCCTGGAGCATAAAAGCATTGACTCTTAATAGGTATGGATCTGACTCTTAATTGGTACTGGTCTATGTGGGTGAGCAAGAAAACATACTCTCTTCAAGTTGCTGAACCTGTTGGTTCAGAAACTTTCCAATATGGCCACAGAAGTTAGCCCCACACCCTGACTTCTGCAAAAACATGATACCAGCCAATGACCCTTATTCTCAGCTGGTGTCAACCAATATGGTGGTACCAGCTTACACAGGTGAAAACGTGATTTTGCAATATGCGCTCTTGCAGTGTCATGAAGATCAAGAGGCAAACTCAAGGTCTTTAGCACCAAAAAAACCCACAGATTTATACCTTGAAAGCTCAGGATAATCCTCTTTCAGCCGTAACTAGGCAATAGACTGTTCCCATCACTGAATCAGCTGCTGGAGGAAGGTTTCATTACATGTACAAGGCACCGCATTTACATTTTGACCCACTTTAAAGATGGCTGAGGGGGGGTGATGAGTCAGTCAGAAATGCTAATATTTTGGCAGAGTTCATTCCAGAGTCCTAACAGGAAGCAAACATCAGTCTAGATTTAAATACAGGGGCTTACTTTTATGTTTTCTATATGGCAATCATTTAAGTAGCAGTTGCTTTGCCTCTACTCCATTCCCCACTTCTTTTGAAATGTCCTGGCTATACTCCACAGTTCAAAGAGCATGCATACCCTCCAGAGACAATCAGAATGGGTACTGAGCTTTCTGCTCAAAGCAGACCTGGTGATAGTTTTAGTTCAGCTCCAGAAAGCCACTCTTCCTCATGTTCCCACTTCTTCCACTTGAGTTCACATTGCAGAGATCTCTGGGCTGCAAACTGGATTCCCTTCAGATGAGGTCAAACTGAAAGATGCATCCCCGAGGTGCAGTCCTCTGGGCAGTCCAGAGCTAGTCTGAGGTCAAAGCCACCAACAGACACGTAGTGCAGACCTTGGGTACACAGAAGCAACTGTTAGACTGTACACATCTGCTCCTATTGCACCACACTGCCCTCTGATGCAGGCATATCTTCTTGTAACCTTTTTTCCACACTTTGATAATAGAGGGAAATTTGATCATCAGAGTCCATCGATTCTATGGTTTAAACTGCGGGTGCAAAGTCATAAAGTGCTGGAAATCTACCTGCAAATCCTGAGGGGACAAGGCTTTGTGTCACAGATCTGGCTGAGCTCTCCCTGACGGAGCAACGGAAATGGGAAAATCAAACACATCTCTAGAGCTCACTTCTTTTTGGGGGTACACACAATTTTATTCATATTCCTGTCCACCTCACTACCACCACAAAATGTAATGCTTACATCTTGTCCTGATATAAATGAAAAAAGTCCCCAGAATGGCATCACTCCCATCTTTTTTTAATCATCTTCCATTCCCTTCCTCAAAGACATATTGGTTGGGAACCGTGGGATTGCAGAGCCTTACTAGGAGTCCTAATCATTTAGCAATATTCTTAGGGATCTGTTAAAATATACATCAAGGTGGGGGGAGGGAAAATGGGAAGCCTGTTTACCAGGAGGAAATTCATTTTACTGGAAGATTTATGCACACATACCAACTTTTACAATCTAATTCAAAAGACATAGACAACAACTGGACCAACAGTGAAAATAAGAATACTGCATTCAAACCAGTCTGGCACATAACCCTGACACACATAGCAGAGCCTCTAATTTCAGAGATAAATCATAAGTTGTACACATACAAATCTTCATTTCATCACATCTTCTAAGGCAGATAAGCTGAATTCCATATCAATCGCTATGTTCTGATCTTCTAAGCCTTTCATCATTTTAACACAGCACTGAAATAATGGTGCCGAATACTGCAATTTCCAGTATTAGTGAAGCTAGATAGTTTGGAGTTGTTTTTGTAAAATATTCAAATCTTATACATAGATAAAAGAGATGATCTTAAATTACAAGAGGTTCTGCTTACATTGTATTAAAGGTGTTATGGACATTTTGTAGCTACAAAGTGTTGAATAAAGTGTCTTAATAAGTCCTTTATTTGAAGAGAGGTACTGTATGTAACCCACAAATACAGTTATAAATGCGAATTTGAACTGTTTTGTACTTTGCAGGCTGTATTAGCCCAGGCAGTGAATAATGGACAGAGAGCCATTCAGTTCCAGGTCACCACTTGCAAGACAAAGCAGGGCCACTTTGTTGTCCGTTTTTGATGGCAAAGGCAGGATTCAGACATCAGATGAGCTGAAAACACTTCTTTCCCAATTCTCTTTGCAAGCTTTCCATATTCTGAGATCCATGAAACAATTGATTTTCAAACGACAAATATTCATTAATATCATCTTCCAGAGCAGGATGTGTTGTCGCTTGCCTCGGCTCCCTCAGCACATTAGCCTGCCAATGAAGCCTGGAGGGGCTGAGTGACCGCTGCAAGCACCCACCTAGGCAGGAGCACAGATCTCAGCAGGAAGCTCCACTGGAAGCCACCTTCTTCCTGGAAGGGCATATGTTGACTTGTTCCATGTGAGAGCAGTATAATGTCCCTCACCGTCTTGCTCAATTTAGTACATTTGCATTCCTCTGCTTCTTACCGCTGGGAATGTCTTAGCTGGTATTTACTGTTTGGGGTTATTTAAATAGGATCCAAATCTTATTTATCTAAGCCTATTAGAATTCCAGTTCTGTTTTTACACTTTTTCTGAGTTCCAGCTTCAAAAGTATCTTTCTCCCTCCTTTTTTGGTTTGGTCTGTCTTTTTCCTTAAAGGCCCCATCTCCTCGCAAGACCAAATATTTGCAAACTTTTTTTTTTTTTTAATAAACACAAGCATACAAATGTGGGTACCTAACCCCCAAATCTTGCAGTCTAAATGCATCAGCATGTCCAGTCTCTCTCTGTCTCCCATCATTGCCTTTTTTCTGAAACAATGCTTGAGTGCAAAGCTGAAATCCCCAGAGGACCCTGCAGTGTGCTGTCTCATAACTGACAATGCATCAGCCCTCTGCACTCACATGTACAGATATTTTAAAAGGACAAACTGGAAAAGGCCAGTGGTCAGACAAATGTAGGAAACAAAATATCTCTTTATCTTGAAAAGGGCTTGCATGGCACAGTCATATCTTTTCTTACTTGGCCACATAATAGTAGATTCCCCCTCAGGTGAAGACAAATTGAAAAGAAATGGAAAATGACCTATAATTTCTCTGTCCCTGCAAACATTCCACACTAACCAAAACACACAAACCTAATGGAGTTTATAAGGTGAGGGACTTACTAAGAGGGAGGGTTTATAAGAAGTTAATGAGGATTTCAATCAAATAAGTGACTGCCTTCATCCATACCCTCAACCACACACCTTAGAAATATTTAGTTTGAATAAATGGGTTTTCTTATGTGTGCACATGTGTGTGTATATAAATATCTATAGATAGATAGATAGATATAGTATTCTTAGTGAGACGGATAGCTCATGCAGGCTAAAAGCTGGATTAGAAGTAGCTCTGATCTCCAGCCAGAACCAAATACGCAAATTTAGCTGAGAAACAGTCAAGAAAAACATACCTGTGGGACACTGGGCAATACTTGGGGGTCCCTATTGGAATAGAAATGACTCCACTCTAAGACTACTGGGGACCCTTTTGAGAGACAGCCTTTTCCCGTTCAGGAGTCCGCTTACAGCACCAAGTCCCATACTATTAGGGGCACCTGCAACACAAAGAGTATAGGGAATGCCCTGTTGGGCCAGACCTTCGAGCCCAGTACTCTCCAACAGCAGCAAGAGAAGCATCTATTTAGCTGTTTATTCTCCTCATACTCCTGCAGCATCCACAAATCTTGGACTGAAGACGTCAGGGGACACATCCCTGCCTATTTCCATTAGCATCGGTTTACGGACCTGACTAAATGCCCATGAATTTGTCTAATTCCCTTTTGAGCCTGCTAGCGCAGTTTGCCTCCACAGCATCCTATTGCCAGAGATTCAGAAATGAATTTCCTGCTGTGTGAAAAGTACCTTCTTGTATCAGTTTTAAATCAAGTTCTGCTAGTTTCAATGCATACTCCTTGTTCTAGTCTTGCACTAGGCAAGGTCCAGTCTAGGCTAGCAGTCTAGCAGCAGAGACCTAGACCTCAGACTAGACCATCTAGGTCTGCTCTTGGTGACTAACAGTTTTGCATTACCTTATCCATCAATTCTTGATGTCATAAAAAAACATCATATTCCCCTCAACCCTCTCTCCAACCTGTGAAATCCTGGCCTTTTTAGTTTCTCTTCATCAGGCAGTTTCTTCATCCTCTTAGTTTGGTTGCCTTTCCCAGTATCTTTTCTGTATCCACCATGTCCTTCTTAAATTGTGGAGAACAGAATTGCACAAAGAACTCAAAAATACATCAAGGCTTTAAATAGGAGCTAAACAATCCTTTCTATTTATTTTGCTCCCAATACATTCCTAATGATGTCCAACAATGTGCAGACCTTTTTTGGCTGCCACCACATCTAAGCAATGATTTTAGAGGACTGTCAAGGACAACTCCAAGGTCTCTTTCCTGAGTTGTAAGTGCCAGTTTCAAGCTCAGCATCATATAATTGTAATTTAGATTACTTTTCTCTAACTGTATTGCCCTACATGGGTCTACAGTGAAGCTCATCTGTCACTTTTTTTTTTTTTTTTTTACACGTTGAGTTTTGTGGGGAATGCTTTCTGGAGTTCCTCACCCCCAGCACAGCATTTGACTAACCAGAAAACTTAGTATCATTGGCAGACATGGAGATGTCACTGCTCATTCTCTTGTCAGTCAACTGAGGTCTGAGCAGGCTGATTTGCCTTCCTTGCAATTTTGCTGGCCTTTTTGAAGAAGAACTAGGTGTTGTATTAGTCACACACCTGTGGGATCTTCTCTGAGTTCTAGTTTAAATATTTGTCTGTGTTTTTAATTAACAGTAGTAGCTGCCCAGCAACATCCCTTGCTGAAGGACTTCCTCCACAGTGGCATGGATGGAAGCTTATAGTGGTTGGCTTCTCCCTTGGCAGGGCAGTCAGGTAATTCCCCTGTTATGCACCCATACCCTTGTTAAGATTGTTAGCAGCAAAGTGAGATCTGGCCTAGCTGAGGTGTATCAGTCTAACTCGCTCTATATGGAATGGTTCCACCTTTTTCCCCCTACCTTTCTCAGCCAAAGTGCCATGAAAGCTGTCCCACCTGTGGTCGCCTGTTCACTACACTTACACTTTTGCAGGTCTAACTTCTGTGGGTTGTTTTTATTTGTGCAAGAATTCCTAATAAACGTCAGCACATGCAAAGGCCAATGTATATAAAGGGCTTGAACTAGAAATGCACTATAGACCTGCAACTTCGTGATTGTCTAGCAATTACTTTTTAATAGCTCTATCAAGTACTATGAGACAGATACCTAGAAAATACAGTGCCTGTGTATAAGAAGAGGTTAGCAAGGAGGAGAGAAAGAATGTGGATGACTACAGTCCTTGAATTCTGACGTTAGTGGTATGCAAAGCTTCAGAGCAGCTTCTAAGTGAAAAGATAATTAAAGACATGAAGGTCAAATGAAAATGGCATAAAATACAGCACGGGCTTACCAAAAGTAGATTGTACCAGATTAACCTCATACATTTCTTTGACAAGATAACCTACATTCTAGACAAAGGACATGTGATTGATCTCATCTGTCTTAACTTTAGTGAAGTCTATGATAACACCGAGGGAATTATTAGTACAACAGGAAGAGATGGGGATTAGCAGAGAAATTGTGAGGATGAGAAGCTGTCTCAAGTCGGACACAGTGCACTTTTTGAAAGGGAAGGTTTATGGCTGAAAGGAGATTATAAATGAGTTTCTTCAAAAGTCAGCTATGGCCCCACTTTGTAGAACTTTATATAGCTTTATGAAAGTCACTAATTATCAGGGAAGAAATGTTAGTGAAACACCGATGAAAGAATCACTCAGTGTTTTCACTGCAGGGAAAAACTGGACCACAGTACACACACACACACACACACACACACACACAAAAAAAAGGACAAGGTTGAAGTCTTGGATAATAAAATGGGAAATCTAAAAGTATAAACTCAAAGATCACAATCTTTGGAACTAAGAGAAAAAAAAAAAAAAAAACTTACAGACTGAATGCTCCTGCATTGAAAATGGCTAAGAAGAAGAACTTGCTTCCACTTGCTAATTTGTAGGAGAGCTATGAGCTACTAACATGGGAGGGGTGGGTGGTGTGAAAAAATCAAATGCCATCTTTGTATGCATAAACAAGAGCCTTTTCTCTTGTAAGAAAGAAAGAGGGAAAGATTCTTGCTATTCAGAGAAAGAAATATTCAAATAGAAGAGATACAAGGTAGAATTACAGGGTACAGGGATAACCAAGGAACCGATTTTTGTTGAGAAGTATAGAAGAGACTTGAAATAGGAAGACTGAAAGGAGTATTATTTTTATACATTAAATTACTTAGACTAAAAATAAAATTTGACCAAGAACAAATGGTACAAGCTTTACACTGGGACACAGGTTCAACAGACTCAAGAATTAGATGAGTTTTTTGGTGGGAATCAGAGGTACACTAAAACTGATTTTAACATACAGTCTTAAAGTGAAGGAGATCATGTAACAGTGTTTGCACTAGCCAGGGATTGCACTTAATTAACTACGAAATCTTCTTTCCAGTCCTGTATGTTACCTTTAGCAGAAGCAGTAATCCAAATTTGTAACTTAACAAGAACAGTTAGAGAACAAATTTCTCCAGAGCAGAAACTCATTCCCTGGAGGTTGTTTTGTTGTTGTTGTTGTTTATGTTTATTTTTTATTTTTAGCTACAGAAATTTAATCTGACAGACAGTCTTGACAATCAGGAGAGGACCGTGACTTCCTCTTGCAGTGGCCACCCCTTGTGCCAGCAGTGTAGAGGAGAGGAGGCAGAGTCATCCTGTGCGGGTGCATGGATGGCTGTGACCTGTGACAGTCACCCATCTCAGTACACAAACCCTTAAATCTGCCAGGAAGGAGAAACCCTGTGAGCACAGCGATGGGGGTGGACACTCATTTGCCTCTGGTAATAGGTTTCCTCCTGTTTTACATTCACAACATCTCTGTGCAGCTGGCAAAGAAAGGCTTGAGGCACAGGCTACAAATGTGTCTTGTGATAGATTTAATCTAGCTCATGTAAATCACAGGAAGTGTGAAGATGTAGCAGCATGCACTCCAGCAGGACTGTGGCAATCCTGACAGGGATCGGGGGTACACATGCTCCAGTTTAATCAATGCCCGCAAAGTGTGCTTCCCACTCTGCCATTTTTATTTACACATATTCTCCAAAGCTAATAATCCTTTCTGTCCAGAGGATTCCACATCTAGTTATACATCGCAGTTTAATTTGTACTAGATACTGTATGAAAACAAGCAGGGAGCTGAGTGCTAGCCTCTCCGGGTTTCTGTATCTTAATATAGACACATTTCATTACTTTTATCCAACTTATCAGGGTCTTTCTCAGTCCGCTGATGGTCTCCATTATTCATGTACATGAAGCCAGTAGGAGTGATATATTAGCCAAAGACTGTTTATGAGGCACCGAGAGGAGATGGTCCAATTGAGACAGTGCTCAAGTGTTTCCTAGTCAAAGCACTACTGCAATTCTAGATGCAGAAAGAGTTTTTTCCTATCTGCTTTTTAATCCTGTCTCAATTCTTTAATGACCCAACTGGTTACATAAACATGGAAAACTGTTTCAGGAAATGTACTTCAGGGAAGTTTAACAGATCTGAGAAGTAGGATTTCACAAAAAATCATCACTGTTATTGATGCAGGCAGCAGTAACTTAGATGTGATTTGAAATTTAACAAAACACATGTGAGATAGAAAGGCTATAAATGAAAAAGGTTAAGCTTTCAGTATCAAGACAGAATACGAGAACAAAAACAACATCACTTCTTTTGCAGAATTAAATAATGTTGTGGGAGATGGCTCTGTTTCATAGTGATCAGCCTCATTCAGGATGACAAAAGACAATTATTCTTCTAACTTCATATTATGAAGTTCCTCATATATTATCAAAAAAGTCTATACTTCCCTAACCCATGCATGTTACTTCAAAATCACCCTTAGTAGCTGCTTCCTGTAGGGAAATTTAGAGGCCAATTTGAACATAACAGCCCTTTGCACTTTTTTTTTTTTTTTTTGAGCTGCCAGCCTTTCTGCCATTGCTGTACCATGGCAAATGGGGAACGGACTTTTGTCTCTTAATGCTAGTATCCAAAAAAACAAGGTTGTAGGCTCAGTTGTCAATGGCAACAGTAATATCATTGTCTAGCTTCTAATTAATAGCATAGAGTGAGTGCAATTATCAGTAAGCTTATGTTTCCACAAATAGAAATTTTGGTTCCTTTCTGCACAAATATTATGCGGCACACAATGCTAAACCAACTGTCCAGAATGGGGCTTACCTGTGAAGTTTGTAGCAGATGAGTCCCAACTTTGATGTTCAAGACCCTTCCTAAAGATAGACAACAAAGACTTCCACACACAAATTATTTTTAGTTGGGTTTCATCAAAGTTGTAGATTTCCCTGCCCTGTTATATTCCTGGCCTGGCTAGATAGTTCCACAGGGCCATTCTTACAGTTAGGCTCCTGCTGTGAACTGCCCCGGAGAAGCTTTTCTTTTCATTGATTAAAGATACCTCCCACTCTACTACTTGCACTCGATAACTCAGGTTGGCCAGCTGGAATACCCTGCTGACTGTTATGTGACTCTTAATTCACCATTTTATACATAGGTCTTGTATGCCTTGAGAAGCCAGAGCTTCCATGCCATAAATCCAAGTCACCTGAGCTGGTTCACACAGAAATGATAACCTCACTCTTTGTACTTGGAGGCAGAGCAACAGCTTTCACCCAAATATTTAGCCAAACTGCACCTACATTTCCCCACTCCTTGCATAACTCACCTCCCCTGTTTCCCTGCCTGCACATATAAGGAGTTTTAGCATCATAGGAATGAATGTTAGCAACTCCAGCAACAAATTGCACTGGTGTGTAGATTATACTTACTACTCCCTTATCGCACCTCCAGCAAGCTATACTTTGCTTTTGCAGGATATGTATTGATCGGATGATACAAGGAGGTACTACACACAGATATATAGTATGAGTCAATTAAAGCAAGGATGAACACCTTTTGTTTGGGGAAATGAAACCAGTCCACACTGTTTCTTTGTTTTCTTTCAGAGGGAGGAAAGGTTCAGCCTGTGACCACGCTAGAAGGGGTGAGACCTTCTGAAGGATGTCTGGTTGTAGCCAAAGCATTTTCTGGTCAGCCAGGTGAGGAACAGAAAAGATTCCCCAAACCTTCAATTTCCCTCTGGCAAGCAACCACAGCGTATGATTCTAATATCTCAAACTCAATCTTAAAACCAGGAAGGATTTTGACCTTGCAACTCTGTCTAGAAGGCTGCTCCATTGCTCTAATAGAAACCTTCTTCCCATTTCCAGACGATATTTATTCATGGCCCTCTTACAGCTGTTTTCTCTTGCATCAGCATTGTCCTCTACTTTAAATATCTCTTTCCCTTTGTAGAGTTTACCTCCCTAATGCATTTATAGATAGCAATCATATCCTATTCTCAGCCTTCTCTCTGTTTGTCATAATAATACTAAGCATTTATATAGCATTTTTTATGTCTGAAGTTCTGCAGAGATGTTATGAGTTTCTCCTCACCAAGAAGATAGGCAGATAAGCAATGAGTGTTTTCATTTTTTCATTTTTGGCTCTCTGCGCTTGTGTGTGATGAGATCATTCAGGCAGAAAGCTGAAGCTGTCACACTGCAGAGAAGCATTACATTACAGCCAGGAGAAGAGTCAGAATTCTCAAGTACCAAATGCCATCCAGGCAACAGCCTGGACCAAGGCCTATTTCAGGTTGGTTTTGTTTTGCATCAGTTTTCCGCTTCTCCTAAAAACAGGTGTTTCATAATAATCCATAATCTGGCCTATTGAAGAAATGATATATTAGTAGGAACAAAGTTATGAAATTTGCTAGTAACATATACAAGAAAAAATAACAATATATATTCTTTTTGTATCACATTTCAATACTTTGTCTGCACTATTGCTGACCAAACCAAGGGTCACAGCCAAGCATGCTTTGTTCCGAAAATTTTGGAGGATCTGATTTTTAGAGATTTTAAAATGAGATAATAGCCTAATATCTTCAAAAGCAGAGGAACATATCTGGAGATACTGAAAGAATATATATTAAAAAGTAATGAAGAAATGAGATATGTCCAATGCTTCCAAGAATATCTTATAGACATGGTAATCTAGCAGGATCTTTGGCTAGTTTTCAGATACAGAGCAGGAACATGTAAATCTTTAGGGCTCAAAGAGCTGTAAAAAGAAAGCAGGGAATCCGATCTTATACTAACAAAAGACAAAAGCTGAGCTTTCTGTTTCAAAAGTTACCCAATTCATGTAAATACAACCCAGTGAGTTTTCATTCAATAAGAGTCCAATCAAAATCAAAGTGTTAGACATCAATTGCTCAGTAGAAAGGGAATTTCAAATATCTAGATATCCTTGTATCTGATATAAAAAAAAAAAAGACAAATTAAATCAATGGATAAGCATCACCCTTCTAACAAAGTCCCATTTCACACTCTAGATGATTTCCAATAGGCAAGTTTCATTGCCTCCTCATGAAAACTGCAAAACTGCACAAAAACCCGGCTATGTCAACAAAAATGCTGATCACCATTACTATAGGTGTATTAATGCATTCTCCATCTTTTTCTAGTGATGAAAGTCAGTGGGGGAGGAAAGAAGGATTCTAAATTGGGTAGGATGCAATATTCACAATATAAATTACACCATCTTTTTAAAAGCAAGGAAGACCAAATAAAATACTGTCTTACTTGAGATTTAAGAGGTAGGCAATAATGCAACTCACTCAGTAGCCACAACTACTCTCAAGCTGTAGCAACAGTTCCAGCTACTGCTGCCAGCACCTATCTTCAAAACTGTAAAACAAGGTTATGGCAGTAAGCAGCTCCGCATCTCTTCCCAAGCTCCACCAAGGCAGCAACTACTAGTGGTTACAAGTGAGCCCAAAAGGGACTACTTAAGGCCAGAACATGGTAATAGCTTTTAAATCTGAGTGTCAAGAACAAGCACATGGCCAGTGATGGGGTCTCCCATCCTGCTTTATTCCCTAGACCCTGGAGCATTGCACAGTCAGACCCTGAGGCCAGGCCTGACCCTTCTCAGAGCTCCCTTACACCTGTTAACTGCTAAAAGCAACCCAAATGCCAGGCCAACAACTGCACCTACAGCATGTTGTCATTTTCACCAAGAATACCAGAGAAGGTGGACAAATCAGCAGTTAGCCAAATACATGTTGGAGCAGCAGGCTCTCATGCGAGCCCAGCCAAGAGAATTCCAGAAACAGGTCAAAAAGTCCTGTTGACCACAGAAGGACCTAGACCTACCAGACTGGTAGCAAAGAAACTTTTTCACTCATTGGTCATCAAACCAACAAAAGACAATGTAGTTTACTCTGTTAAATAGTAAGGACATCATCAAACAGCAAATAATAGAAAATGATGGCATGATTCAAATAGACTTAAATCAAAGGTAGGACAACCCTGGCTCATAATTACAGCCTGTCATTTTGAGCAGGTCAGCTTTCAGACTTGCCTATTAAAGCCAATTGAACTGAAGGTTGCAAGGACCTAAGTGAGAAGGCATAAAAAATTTCCAAGTCAAATGGACAAAATCCTATCCGGCAGATGCATTCTAAATGAGGAGAAAGGGAAGACTCCATAAACCCCACTGGACAGACATCTGCATTAAAAAGGATAGTGAAGATGCCTACAGGAAAGAGATGAAGACTGACCAGTAAAGAAAACCACTTCTTAACTTTACCCTAAGACAACAGTAATCAATAGTTTGCTATCAAAATGGAAAAATGTATTGAGTGCAGTTCTGCAGCTCTGTCCTCAGTCCAAGACCATTCAATATTTTCATTAATGATGTGAATGATGGAATATGGCACATGCTTATTAAATTTATAGACAACCACTAAAGCTGTGAGGACAATGGAGGACAGGGCTGAAATTCAAATTGCATTGGCAAATTGGCTAAAAGAGTTTGCAAAAATGTGCTTTCGTTCAACTGGGAGAACAAGTGTGAGGCACAACACTTAGGCAGCAGCAATCAGTTTGCACCAATACAAGCTGGAAACAACTGGTCAAGTAGCAATTCAGCATAAAAGGATATGATGATTATAGGGGATTATAAACTGCATGCAATTCAGCAATGTGGGGCTAACAAAAGATGCAAACACACACAGTGCCATGATGCATAAGCAGAAGAATAGTCTGTGAAATATATGAAGTAGTGCCTTCTCAGTGCTGTGTAAAGTCTTTGCTTTAGTACTGTGTCTACCATGGGTACTTCAAGAAAGAAGTGGACCAGAATGCAAGGAGAAAAAATTGGAATGGTCAGAGATCTAAAATACATGACCTGCATGGAAAGAGTGAATGAACCAAGAAAAAAAAGATGGTGAGAAGACATGACGACAGTTATTGGAGAGATATATAAAGGATAAATCAAGAACTGTCATAAGGCAAGTGGAGAGTGTTCAAAGAAAAAGTAAATGCACAGTAAGCCTTTTTTTTTTTTTTTTTTTTTTTTAAGCTTGATACATAAATGGTGACGAGAAGAAAACAGAAAAGAGCATGGTCATTAGACACTGAGGATCGGATCAATATTAAACATAACCTTGGTAGGGATCATAAACTAAACAAGCACTTTAGCGTATTTTCATTAAAGACAACGGGACAGAATATTCAGATGATGTAGAATAAAGGCACAAAAATTGGGTCACTATAAAACAGAGGCTGAAGTGAGGTAGAAGATAAAGTTGAAAGACCTTAACTCACACAATTGATGAATCCAAATCACATCTATCCAAAAACTCTAGGAGAACTGTCATACAAAATATACTGTGATAGCAGTAGCAAATATACTACCTGCACTTAAGGAGGAGTAAAAAATAATAATGATAAATTCCAGTGACATGCCTGAATCAATTTTGAAAGAAGCAATAATCAGAGATACAGAAGTAAGGGAAA
Organism: Anseranas semipalmata; assembly: GCA_013399115.1. Lineage (NCBI taxonomy): Eukaryota > Metazoa > Chordata > Aves > Anseriformes > Anseranatidae > Anseranas > Anseranas semipalmata. Next base: position 372,632 of record VXAA01002052.1, read on the forward strand.
ACAGTAAAATAACATTCAAAATAGATTAATCTGAATAGGTTGGACCTAAGAACTTACTTTCACTACACTATATTTGGGCTTTAGAAGAACATCTTTTACAGCACTACATGGGACGTGGCCTAGACAACATGAATTAGTACTGGCTTCTTAGCAAGGGAATTAAAGGAGGCAAATATGGATATTCCCAAAGACTGATTTTGTAGTCAGTCTTATTCAGTAATATTTTTCTTAGTGGACTCAGAGAAAAAAAAAGGTATGAAGGCAGTTAAATAATATGCTGATAAGACAAAGCTTGTGAGCTCTGTCATACAAAAAACACCGATAATAATAAGGAATGAGGTAGAAGAAAAGAGATGAAATATTGCAGTGGAAGGCAGAAGTAGTTAGCGGTGGATGAGAAATGCAGGCAAAACATGGGAGGGCATCAGTTTGAGGAGAAGGAGGACCAGTGAGTTGTCTGACCAGAAGTGATATTAAGCAAAGGTATTTGCAGAAGACACAGGGAACCACTAAAAACCTGGCATGGGGTGCTGCTGAAACATCCTTTCCAGCCCCACCAGGCAATCCCAGTGATCCATGTTCTGAAAAAAATGATGAATTTGTGCTATTTAAACTGAAACGGGTGCACAAAAATGGATTCTACAATGATCAGGGAAATAGAAAGCTTATCTGAAAAGAGAAACTGTTTAACAGATGAAGGCTGAGAGAGAATATAATTGTTCTGTGTAAACATATCAAAGAGATAAACACCAGGGAAAGAGAAGAGCTATTTAAGCTAAGGGCCAGCATAGGCACAAGAACAAACAGGCAGAAGCTGGACATAAATAAGGTTGGACTAGCAGCATGATTTCTAACCATCAGAGGAATGAAATTCTGGAGAAGCACTAAGGAGCAGGAAATCTAACTATCTTACAGTGAAGTTTTATTGGTTTGTGGAGGTAACATGTAAGGTGGTTACCTGGAACCGCAGGGGGACTTAATTCAATGACACAGAGAAATCCTTTCAATCCTGTATCTCATAAAAACTAGAGAGGTCTCTCTGGAATAGGTTGAACATGCATGTATAACTGAGTTATACTTATCGCAGAAGCGTGTCTTTCAATGTGCACAGTGCAGGACGCAAACAACTGTCTTGAGGGGGCCTCCAGGACTCTGCTGTGATAATAAGACTTGTATGAGAAAACTGTAACAGGGAAATTTCCTCTAAGAATTGTCAAGACCCCTGCACTGTAAGCATTCCAAAAAAAATGTACCAACACACACAGTGTTGACACTGCACATATAGTCCGATGCAGCAATAACTTATCAAACCACATTAAGAAAATGGCCATGCATTTAAGAGAGACAGAGAGAAGACAGGATTTTGATTACCTATTCAGGTTAAATCCTACCATTCCTATTCCATGATTACTACCTAAACAAAATTTGCAAAATGGAATCTCTTGCAATACAGTGCCTTTACATACATAAGTTCTTCCAGAAGCAGCATACACATATGTACTTTGCAACAATTAGAACTGCTCAAATTAAAAAAGAAAAAAACCACTACTTCTGCAGATTTTTCTGTATCTTAAGGTGTGATTTGTACCCATTTTTGTTTATGGAACTACTGCATAAAATGCATTGCTTATAATGAAATAAAATGTTATGAAAAACCAGACTAAATATATATGAAATGCTATAAACATTTCATCTACTAAAATTGGTTTTATAAATTATTTTTATTTGAATAATCGTTTTGATGAAGTTTCATTAAATATTCCATTAAAATTATAGTAAAATAATTAAGTAATAAATTAATTGAAAGTAATAAATTTTGTAAAAATTAAGTTTATCAGTTGTCAAATGATCGTTCTGACAAAAATTATATTTTAGTTAAAATTTACCAAGACCTGACACACATTTTCTACTCAAAAGTGCTATCTCACAGCACTTTGCCAAGGAGAATAGCTTTAAGTCCTTTACTACATTAGAAATGGGGGGGGGTGGGAAAAGGAAGATAATTTGCCCAAAGGGAAAACAGTGCATCAAAGTGTCGGATCTCAAGGTGTCAGACTCCAAACGCCACCTCTATTTAACAAATGGAGAACAATTTATTTCTGAAAGTACACATAAAAATATTTGAAAAATAGTAAAAATAATTTTGTGGCTGTGTAAAAAAGTGCTGTATATATTTTGTGAAATTATAGAGCTTTTGACAATTTTCCTTACTGAAGAATAAACTCCATTTCCCAAGGAGTGACATTGGTGTTATGACTGTGAGAAATGCTGTGAAATTAAGTTTCACTTTAATATGACCCAAAATTCACAATAGACATCATCTTTGCACAGCAGATCTGTACAAGGCTTCAGGAATTACAAGAATTCTGGTCAAGTCCTGTGTTAAAAGGTAGAATTTCTTCCTGGGCAGAACACCATACAGTCAATGAATCACTTAAGTTCTCAAAATACAGCCTAAACTAAGACTTAAGTACTGAGAAAGCTTACTCCTGGCTTCCTGCCTGGGGGTGACGGCTACTGTAAGGACTTGCACAATGAACCCCATATGCTGCTGGGTGGGCCCTCCGTACTGGGGTGAGCCGAACGTGATGTTCAGCCACATTTTGCTTGGTTTCAGGCAGAAGTCAGCATACAGCACACGGCTTTCCACTTAAATTAGCTGAGGTGTGTTTGAAACCTCCTTCTGACCTTCTAGAAGATACCAAAGTATCAAAGCCTCATCTGAATTCATGGCTTACAATTAAACTTAAATCCACAGCTGATGAAACTCCTAATATTTATTTAGCATTTTTATTATTTTTTTTTTATTGCCACTGACACAACAAATCAAATAAATCTCAACAGACCAGCAGTAGGACCCTGGATTTAAAGGAGCTTTAATGCTATAGCACTTGTCAACATGTTGTTTCCTTTAAATACTGTCATAAAAAAAAAAAAAAAAAAAGCAAATTAAGCCATCAAACAACCATTCTCCAGTGTGTTACAGCCAATGCACAAGGAAGGGAAACCTTTTATTTAAAGAACTGAAGCAGGAATCTGGAGATCTGAGGATGTCTATAATAGAAGGGATCAGACAGAGTCAACTACTCATGCCCATACTAGTCAGAAGAGAGTTACCTTCAGTGCATAAAGCAGAGCTGTTAGCACCATGACAGGCTGTTGTGGTTTGACCCAGCAGGCAGCTAAGCACCACACAGCCATTCGCTCACCCCCCTCCTCCCCCCCGCAGTGGGATGGGGGAGAGAATTGGGAAGGAAAAAAAGTAAAAGCTCGTGAGTTGAGATAAAGACCATTTAATAGGATAGAAAAGGAAGAGAAATAATAATAGTAATAGTGATAATAATAATCGAATGTACAAAACAAGTGATGCACAATGCAATTGCTCACCACCCGCTGACCGATGCCCAGCCTGTCCCCAAGCAGTGGTCCCCCCGACCCCGGCCAGCCACCCCATATTAATTGTTCGTCACGGCATCGTATGGTATGGAATATCCCTTTGGCCAGCCTGGGCCAGCTGTCCTGGCTGTGTCCCCTCCAGCTCCTGGTGCACCCCCAGCCTCCTGCTGGCAGGGCAGCATGAGGATCTGAAAGGTGCTTGGCTCTGTGTAAGCACTGCTCTGCAACTACTAAAACACCGGTGTGTTATCAGTGTTGTTCTCATCCTGAATTCAAAACACAGCATCATACCAGCTACTAGGAGGAAAATTAACTCTAGCCCAGCCGAAACCAGGACCACAGGCCTGCATTTAAAAGCTCTGGGAGGGATAAGATGTCTATTTTGAAGATAACAATTAGGAATTCTTTCTTTGCTATAATAAGGTACTCAGCAACCTGTCTGAAAAAAAGAACGTTTCATTGTTTATGGTACTTCAAACTTTCACTTGTGCCTCAATACTAAAACTTATGCCTAATCCTCATGACTGATACTACCTACATACGTTCAAAATCAGCATTTCTAAGAAATTCCTCAGCTCTGATCTTCCCTTGCATCCTGATTTCACATGTAATCATGGTCAAATCAGGTAAGCTTTTCAAAGCCTCCAAAAAAATCTTCTCCAACAGCAGCAAAGCAGGCAAGTTTGATATACAAAGAATGCAACCAGAAACAGCAAGTTTCATAAGACTGATTTCCAGGTGCAAATGGAATGTTGTGGGTTTGGGATATTTTACTGCAGGAGATTTCTTTTTTGTTTGTTTGATTTATGATCACTAAAAATAAAAAATGAGATACAAGGGAAATGCAAAACTTACAAAATTCCAGTAAGAAAGGCCAACATTAATCAGCTTCTGTGGTTATTTCTTGCTCATCAAAGGTGTTCAGAATTTCCTGCTATGAAGCTTTTTGGTGTCCCAGTATAGTGTGTGTGCTCACATTCTCTACATGCATCCAGGGTCTGGAGTAAGAGAGAAAATTAAGCAAAGCATTTCAACCTCATTCAGACTTTCCTTGCTTTAGTGATTTTCTATCACAGAATTAGTGTTGTTTGTAGTAGCTTTTGTGTACTTTAATAGTTTAAGGGCCCCATCTACTAGAATAAGGTCAAATACACGGAAAACCTTTGAAATCCAGAACTCAACAGACCAAAAAAAACAACTCAGTTCAAAATGTTAATATCTCTCCATAATTCACTTTGTTGTCCTTCTGTAAAACCCTGCCACTGACACAGACATAAAAAAGGCATATATATGAAGTGCAGCATAATGGACTTTCAGAAATTAAGCCATTTAACAAAAAGAAACCCTGGACAAGTATTTATGCATTATGCATTTGTGACTTAGTTTGTTAATTAAAACAGATAATAAATATGTTCACATGAAAGGCATCCCATATGATTTTCTGTCTCAACTCAGTGACTTCTATTTGTTCAGTGCTCTAAAACAAAATCATATTTATCACAACTAATTATCCAGATAATTCCTTGAAATGGTCCTTTCGTTTAATTATCCTCTAACTCAGGGTCTTCCGTAACTAATAAGAAGCTAGCATGAGAAACAGACAATAACTTGCAATCCATCCTTATCAAAGCTGATCAGCTATAAAGCTTTGGTAAGGAAACATTTTATTTTGGAACAGGATGCCTCAAAAAGAGGCCCACTGCACAAGCATTTCAAAACTGTCATTTCTCGTAGTCTTTGGGTGTTTGTTTCAATACTACTTAATCACCGATTTTACTGGCAGTTGCTTTCTTTTATTTGATGCTGCATTTTCTGCTTATACTGACCCACAAATTTTCCATACAGATAGGATAGATTTACAGACCTCATGTTCTGTGTAGGGCATGGAATGTTACACAAACAGCATTTTAGTCTGATTAATGGGTTTGTGTACCACATTAAAAACATCTTGCTCGGCTCCTGTTTCTATTACCTTAGTCAGTCCCTTTACGTAAGTTAATCTTGCCCATCATCCCACATTTGTCTCAGGGTGACTATTTTCTTTATTTATCCTACTCTCCCTGCTTCACTTCTCTCTAAATGTACCAGAGCTGCACTCTCACCACAGCCAGGAGATGCCCATGGGGATGCAAATACAACCTGCTCAAAGCATGGAGAGAAGACACATCTCTGGTCAAGGCTCTGAACAGAGGTGTGAAGCTGCACACATTAACCAGCAGGAAACTAACGAGGCTCCTCAGCTGCACCCCAACACAGGACAGAGCAGAGAAGGTGGGATGGAGATCACAGTAGAGACTTCAGGCCACCTAGTGCAACAAGCATAGAGGCACAAAAACACCCAAGGCACTGTTAAAGCAGGGCCAGCTAAGCCACTGCCAAACTGCTACAGGCAGATCATATGGCACATAAAACCTGGCACAAATAAGTCCCAGGTCCCACAGTGCCTTGTAACAAGATCATAATTAGCTTGGGAACATCTACAGATGTTGGTTCTGTCACTTTGCACCCCTCCCAGTACTCAAAAACAGCGTTTTTTTTTTTTGCCCCACTCTCTCTTTCTTCCCTGAAGTCAAGCTGCTCATATGGGTTTTCAGTCTGAACTGTAACATAAAGGTAAATCCATCACAGCCACAGGAGATATTCCAGCTTTATATGAGAAGAAACAAGAGGAAACTTCTACCTTTCTTATTGAAATTTTGTGTGTAAAGTGATTTTATCGGTCTAAAATTTCCTAATTGGAAAGTGAAGCCTGTTTTTTTTGTTGAAAGTCTCCTGACATACTACTGGCTTATATACTTTAAAGTCCTCCAACAAAAAGTATTTTAGATACCCCCCCATACTCATCCATGGCCTCATGATAATTTTGCCCTTCAGTTGCAAAAGATCAAGACCAACCGGTGTGTAAATTAACTCTGTCAATGCTGTTCCAATATCACGCATGCTGTGCCACCATCCTACACTTAAAATCAATGGCACAAAAGGCTGCCATCAGGAGCAGAGCTGGTGTGCCCCAGGCGGCCTGCCATAAAAATCCAGCACTAGTCAATTAAATCCTGTTAGTTCAGTGCTTAGGTTTACAGCAGGAGTGCTGTTGATACAAAAACCAAAAGCAGCCACATCACTTTGTGCTCTGCAATAAAGCACAGAAATGGCATGGGGTGAGGACTGATATCCTGATGGAAAGAGGACAAAGTCATACAGAACAGAAAAGCTACTGTCAAGCTCTTAAGTGCAGGGACAGCATTACAGGATTTTTTGCCCTCCTTACAGTAAAGAATGGGTGTTTTGATTGCTCTCTTTTCTTTACAGGTTCCCTTAACTTTCCTCAGGGTGCTAAGGAATAGAGGTATTTGCAGAGGAGGTGAGCATAATACTTCAGAGTACAGTGACCTGTTAGGGTTAATATTTTTCTGCTGGACCAGTCTGCTAGTGAATATTTTCAGTTACAGAGTATTATTGTGTCAAGTACAGTAACACCTTGCTGTTAGGTTGTGCTCCTGCTCAACTCAAGATCCTTTGTGGGCCACAGGCTTGCTCACCATATTCCCTCGCTGCTTCTTACAAGGACTCTTGCTAGTTTCTGGAAAGGGGAGTAAAACCTGTGGTGAGATGAGTGTTGTCCTTCCAGGAAGGACGAGCATTTTGTCCAACTACGTCCTCCAGCAAATATCTTTGACAGAAAACAGACAAACAAACAAAAAAGCACCACCATCAAATTAATAAAAGATCTTGATCAACACCGTGGTAGGCTGTTGCTAGCTCCAAAAGGGGCATAGACTACCTGTATCTTAAGATAACAAAGTCAGCTAGGCCTCCATCCTCTCCCACGTGGATGCAAGGACACCGCAGGAGCTGTGACAACTGTCAGTGCTGAATTGCCGTTCTCTTTTCTTTAGCTACAAAGGAGAGAGAAGCAGGTTGCTAACAAGACAGCCCCTGTCAAGCAAAGGTCCTATGGAGCCAGGAACCAAGGGCCCACTGCACCATGAGAAACCATCATCTCACCCCTGCCCAGGTACAAGATATGTACCTGTACATGTGCAGCTGATATATCTGAAACACCAGAGCCTCTACCCTCTCTTCTGGGCAAAAGGTTGCCCAAGAAGAGGTAGAGAGATGGCCTGAATCTGCCAGGTTTTAGGAAACAGACCAGCTGACAGAAGGAAGGGAAAAGTAGGAGGGAAACCGCCCTTGACCCAAGCCTTTGACCCACCACTACAAAGGCCTAGCAATGGCAGGGCAGAGAAAGGTTGCGGAAGCGATAGCTGGATGGGCACCTCAGCTTCCCCGCTGGTCACCAGAGAGTCCTGCAGAGCTGAGCCAAGAGGTCCTTGCCTGCAATAGAAGCCAGTGCCCACCTCTGGCTCCACACACCCAGCACTGCACCTTTCTCAAAGTCTGGTGCCTCCACTGAGGTGGTACCAAATCCCACCCAGTCATTTCTGATTTAAGGCATGGTGGCAACCGGGATACATTCAGAGTCATAACCTGCAACCAATGTCCTAGCCGTTGCAGTGAACAATTGTAATGATTACTTTCCAGTAAGGTTGCAATTTTGAGCTCATGTCAGACAAGGAACAGTCCTTGCCCATTGTCTTTGGGTAATTCAGTGGCAAACAATCTTGAACAGAAGAAAGCTCAAAGGCAAACTGAAAGACATGAATATTTCACCTTTGATTCGGGACTTCCACAGATGTTCTGTGTATTCCACTCTATTATTTTCCACACACCTACCTCCACATACGAAAACACAGACTACAATAAAGTTTCATGGGACAGTACTGTGCTTCACAGACAGGCCTAAAAATGTAATTCTTGATCTATAGCGTGTCACTGTAACTCCTCGCTCCAAGGAACTCTGTATCTAGAAACAAGAAAATTCATCTACAGTAGGTTCCATAACATAAGTGATTGTTGCTTTCGTATGCTTAAAAAATATTTGCTCCTAATTTCTCTATCCAAACTGACCAGCTAATCTTAGCTTTTGTCATGAAAGGCTTTATATACTTCTAAAACAATCTGGTGAAGTCACTGCATTGTCACTCCGTAAACGTTAATAACAAATATAGGCATAAGATGTGTCCATATGTTTCTGCAGTCACCAGTGTTATTCATTCCCAGCAGGGAATGTTCTTTCCTCCCTAAAAGAAACAAGCACAAACTACATGCAAGAGTTTTCTAGATAAAGTAGAATCTTTTCCACTGTATAAAAACTGCTGATGTGTCACCAGGGTTTTGGAATAGGAACAAAGGGAAATTGCAGAAAAGTAACCTTGTACCAAGGCCACACCTTGCCTACTTGTATCATTTCATTTCAGTACAGCATTAGGATGACAGGCCAGAGGAGAAGACCTTTTACATTTAGCAGAGCTTGCCACAATGGTAGGTAGTTACTCGTGCAATCGCTATCAGGAGTTGTGCTGTTGTACAGCTCACGTACAGCAATGCTTACAGACAGCTCCAGGGCTCAGGCAGGTGCAGCACACACTTCCCTCCCGGTAGGCAGGAGCAGCAGAGAACACACTACATCACTCCTCCAAAAACTTCATTAGCTCTCTATTCATCTCAGGAGTCATCTCAGGATGTAGCCGCTGCTCTATAAAGCTCTCAACCATTTGCTTATGAGCTCTCCTTCGTACCAGAGCTCTCCATCAGACCTGAGAGCCTGGAAGTTGCCCGTAGGGGTCTCACTGGAAGAGCTCAGTTTGGAGTTCTCTCTGAAAAACTTTCAGCTGTTGAGCAGGTTTCTTGGGTCAGAAGGCATATTGAGAAGCCTACCATACACTTTTGCCTTAGAGACTAAGCCTCTCAGCAATGACAGGTGACCAGCCACTTTGCACACTACTGCCATGTACATTTTTCTCCATAATCTGCATGCATTCTATAAATCCAAATATAAATATACAAAAATACCACATGCGTAAGGAAAAATATCATACTTATTTTAATTTTTTCTTTGCACAAGGAAGATTACTTCACAACAAATTAATTTGCTAATACATTCTCCCTTAGGACCTGTATTTTTCCTTGATTGTATTAGTTATTGAAATTGATATTTTTAAGCCACACCCCCCAACATGTGCAACGCCCTGATTTATGATTATATGGTTTGGTACATCTCTGATTTTTGCGCATTTTTAAAAATGGATGTATTGTGCATTTAACTTAGGTATTTTGTTAGCTCACTAGTAATGAAGCTCTGGATGTCGCACACAGTTTGCATAATTTTGGTTGATGCAGCACTTGCTGTTCCTATAAAACTAACCACTGCAGCAACCACCCATTTCAATGTGGACACATTTGAGGAACTCTTCCTATTATGCTGTGGAAACAAAAGACTTTCTTCTCCTTTGCCAGTGAAAAGGAGAGAGGGAGGATGCATGGAGCTCTGCGTTGTAGGAAGGAAAAAAAAAATGCTGTTAATTCCTTCCCCAGATATGAAGTTTTTGTGTTTCATTGGTTGTTTTTATTTATTTTTATTTTTTAATCTTTAAGCATGGCTCTGGGCTAGTCCTTCACTCCTTTACTCTCCCTTTAATTTGATTTCTGTGTTTATAAAATTGTAAATCTAATGCTGAATCATAAATCTAAAATTCTTCCCTCCTTACCTCAGAGAACTGGGGGGCATATGACCCCAATAACGTGTATTCAGAACAGCACGCACAGTACCAAGCTGTGAACGAGTGAATTCAGGCAACAAGAAGAGAAAAATTGCTTTAATGAAATCTGGTCCAAATGCATACCAGTCTAATCCAGCTGACCTAGCAAGACATACTTTCTGGAATAGCAAGAAAAGCCAGAAGAACCCTTAGCTTTTGTAGGAATAAAGAGAAAAAATCAGCATTGAACACTTATCAAATTGCACCACTCTGCAGTTATTTGCTATTCTAAGCCTAGCGAGGTACCTTGCGACGTGTCATAGATACAATGGGAGCGAGTTGAAAAATGCTGATACTCATTTACAAGGTTCACATTTGTACCAATATACAATTATGTAAAAAGACAAGAAATGGTCACTTTCCATTAAGGAGCACCTTTAGATCAAACACCTCCTGACAAGACCCACTATTACTGCCTAATCTCACTTTACATCGTACACACACACTCCAGCACACACACACAGAGTTGCCATCCAGCCAGCAGTCCGTTTGCAGGAGTGACTGAGAGCTAACACACCCATGTTGATTCTGGTTCTCAAAGCAGCAAAAACAAGCAGCAGATTAAGTCTGATCTGCCAGGAATTCAGCACGCCTGCAGATCTCAGCAGGAAGCAGGGAGGAGAACTTCCTGGAACTCCGCAGCCTTCCTTTACACAGCTTTGAAACGAACTGTTTCTCCCCACTACATTCAATGTGTTTCTTCCGAAATTAAGAAACAAAAAGGTGTCCTACCATGACTAATTCTACACCTGTAAACTCCATGGCTTGCAATGTACTGCTGTATAATGGATAAAATGCCTACTCCAAACCACGTTCCGGTAGTGCATTTGGATACAAGTTCAAAAACACACTCACTATTTATTCCCCTGGTATGCTGACTGCGTGTTCCTTTGTGATTTGTAGGGCACTAAATTTAATTAAAAAACAAACAAACAAACAAAAAAAAAAAACACTGACTTGCTTATATTGTATTCAAAATAAATTCATTAACTTTCACATCAGTAACAGCATGCACCCTCTTTTTCAGATTTGCTTAAGCTACATCCACCTGATTTCTGTGGACATAAGAGTTTATTTGATTAAAAATTCAGGATCAGTCTCAACACAGCAAATCCATACTGGTCTCACAGAAGCACTGTTATAAAGGTAGCTTAACCACAGACTCTTTCAGCAGCTGTTATAGTTCCCCAAATATTTGTCCTTCTATAGTCTATCTGTGCTTCATCAGTGGCTTAGTACCTCAAACACTTCCAGTGTACCTATTTTCTCTATGCCAAAGGTTCAAGTCTGTTTACCCAGTGAGCTGTACTTTTGTTCAATACCTACTTTGACAATTTGCTTTCCATGAATATGTGACCTGTAAAATACAACTTAACACTAAAAAAATCATCTTAGGACCTGGGAGTTTAGCCAGCTATGAGGATGATGAAGTAAAAACATTCCTTCTTGTAAATCCCAATCAAAATTATAAAGAAAAACTTCAGCACCTTCTGATGCATTTCTCTATGTCTTAAAAGTTTAAGGTAATTAGTTTCAAGTGTTTGTGATGTTTCTTCTACTTCTTGTTGGACTTTTTTCTAGCAATAGTTTGACCTAATATACTCAATTTTTCTCCCAGCTTCTTGCAATCTCAAACAGAAGTGTTCTGACATATTGTCCATTATACTCAATCAGACATAAACAGTGTCCAATGCTTGCTTATAGTTTTGCTGTTATATCCAGCAAATCCTGGACCTCCTGCTGCTCTGAAAGCCGACAAGTTATCTTCCACCATCTGGAAGATGTGAAATGCACTTAAAACTAATAATAATAATAATCTTTAATGATTCCAAATTCATTTTAATTACTTCTCCTCCAGCTCCAGTTGTCTTTGAGCTCACCTCTTTCAGAAAACCTTTAGCATATCCTAGCTAATAGGCTGAGTTGTCATTCCTGGAGCCGCTGCCCCCTCTCAAGGCTCATCCGCAGCTGCTCTGCCTGCACTGCTGATGCAGGTGGCCAGATGCACACCTGAAGCCAGCACTAAAGGCAGGAACCTACCACAAGGAGCCATCAGCAGCAAGGGTGCATAGCAGCCCTGCCAGACTTAAATTGAGCTCCACAATCAAACACACATGACAAAACTTCCTCTGCTGGAAGAAAGTCAGTCTACAGTCTTTTTATGGTTTTGAAGTGATTTCAAGGCCCATTTAGGAGAGGTTTCACTGCTGATACTCAACAATATGAGGGAAGGACGAATTTAGGCAGGGGGGCATAGATGAGGAGGCCTACAGAGAACTTTTTCATTTCACTACTGTTCACAATCATAGATAAGCTCACATTTTTTATCATGGGTCTCTTATTTGTTTTCTTTGTGTGGTTAAGAAACAAAAGCTGGTCTCTGACAAAAAAAAAAAAAAAAATGAGAGAGAGACAGAGACAATTCTGGACCACAATTTTATAAGCAAAAGCTGGAAAACTGGTACTCAGGTATATTGTAAGCACCCAAAAAACAGAAGGCAGTTCAGCTAGTTGCCAAATGGAAAAAAGCCTGGTTTTTTCTTACAGATTCATTATCATACAAGCTCCACTTGAAGTTTTTCCCACCTTTGTGACATTTGCACTCTTTCTCCCTGCTTCTTCCCCTGGACCATACACTCTCTGGAGTCTAATTAGGGTTGAGATCACACTGAGCCTTTCCATCTACTTATTCCCTTGCAAGTTGGAGGAAGTTGAATACCCCAACATCTCTGTGAAACCTGATCAATAGCTTATTATGGAGGAAGGGACAAACAGCCACACAAATTCCTGCTCACCCAGAGCGTGACCATACTACTTTCATCTCCTTTGAAAAGCAAGCTAAAAAAGGGAGCTGCTCCATTTGTTTTGAGCCTTATGATTGTCTCTGTCTAACTTGTGATTCCAGAGTGGATGAGGCTGGCATTCAAATGCAGCATTTTGAAAAACACAAGGAAAAATTCAAAGGCTCTCCTATTGTCTCGGAGTAAGAAAGGAGGATATTGGGTGAAAGGGGATGCATGCCTGTTCAGCTGGGTAAGAGAAACAATTAACTTCTAGTCTTCGGCTATCTTTTTAATTGCTCATTAGACAGCTCATCTGTGTATACTTGCAATGGAAAAAAACATCCAAAGTATGTCACAAGCAGATGTGCGTGCCGCGCAGCAGTAACTCCTCACAGAGCTCTGAGAAACGATCTCAGGAGTGGAGTAAGGGAGGGAGGAGGGCGTATTGATCGACTGGGGAGTCCAATATGCTGAAATAGATCCTTTTATGTTTTCCATAGCTGTAGATGAGCCATGTAGATTACAAAAACCCAATAAGAGTAAACAAAGCAAGTTTACTCCTTTGCATGCGCTGCAGCAATTCAGAAACAGCTACTGCATTTGCACGCTGAGAAGCGAAAAAGGGCAAGTGCTCTCACAAGCAAAGGTGCCCAGATTTCATGGCTGCACACACGACTGCCTGGCCTGCCTATCGCCTGGCCTGCCTATCTCCCCAAAGCTATGCATCTCCTCCTGAGCACACCTGAAAAGATAATGTCATGCCATAATACATTCATGATAAGCAGCTGTTATGTCAGCTCGTCTCTGCCACTCTCCTGCTAGCTTCTTGCCATAAGCATGAACACACATTACTTTGCCTGCCTTCCGCTCCAGGAGCTATTTTATAAATTCTTCAACGTGCATTAGGCTATTGGTTTATTTATTAGAAGTCAAGAATGCATTTACAACATCCCTCTCTATGAAGCATTCTTTTAAGAGAGCTTCCATACTAATTAAGTTAAACGCGATAATGACACCCCGTTGATGGAACTGAAGCTAATGATAATGATGCCATACATTTAGTTGCAAGCACCTACTCAGTTAAATGAATGGGTCTATTGTTTGAACAGCACTACATCCCACAGCCTGGGAGAGCACAGGAGAGAAAAAATATATGTTACAATGCACTTGCTTTACAGGCCAATAAATAGGTTTGAAATGAACTACTCTGGCTTAGATGAACATGTGTCCAATCAATTACACTGTCCTGGTATACAGAGATACTTACTAGTGGAAACGTGATTCCCAAAACTGGAATGATGAAAAATTGGTGCCTTTTTAATCAAATGAATACACACTTGCTCTGTCCAGAATATTCTTATTTGAACTACTGTAGGTATTTGGAAAAAGGTATTTCTTCCAAGAATGTTTGAAAATCAATAATAGTCCCCAGCCTTCGCTGATCAGATGTCAGACCTTTTTTCAGACAGAAGATGTGCACTTAGGACTGAGTGCAAAATGAGTGAAATCACAGTTCTTCATTGATTTTACACCCCAAGACCTCCCTGCCTATCTCCCCAAAGATGCTCCCACCGTACAACTTTTTTCTTTTGCTTTTGTATACTAAGATTCGCCTTTCTGAAATCATCTTCATCTCCAGTTTAAAACAAGAGAAGTTTTTTCTTTCAATTTACAAATCCTCTGCAGTAATCTCAATCTTAACACATGATATGGTTGATTTTTTTCACCCACAACAGTCAGATTGTGTCTCATATATAATAGCTTTTTTGAAAATGTTGGCATGATTAAAGAAATATTAAAAAATTCATCTTCTCAAAAATAATTTTCTTGAAAGTGGAAACTTAGTCACACTTATGTACACTATTATTCTTGAAAGGCTTAGAACTGCTCTACGGCTCAGGACTCAGCAGACAGGCACTGTGGTAACCACACCACAGGATACTTCCTTTCCTCCTCATTAGAAAACCCATCTCTGTGGCACATCTCTGCATCATCCCCTGCAAGCTACTGCTAAGTAGATGCCTTGTGATCACCTTTCTCAAAACATCACTGTCTGAGCAAACGCTACACTTTCTCACTTGTTTTTATGCTGGCCACAGCTCGGTGTTAACAGGGGCACCCCTCATCCTCTGCCCAAGCCCAGCCTCAGCGGACTCCACTGGGACAAGCAGCTCACCCCCAGCAGCAGCACAGCTCATGTCCTCCCCGTTCACTGCAGCTACACCAGCTGGCTCAATACAATCCATTTAAACTAGTGATCTAGGCTAAGCGTGGGAGCAATAACCTTCTCCAATGGCACAACAGAGCCTAGAAGATGGATCAACCACATGCATCTGCAGCTACAGGCTCTATTTTTCTTTCCCCCCACTGCCTACCCCTTGCTGGCTGGTTAAAAGTGAGTTTTTCAGGGTAACCTGCTTTTCTGGTCACAAACCACATTTGCAACACTACCTAACTGGTCTTGCAAGCTATTCATAGGCCAGCTCATGGTAGCCCACATATATATATATGTGCAATTAATTTTTGCACCTATACCATTCTTTATCATCAAGTCCTGCAAACTCTCATGCACATCCTTAACATGACATCCATGAACACTTCCATTAAAATCAACACTACTATTCAAATGCATAAATTTAAAGCACATCCATATGTGCTTGCAAGATTTTGGCCTGTTTCTACTGCTATTTCATGTCTATTGAGCCCCTATGACTTGGCATATTTAGAAAACATCTGCTGTAGTTAACAGAGTCCATACTCCTATTTTTCCCCTCTTTCTTTTTTATGTTCTCCCTCAAAGACATGACAGCATCGAGTGTAAATGGAAGCAATATGCTGTATATATGCAGAACCTAATAGATTCCGTCTCAGGCTGATATATATGTGAAACTGAACCAATACATCTTTAAACCCATAAGATCTGCAGATGTCATTTATAGCATTGTAAATTACAAACTTTTACTGTCTTATTTTTACAGTTGATGACTGTAAAATATAAAATTGTGCATTATCACTGTGTAATAGCACAAGCTTTAGAAACACTGTGCTATAGAAGGGAGTGTATATTGAAAGCCAGAGTATTCAAGGGAGCCTTATAATACAATTTTAAGCTCTACAGCTGACTGTATAATAAAACTGTAAAGCCAGATATGAAACAATGTTTGCTAATAACAGGAAAGCGAAAACTGTATTAAATTCCTGGGGCTTCAGAAACCATCAAGAAAAAAGGGACACATAGAGGACATTTAATTAAGAATAAAGACTGTTGGAGTCACGCTGGGGCATCTGGTCACCCTACATTAAAATGAATGCTACTGCTAATAATGAAGTATGTAAAAATAACATAAAAATAACTTAAAGGTAGAGTTGCAAGCTGACAAGGGTATGAAAGTCTTGAGTTAAGCTTCCTGCTCCCTCCCTTAAATCACCCTTCTGTGGCTGAAGCACTTTGCAGCCATACCGTGTGACATCATTTCTATCTCATGTCCCAGGACAGAGAAGAGATCCAGATGCCCAAAAAAGGCTTCCAAAACAAGTGATTTCAGAGACCAAATGGGACTGCACTGCCTTCTTGGGCAGCACCAGCGCAGCACACTTCTGATCCCACACCTCCTGGCAGACCCCAGCCCACTGGCATCCTGAGCATCCCCTGCATCACCATGGGCCACATGCTCCAGCCGGCAAAAGCCACGGCACACCACGTGAGGCTAGATTGTTACCATCTCTACAGTGTTTCCCATGCTAAATACTTCACTGCAGAGCTTGGAAGCGTTTATTACCACCACTGCCTTTTAGCAAGATGCTGCAGAGGTGGGGGGAGACAGAACCACAGGGCACCCAAGCACTACAAAGCAGCAATGAACCCATGAAACTCTCTTGGCTTTTGGGCAACTTCTAGCATATGAACCCAGTGTGCCATTACAAAAATTTTTGATCCCAGAGGTTAATGGCTACCAAACTTGACACAGGGCAAAGTCTCAGAGAGATTTAGTTCCATAATATGCTTTGGAAATAGAAGAGAGTCACAATTCATGTCTCCCTAGTGGCAGGCTGAAGTAGGACCTCAGTCCCACATTTCACACCACAGAGAGAACTGCTACAAATGTCTCACCTCCACAAACGGCTTCAGCCTGTACCTTACTGAGTACCAAAAAACCCTCTGTGCAGCCCCAGTGAGATGCTCCCAGATGGGCATCTGTCTGAACATCATTCATCACAGTGTTCTCCTGGGTAGACTCTCTGGTGTCCAAAAGGGGTGACCTCATACTGCTGCTTTAGGATAAAATTCAATTAAAAAGTCTGTCAGCCGTGAGAGGCACATCCATAGGGAGCCAGGCTTCATTAGTTCCCATGCTCACAGCCCTACTGCTCTGTATAGTGCCAAAGCAGAAGTGCTTTTATAAAGCTTGTGCAATTTCACCTCACATCTATCAAGTTTACCAGCTTTACCTTAAAAAGGGGATCACTGCCGCAGTACATGTTACACAATAGTTTCCTTATAACAAAATATCAAGGAGAGCTAATGGCAATTGCTTATTATTGACTGGTTTTGGTGTATATCCTAATTTTTGCTCTCCACAATAAAAACAATACAAGCCAGGGTCAGCCTCTCTCCTTCCATCTCATCAAAATAGATCCTCCTGAAGTATGGTGATCTTTTACCCAGATCTACTGAATACCAGGATCGCAAATTATGCCGGGACACAGGGGAACCCCGCAGTTTTGCAGCTTATACATGTTGCAGGACTAATTGCCAACCTAACCAGAGCAAATATGGGAATGAGAGCCCCACAGAGGCATCTCAGTGGTTCTGGTCCTGCCAAGCCCGCCTTGGGCAGATTCCTATTTCTGCCTGGAGACACATGCAAGATCAAAATATTTTATTGCTGAGCTATGAAGGAACTCCAACTCTTACTAACAAACAAAGGGGGGGAAAAAAAAATTAACAGGTGGAAGCAGGTGGTGGTCTGTGAAATCATAAGTTTGGTATTGGCTCATTTTCTAAGCAGTACATATGGGAATCTGTTTTAATTTGCCTTCTGTTTTCAGAGTGTAGCTTGACCATACTTCCTCAGTGACAACACAGAGTCTTACATTTGTACTTGCCTCCAACATCTGGAGCGGTAGGTGAGAAATTAGGAACTACATGACCTGCACATTGGCTCACAGGTGTACGTGTGCCTTTCACAGCAGCTTCCTCCACTGCTCTCTCCTCATGACTAATCCGTTCTGGAACACTGGTCCTCAAACTTTTTTTTCTTTTTTTTCTTTTTTTTTTTTAATATGCCATGCACGTGGCAGGTGAATGAAAAAATAGAATTTGAGTGAAGAGACAGAGGCAATGGCAGGAAGTGTTCTGAAGAGATAGGAGATCAAAAAAGGTTTCGTTCACACATCCCTTGAAGGTCTATTCACATATATAATAGGCTCATCATATCTAGGAATTACTTTGCATCGGAGCTCAGCGTGTGCGCGTTTTTATCAGCCAGCTTCCAAAAGTGCATGTCTTTAGGAGGGACTGCCGCCATGGCAGCCCTGGAAATGGTGGCAGGAGAGCTGGGCACACAGAGAGGCTGCTTTTAGGAGCAGAAAGTCCAGCTTCGCCCACAGCCAACCGCGGAGACTCACTGGGGAGGTTTGGAAAACCAATACACTTGAGAAAACATACATATAAATACACACACACACACACATATATATAAACATACATATGTATTTATGAATTCAGGAATACAATATGCTCTACTGATCCCTCATGCACGAGTTTCTCAGTCCTCACCCCCATGGGAGAGTCATGCAGAATTTCAGCACTGAAGGACAAACCCAGGACCATGGGATGTCACGTCAGAGGCTTGTGTCCCTAGTCCTGGGCTACTTTTATGCTGACCGGGATGTTGTCCTTCTCTGGCAAGAGGCCTCTCTAAACAAGGTGTCCCCCATCAGGGCCAGGAAAGAGGAGATGGAGTCTGTGGAGGCCCCCAGGTGGAAGATAGGAACCACCTTGTGGCGGGAGAGGGCTTCTCCTCCTCCTCTTTCAGCAGTGTTATTAGCTCAGCTTGAAAGGACCCTGATACAGCTGTCTCGTACCATTCTTTCCAAGGTGTATTGTGAATGCGAAGGTAAAAAGGTTAAAAAAAAAAAAAAAACACACACACAAGAAGGATTTCCAGCATCTGCCACCTTTCCCTGAAAGCCTCCACCTTGCCTTCTGGCCAGCCAAACCCTCTTGCCACTTTGAGAAAAACCTTCAAGCTAAAATTGGTGATTACTGGTGACACGAGTATTGATTAAAAAAAAAAACAACAACACTATTTTACTGAGAAAAGGCTTGAAAACCTGAGAAAGGTATGTCCCAAAAGTTCAGAAACCTACATGGAAAAACAAAACAAAACAAAAAAGTCTGTACAGTTTTTAAGCAACTCTCAGCAGGTTTGAGGAGGTCTGACTCATGATTTTTGAGTATCTGACAATATTACCCCAAACCACAATGCCAATGTCAACATTTCACAAATATTCATGAGAGAAATAAAAGCAAGAAATGATATGTATGCTTTAGCATCAAAAATTGCAAACATCACAATTTATGCTAAGGTTAGACTTCTCAAATAGTTCAGTGCAAGGTATCATCAGCACTAACATCACTTAACATTGACTCTGCCCCCATATAACATCCCCACAGTATTTAAATAAAAGCAAAAAAACTACTTGCAACTGTTGAACTTCAAGATGCAAACGGTGTTGCCCTGGCAGGGAAAAGAAAAAAAAAAAAAAAGAAAGAAAGCCCTTTTTCCCCCCCTACAAATCTGGTGTTTTTTTTTTTGTTGTTGTTTTTGTTTGTTTTTTAATTGTAGTCTGGAACCTCAGACTTGAAGTAGCAGCTTTAATCTCTCCTCCTTTGTCAACCATCCCCTCTGCAGCCCAGGTCTGCTCTCAGCTGCTGCTTGCCAGTTTGACTCCCCTGTCTTTGGTGAGCTTGCATCAGAGCAGCTGCAATTTAATTCAGCTGGCAGTCCCCCAGAGCCAGCCCACAGTCTCATGGATGTGTTGGCTCTGCAGGACTGATGAGAATAAAGAGTAGTTAAGAACTTGTTTTGTGACTGAAGTCAGCATATACAGCTCTGCACAGAAGCAGCAGATCTGTTGAGTAGGAGCATTTTTAAATGGTGACTTCTCAAAGTGGGATTTTACTATAAGTTACAACATGCCAGTTTTGCGATCTCTCAGCCCTGAGACTGTCCCTGTAATGTTAATTATACACTTTCCAAAGTGCTACCCTTAACATTTTTCTCAGTGCTAGCAGAAGTACTAAGAAAGGACCAGTACCTTCCAATAAATATAAATTTCCTCTTACTTCTGAGGTAATCTGATCCATACAGATGCATTTCAAGGTCTGTCAAAGTTATTCAGGCTCATTCCACAGCAGCCAGGACACCCTCTGCCAGGGAGTTTCAGAGTTTTAGGGAAACAGATCCAAAACCACATGAATTTTGTTACCCACAGAATGGGTAATACGAAATGTAACAGGGCGATATTTACCAGGCATATAAACAACAAATGAAAAACACAAAGAAGATGCTGGACCCCCCAGAAAAATTCCCTAAGTCATTGTAGCAGTGCTCTGGCATTCAAACATCTGAGCTGTGATCAACATTTTAGCACACGTCAGTCCTTGTGTCTGCCTGTATCAACAGCACAGGTGTCAGCAGACACTGCCCAAATACGCCATTAATTATGCAGCACAGGAAACCCAAACATGGGACAAGTGGCTCAGAAATTTATACGAGCTAATCCCGTCTCAAACCAGGCCCCCTCTGGAGCGCAAAGAATAGCACTTAATCTTTTCTGAGCAGGTTTTCTTCCCTGAGCTTGCAACAGCTCTCGTCAGGGGGCTGCGAGGCTCAGGGTAATGGAAAGCCTTACATAAAGCTCAAACATCCTCACCCCTAAAATACAAGTTTCTGCCAGGTTCAGCGCTGCCAGGCATTTGGGAACAACTCCCTAAAACCGAGGGGATCAGCTCGCTGTGTTACATTACGGAGCAACTGTTCCCACTCGCTGCCCCAAGGACTGGAAACACATTTTCGCCAGCACACCAGCCGAGGCATCAGCCAAGGCTGGGATCTCCCAGCCAGTCATGGCAGTGAGGCAGGCTCAGTGCTAGCAGCATCTTGTCTTGTCCCCAGCCAGGAGGCTGCCCTGCACCCCCTGCACCCACAAATGGGGAAAGCACCCCAGCCCATGCAGGAAACCTGAAAAAAAGCAACAACAAAAATACAGTAGGTCTAGCAAATACCAAGATGGAATTGAAAATCCCAGCCACCCTGCATCATATCAGACCATAGGCCTGGACTACAAGTAGCTTCTCTTGTCCTGTAAAACATTCCCCTTTAGAACAGGAGCATCAAGCTGACATTTGAAATACACCATTTGACTGGGACTACACCAAGAGTGAATGCTGCAAAGTGACTACATCACTGCACACAGCAGACAGTAATTATTATTAGTACTGCTCCTCCTTTGATAGGCATGCATTACAGATGGCTGAATAACGGAAACGTTTGTGAACAATTGTTTGGTGGCAGAAAAAAAATGTTGCCAAAATGTTAATGCTTAAACACTATAAAATTAACGAGCTCCAAAGCCAAGCTCTTGCAAAAGTGCAATCACTTTCATAACACCCACCAAGCTCTGTGGGAGCACAGACAGAAGCAGTGTTTACAGGATCAAGAGTGGATGGCACCAAGATGGTTAGGCTTATAAATCACCCTCCCAGCAGGTAAGCTGCCCAAGTTATCATGGAATATTTTCACCCTTATTCATTTAGACTGTCTATTGCTACAGCAATATGCAGAGAGGGGTGAATGGAGCCCTGATCCAGCAGGCAGCTGTGCAGCCATGTATCCACAGCGCATAGCACTGGGGGGATACGTTCGTAATTGCAAAGGGATTTGCAGGCTGAATCAGAAAAATCTTTACCTCCATGAACTGAAACAAAAATGCCAGCAGAAAACATTAATGGCCACATTTCCGTTCTGAAATTAAAAAAAAAAATCAAAAAAAATGGATTTTGGTTTGCAGAGGACAGGAGGTGGCAAAGGAATTAACCTTTGTTATGAAGCGTTTCCTTTACAGGAGGATTGCAGGAAGGTAGGATGAAAAACATTACTTCATTGAAAGCAGTACTAAAAAAATAATACAATGACAATATAACGGCCCAAACTCCCAAATTGTTATCCTCAGTCAAAAAGGGACATCCACACATAGCTCATGCTTGTTTTGAAGTGCAATACCTCACATGCAAGAACTAGATGGTCTTTGAGGTCCCTTCTAACCCAAAACATTCTATGAATGATATGTGGTGGCCAGATAGCTGGGACTACTTGACCAAACCCTGCTGTTTTTCCTCTTCACTAACGATTGTATTTCTGTTTTTTTTTCAGCTATTTTTAAGCCACATAATTTTCAGGTAGTCAAAATTTTAAAAAACACGTCATCCCAAACTAAATGAACTGATTCAAAAATAGATTAAGCTGAGTGACTAAAATATTAAAAAAATAAATAGTCACTGACTCACAACATTTCTACTGAGTGGCCTTTGCTGTATACTTTAAAGAAATGCAAATTTAAAAAAGAGAATTTAATGTTTTTGCAAATAAGTTTATTTTCAGAAAAATTAATACCAACAGTTTTTACAAAAAAAAGTTTCTAACCATTTCTACTTAATGTTTGGAAGAGGGGGAAATGAGTAAACACAGCTGTCTGTCTATAGGAATAAATAAGAGCCTGAACTATAAATTGTCCAAAATCAGGACACAAACTTCAGCCAGTCTTGTAATCAATTCCAGCTATTTGGAACAGCAGATACAAAAGAGTTACCACTTCTCTCCCACATGAAATTTTTGGTATTTCAGATCTACATAGGCATCATGATCTTAAAGTGTAAGTGCTGTCTGACTGATATGACAACAGTTATCCCCAGGTTTTGCACTTATTCTGCTTACATAAAGAAAAGTGACAGGTACAGCATGTAACACGAGTCCCACCAATTCGGAAGAGTGAAGTTGGTGCAGCGATATCCCTGCTGAGGACAATTAAGCTGCCATCACCCTCCAGGGAACAACTTCAATGCCAGGCTCACTCCCACTGACTTCGAGTGGAAAAACCCCGGGTGTCCCAGCATATGCACGCGGTCAGATTGAGGAATACGTCCAGCAAAAACAACCAACCTCAGCCACCTCAAGTTCAGCTTCAACTCAGTATCTATTAAGACTAAAAAGAAGAAACCACTGAGTTTCTTTTCACTGTCTTGAGCCCCCGACTCAGGAGGTTCCTGCTGGGTTTGCAACACAGACACAGATAACAATCAGCCCTGTGCAATTAATGGAGTAAAGATATTAACACTGAAATGCCAGAAGCACCAGTATCCACAACTTTCTCTTCTGCTGACACAAGATGGGGGTGAGATATTCATCCCTATGGTGGAACATTCCCAGCTGACTCACACCAATGTGGTCAACACTAGGGCAAGATGAGCACCTTGGGATGAGCCATGTCTTCACCCACACAATGGCAGGGAGGGCTGTTGGCAAACAAAGCCACCATCACCCCTGGGCAAGAGAACAGTTAGTGCACACATTCAGCATTGTCACCTGCCCGAAACGCCACCGAGGTAGCAACTGGCACGGACACAGGGAGAGCTTGAGGGGATGCTGGGAGGTGAGTACATAACACTGGAGTAGCTGTGGTTCCCTTCGCTGGACAGCCGTGCTGTGGAAGTCTTGGTCACAGGCTGCGCGTAGTCAGGAGTCCGTAAAACTGGAGTGCAGAAACCCCTGGGCATTCGGGCCAGTCCTTAGCAGACCTACAGGAGAAAATGGGCAAAAGTCATGGCAGCTCTGTGTTGTTGCTAAAGCCTGCCATCAATGTAGAAATGTACAGTTAAGGACATTGTCAATGACTGTTGCAGGATCCCGAAGTGTCATGCCAAATGCCAAATCTTTCATTACAGAAAAATTTCCAGCTGCCTCACTTGAAAATGAATTGTTTCCTGTCACTTAGGCAAAGCTGTTGCCTGCCAAAAAAAAAAAAAAGCCAAATAAAATCTGCTGCCTCTCATTAGATCAAAGGTTGGCAGTAGAGATAAACCACCGCACAAACACACAGTAGAGCAATTGACTACAGAGTCATTTGTCACTTTTAATAATACTACAGTTGTAAAATGATGATAATGGAAATCAAGTTACTCTAATGGTAATAAAATATTTGTAAACTAAACTTGCTCATTTTGACTATAAAAAAGACATTGAAATAATTTAACTGCAGAGAATAAAATTGAAATGGGTCTGTAATTACATAGATTTTCAGCATCTTCTCCGTTATGAAAAGAACTAACTGCTGATGACTCCTACATTTCCAGCACCTTACTCTGAAAAACAAAAGGTTAGAAATATACACCAGACGTACAGAAAGGTGGCCTGCAGCAACGTATCAGAAGTGATGCATACATTTCTTCCGATTTCTCCTTCTTATTAGTGGCATGGCAAGTGTCACATCTCATTAACTGAGTGAGCCTGTACACATGTGAAACTTCCCTGAGTCAAGAGAAGAGAGAGAGCAGTATTAATGAAGTCACTGGATTTCAAGAACCTCCTCATCACCATGAAGGAAAACATTCCTGGAAGATTTCTGGTGACTTTGGTAAATCAGCATGCTGGCAAAATACATATTAAAGTGGTCTCATGCGGCTCGCTCATCCTGCCTGACTGCCTTCACAGGTTTGATGAATTCGAGGTCAGGATTGCAGGAAGTTCAACATTTTTCTCTAATTGCTCAAGTTTCTTTGAATTCTGTTTTAACCCATTTTCTAATTATTTTCCTGGAAGATTTCACATTAAACAAGTTCCAGGGCTGTCAGCTGAAAAGTATGGCAGTCCCAAAGGAAAAACCGCAGGGAGCTGACAAGTGCCTTGGTAGCTTGACTCATCCTTGGATTCTTCTCACTGCTGTTTTAGATTTCATTTTAATTTAAATTAGAGCCATGTGAGCTTCTCCACAGCATCTAGATTCTAGGAAAGTCAAATCTCTGATATCAAATCTCTCTGCTTTCAGAGCAAGCCAGTGCATCTCATAGTTTTGCCCATGCCTTTCACCCAGGTTGGATCGAAACTGAGCCAAAATAAATGGGGCTGGTATTTCAGCTCAAGGGCATTGCTCCCTCACACCCATACTATATCAGGCAAGGATGTGTTTTGAAACTGGATGGCCTGGCCTCCTGCACAGGAGATTTCTCAAAATGCACTGTATTTTTCTGAATTTGTCTGCAGGGAGTTGCTTGTCATGTGTCAGAAACTTACAGAGAAAATCTAGGCCTTGGGGAAAATAGCAAGAAACCAAATCTGAAGCCAACCCATAAGGGATTGCCAAAAACCTTACCAGCTAGGTTTTTATAGCTGTACTTTAATGCATTAATCCCAGCTTTTTATTATTATTAATAAAAGGGCTGTGATTAGCTCTAGACTGTCAATGCACCTGACATTGAGGAGGGAACCCAGAAGAGCAGCTCCTGAGTACCCCAGGGGACTCCACAATATCTGGTGGCCCACCATATTCCTTGAAAGAAAACTATAAACCAAACTATCAATGACTGTCCTAAATAGTTAATGTTAATACTGAAGTAGCCAAAAACATGGGTTTGTGCATCGTTGAGCCTGAATGCTGGGCTTTGCTGCTGTGAGCGCTGGACCAGGTAGGCTGGAGGTGGGTCATGCGATTGCTCTGCCTCTGGCTCTCACTGAGCATCCAGAGCAAGGCAGAAAGAAGTCTGTGTCAAAATGAATGGGTTTGTGGTTTTCAGTTGAACCCCATGGCTCCACACAAAATGTGTTTCCTCTCCACATTGAACGCTCTGGTGAAAGCCTCTTGAACACTTTGCCATCCATATGTCCATTCAGTGTCGACCTGCCTTCTCTCACTGTACTTCAGCTTCCCCCTTGTAAAGACAAACTATAACACAGTCCTCCCATTTAATCTCTGTTTGGGGATGGACCATGCTATAGATGCAGAGACTAACTTGTGCAAGCCAGAGTGAGCCCAGCTGGGCTCATTAATTTTTGCCTAATACCATGCTTATGAGGACAAGCTCCAGCCATGGAAACAGCCTGCCCACTCTCAGAAAGCATGGAGAAGGTTTCAAGAAGCCTTGCCCAATTGGAGCTGCTCCAGGAAAAGCCAGCCCCAGTGTCTATTTCTTAAGTGCTACACTAGAACAGGAAATGACGAGGAGCAAAGAAAGCGCAGTGGTATCTCTCTAGCTTCCCTTGGCATCAGCTTGTGCCCAGCCAGGCTTATTAGCTCTGGCTCCAGACGGGAGTCTGCAGACCTTCTTGGGTGACTCTGCGCAATGGTTCACGGGACTTTGGGAAATCTTTGCTGTGGCATAGAGCAAGACTAATAGAGCCATCTGGGGTTTAGCCAAGGCCAGCTTAGATGTCTCTCACCTTAAGGGTATACAAGCCCATTGAAGAAGCATCTGGATACTGTGGAAGCACACGATGCTTGGAAACACGGCTCTCTGCAGACACAAACACCCCACCAGCATAACGTCAGCTGTGGGAGGCAGGACACAGTAACCAAGCATGACATCCGATTCAGATAAACATTATTTTTCCAATTACAACTGGCTGGTTGCATCCCTTCTTAGAATATCACCACACAGCATCTAAGAGAAGTGCAACTGTAGGCCTTCAGGAGTTTGGGGTGGGGAGGGGAGCATGGTGTTATTTCTTTTTCCTCCGCAACTGAAGAGAATCATAGTAATCTCTGGAGTGAAAACAGTAATATGCCAACTCAACCAATTTATAATCCTAATTCACCTCAAAATAAAATCCCTTGTTCAATTTTTTTCTACTAAAAAAAAACAACAAAAAAAACATGTTCTAGAATAAAATCTCAGTGAATTTTCAAGATAAACAAAGATGCATAATCCATGCAATCAATCATATCCAAATCTAACATACAATTAGTTGCTCACAAGCACCAATGGAATTTCACACTCTGCTTAGTTTTCTTGTGCAAAACCTGGTATTTATTCATGCCCTTGAAGCTTCTAAATGAAATGGTAACATCAATTTGTCCCAAGTCACATCAGAGAAAATTTGGTCAATAATATGCTAAACATCAATTTCAGCCTCAGAAAAAACAATGCATGAATCCAAGTCCCTGAGACTCATCAAATGTACTAGGTGCCAATGCAATTAATCAGTTCTGACCACTCATTGTAAATTGAGGAACAAGCTCACTTTTAGTCCAAGAGTCATGACTCTGACACAAGAACAAAAGAAATTGCTGTCACTAGTACTAGGAGAAGAAACAATGTATTATTACATGAAACAATACCTGGTTTTGTCATGGTCTGAAGCTCATGGACTGAAGCTCAGATGAGTAAATGTGGGCTACAGCCCAGTGCTTCTCAGCCTGCCGGTCACAAGGCACATATTGCAGCCAGGGCCACCCTTGGCCAGTGGAATAAGATCCATTAATTTTGGAGGCGTTGGCTCAGTCCTGAGGTTTCTCAGTGCTGATGCTGGAGGCCCACTGAATCAGAGCATGCCAGAGGAGTGTCTGGAATACACCAGCAAATAAAACATATGTGGTCCAAAACTAAATTATGGGCTAAGAGATTAATTTTGAAGAATATATATTTTTAAAGAAGATATATGTGTTCTTATATATATGTATATATCAAACACAGAACACTGCTATAAACATACCTCAAGCCTACTGTCAGTATCTTAGGATGAAGCACAGCTGTGATGTATGGTTTGTTTTCCTCTTCTAAAGAACCGAGAGGACCTATATTCAGTGTTTTTCAGATTGGTGCTTTCCAGTTCTTAAAAATAATATAGATGTAAAGGAGGAGACTGAATGAAGTGCTTCACAGGGCCTTGTTTCCAGCTATAACCTAAATGAGTTTTGCACATGAGTGGAAACATTTACTGCTTATTTAACTTTGCAAGTGCTTTGGAAGACCTCTTGTAACACTGACTTTGTTTTTCTCTGCTTGGCTGCTGCTTGGACTGCCTCAAGCCGTTTGCATCTGCACAGTCACAAAAAGAGATGTGGTCTTCTGGGTTTTATGGCCATCGAGCAATACACAACTGCAGGACGGACCGTTCTGGCTGCAAAACCTCTCCCCCAGCACGGTGCCACCAATACCAAACGAGCCTTGCTCAAAGCAGGCGCGCAGAACACACAGCGCCCAGAGCCCGGTGCTGCCGTGAGGCTTTGAAGAACTTTCATCGCTGCCCAAACAATGGGCTTCAACCGCCAAGGAGCATCACCTGACGAGCAGAGTGCCAAATGTGAATCCGGACTCAGATTTTGCTTTTTCCTCCTCTGCAGGCTGGATGCTCAGACTTATCACACCTCTGCCTGTGGTGCCCTGGGGCTGCGCGCTTTTAAATTACACTCCTTGTAACCATGGTGAATTGTGTGGTCCCATTTCTTATGAATAAAGCCCTTCCTGAGCATCTTATAATATGACTGCCCATGAGCAAAAACTTATTCTTTGACCTCCTTTCCCTCCCTCCCTGCTCCCAGCTCTGATGTATCACAGCCATGTGGGAGTACGAACGGGGAGAAAAAAAAAAAAATTTGCTTACAGGATCATGAGGTGTAAAACTGTAGTCAGTGCAAAGAAGTCCACTTGTATAAAGCATGCACATATTTTTGGCTAACATAGCACTTTTTTTTAATGAGTATTTTCACTCTCAGGAATCTAGGTTTTCTGAACATCTTTATGTTCAATACCACAACTCTCAAATTTAGAGTTTGCTCTCGACTTATGATTTCTGTTCACAGGTCAAATATTCAGCTGTAACAGCTTCACCACCAATCTCTTACAGACAATTTGTGCTTCCCTTTTAATTCTCCCTCATTTACCCAATTAGCATTCTGTTAATTAAACACTGAAAGTGCCTTCACTTTCTTCAGAAAAACACATTTCTGCTTAACCCCTGATTTATACATGTACCTCTGCAGGCTGTTTCAATGTGATTAGAGTTTGCACACCGTTTCTGTTCTTGGTTTGTAGACATTATTCTGAGGAAGTGCTGCAATATAACACCAGTCTTGCTGCCTGCCATTTAGACTGGAGTTTTGCCTAGCATAGTTTGGCTGCTGAGATAATTAATAGTCTTTAGGAACCATGATTCCCTGGCTGTGAACTTCAAAGACAGCAGTAGTTTTATATTCTTTCTGTGAGCTAGCAGACAGTTATTATAACATTACATGATTTGGAAGTGAGGGACTGCCCAGGAACCATTAATTGAAGCTGGCTAGAGGGCCTCCACCACATCTACCCTGAGTCAAGCTTTGTGTGAGGAAAGGATTGGATGATTTTTCTAATTTCCTCTGTTTCAGCCTGTACTCTGTCGCATTCAAATTACCAGATAACCAGCCCGTGTCACAACACATCGCTGGGTGCCTGTTCTGGCACCACCCCATGCAGCGCGGCTCCCAGCTGCGGGCTCTGCTCCTCACCCTGCTGGCACAGCTCTGCTCGCACCTCCTGCTCAGGTGGAGGCAACACCAGGTTCTGCGCCTGTATGCAAGCACACTGGCGCGGTATTTCAAGTCCCCTGAGAAATATCTCAGTGTAAAAAGTACCCACTCTCTATTCTCCTGCCTCTTCATTTGTGTGCCACATGCTTAAAACAAACCAGATGCTGTATAACAACATGAGACAAAGCAATTAGAACATCTTCCCATGGCTTCAGACGTGTGGATATGAATTTCTGCTCTGCTCTTGGGCTAAAATTTGTTGCTGCTCCATACAGATGTACATGGTTTGCTCCTTTGGGGCTAGCTGTCAAACAAACAGGATACACATCTTGCCCAGGTTGTGGTAGAGCGTGGCAGGGAGGCTGTGCAGGACCAGACTGCAAAGCCTCCTGCGCTCCTCAGAAATGACCGCTTGATTAGTGATTTCAGTGCTCATTGCACCACTAGCTACAAAAGCCTGGTATAACTTGAGACCACTAGTCCATCATACCAATGAGGTGTTGAAGGGCCTTTTATATGTAAGCACAACACGGCACACTGTGTGTAGCTAAGTAAATACTTGTGAATCCTAAAAGGAAGAAAGTATTATGTGCTTTTCCGCTAAACCAAAGGTGTCATTTCACCCTTTCCATCAAGACACATGAGCTGAACTTGAGAATGGCACGAACGCCAGGGCACAAGAAGCAAAAGCTGTTCTTGACATTTTACAGACCAACTTTGCCATGAGTGCAAAATAACTCTGAATTAAAGTTCTTATTTTCTCCTACATCCCACTGCTGGCTTTACCATCTCCACATTCTCACCATCTCAAAGCCTTTGCTTGTTTTTTGATAAGCCTCTTCTTCACAACACCCCTACAAAGACCACAAACACTAATACACCCAATCTGCAGATGGAGAGACTGAACAACTTGCTAAAAGCTGCACAAAGTGTTTGTAATAGAAAAAGGATGGAGTTTAGGTACCCAAATCACTGAACTGTGACCCTATCCATTAGGTCCGTCTTCCTCTTATCTGCAGCTGAGTTCACAGCAGCTCTGTGAGCATCACCGTGCCTTCCAGGAGAGACTTCAGTGGGAGCAGACACTCTCCCGCAAGCTTTCCTGGACCCCAGCAAGGGGTGGGGTGGAATGTTACAGCAGAATCCCTGGGCAAAACATGGTCCAGTTAGAGATTGATGTACACACCTCTGTAATATGCGAACCGGGCTATTACCAGCTCTCCTTGCCCATCCTTAGACTTGAACACAATCTATTCAATTTTTCACCAAGGACTGGTGGTGCCAAGATATTACAAAAGATAGATTTCACAGCAGTGTTTCTCTCAAGGCTGTGCACAACACTATGCTAGCTTCACTAACTTGCTTTCAGGTCATTGCCCCAGTCAAACTCAGGATACAGATAGGCTGAAAAGTCTGTTTGAAGTCTTGAGCAGGCATACTGCTCCTATGGGACTGTCAGCCCATCCTTCGGTTCCCCGCCAGGCACGGCAACAGCATTGGTCTGCTGAGCTCTGAGAAACAAAATCTGGGCTTCCTCCCACATTATCTCACATCTAGTAATCACTCATTAATCTAGTGATTACTAGAATAGGGAAAGCATTTTTTACAAGAGAACATGGTAAAGGAGTTAAGTGGTTAAATGTTAAGTGTAGAGTTATCTAACAGTGCACTCTGTGTAGAACTCATTCACATTTGATGAAAGTTATTATAGACCAGCAAAGGCTTCTTGTTGCAAGAAGCTCTTAACGTAGGTAAAGGAACCTTAACATAAAACTATGTCTATAGAAATGCATTAGTCAGCTCTTACTCCCATTTTCCTTAGCAGACACAAAGACTACTGCACTTTTACAGCTGCCCTTGGATCTGTTCTTCTGACCTATGTACGTTTGTACCCCAAAGATGAGAATTTATCTGAAATTAAAGTTAGTCACCTGCTTTTAAAGTTTTATCTGACTAAAGAAAAATAGTACCACATAACTCAGGTGACCAGACAGGTAAAAAAAAAACAACAACAACAAAAAACAAACAACGAGAAAAAAAAAAAAGCAGACACTGAGTTTGATTTATAGCAAATCTAACAGCTGCAGTTCAGACAAATGATTCCCAGCACAATTACAAGTAATGAATGAAGGCACGAATAGCACAATTTGTGAAGCATTTTGAAAAGGAGAAAAAAAAAGGCTAAATTCATTAAAAATATCACAGCCAGCCTTGGACTTAAAATGTAAGCATCCGCATTGTCACCAGAGTAGCAAATTTTTTTTTCTTACACCTTTCATGAGACTCAGTGCTCTGGTTTAGCTTACCATTTAACATATCCCACGTAGATTTCTTCATCTGGAAAACTGTTGCTATTTATGTTGCCAGTGCATCTGAAATAATACAGAAGTTGCTGTACTCCAAGACATTAAAAAAAAAAGGGGGGGTAACACAAAATCATTACTTCATCTATTTACTGTGAACCCAAAGGAAATATTTCAAATGTATCATTTATTGAAACAAAAATTTAAAAAAAAAAGTACATTATGCTTTTGGAAATCAATTTTCAGCTCTTTTCTCAGATGGATTCATCAAAGACATATCAAGGGGCTTTGGAGGGGAGTTATAGGACTTTTTTCTTTTATACTATTAAAAGTCAATTTTCTCTGTGTTTGCAATTGATTTAACATAGCCTTTAGGATTTTTGATGCACAATTTTAACTCTCCGGACAAAGTACGGACATTTAAATAATCTAAATAAGACTAATACATTTCTTTAGTCTTAGCTGCTTTTTTTTTTTTTTTTGTATTGTTCATAATAATTCAAATAAAATGTGAAAAGCGTGTAAAAATATTTTCTCAGTCCTTATGGCACTGGATGTTACCTATAATTCACAGCAAAAAAATACCTACACTCACTCCAAACAGCAGTCTAGTGATCATGGCCAGCATCAGATGTTTCTGTTGAAGAAACCATATAGTAAACCCCAGAGAAAGAAATCTTCCTCCTGATCTCCAATGTTGGCTCAGCTCTTCTCAACTTCTTTTTTGTTTCAAATATTCACAGCTAAATCTGTGAGCAGTTTTCTTGCCTGCACCTAAGTCCTTTTGACATTCTGCTCAACTTCTGGAAGGAGTAACGCTTCCTGGCAACGATGCCCATACTGCGAGTACATACTGCATTAAAAAGGGCAGGTATTGAACCAAACCACCTTTCCATCTCAAAGTGTCCCTTTGTTTTTGCATGAACAAAAAGGGAACCTGAATAGAAGCTGGAGATTTCACTCCAAAAGGCATTAAAGATTTGATACAGAGGTACTGTGCAATATTGTTTCAGGTAAAAGTACTCTGAAAGAATGCGAAAGTCATTAAGATTTCAATGCATGCATCCTTTTCATGCCTAGCAGAAGAATCCAGATACTTGAAGCTCTTTAAAAAAAGAGACAGTAAAAGGTGAACGACAAAAACTCGAGCAAAGGGTCAGTGGCAGGTCTCTGGGAATGATTACCTCTTTGAAATCCAGGCAGCAGGGGATGTGAGGTGTCAAAGGCTTCACAATCACCTCTGCTGAGCATCTAAACACCAATGGCTCTGATCAGTGGAGAACTTGAGGTGAGAAACCAGGAGGCGTCACTAAGCAGAAGCTACAAAGCTATTTCCCGTGAATCACACTGCTTTACACAGAAGGCAAAAAAAAAAAAATAAATCAGGTTACAGAAACTGCTGGTAAAGGAGATGGGGAAAACAAAGAATTAGTAAAACACCTAGGAGGAAGAGTAAAGAAGTAAACTACAACAAAGAAGATATGAAAACTGCTGCCAAGTCTCTGGGAGCTTAGTGACTGTAGAGAATGGCTTCTTGCAGAAGTTGTTTTCTCTGGTGTCAAAGAGTCACTGGGATAAGTAGGGGAGATAGGTCATGGGTTGCCATCTGGCCCTGAAAAAGAAGAAAACAAGAGACAAAACATCAATTACAAAATAAGCAAAAGCCTTTCTAAAGAATTGGAGAGGAGTTGTGGAAGACACCTCATTAAAACACAGGGTCTGTGATTACACATGCAAGTGTGGTTTCACCCAGGTGAGGATCCCCACCTTGCTGGGCATGATGTCCGAGTATAAAATACTTCCAGTGACCAAGTGCACTGCAGAAAGCATCACCCCTGCCAGCCACCCCATACCTGCCCAAGACATGCTGGGGAGAAGGGAGGGTGTGCCCACACTTCAGCAACCTCCATGCAAAGTCAAGCCCACATCACACCTTAGCTCAAGTTTCTTTTACTGGTTTAAGGGACCACATCAGGCTGTGCAACGGAGGTACAGAAGCACACTTTCTAACCTACCTGCACAGTGCCACCAAACAAGCACCTGTACCTGACAGGTGTAGGTGTGCTGTATTAAACACCACCATTAGGCACACCAAAGCACACACTGTGTTTCCAGGAACAGGTTTCATAGACAGCAGATGTCTTGGTATAACATTATCATATGGTGAATATAGGAAGAAAAGCGTTCAGGTTCTGCAAGGACATAGCCACATCTCCATCGCATGGTTCAGTGTGCCCCTACACTAGGGATGGACAAGGCTCTTGGGAAGAGAGGTTACAGGTCCCTTCCCTTCTCTAGTCCCAGCTACAGCCCCTGACACTTTGTTTTTCTTTGTGAGGAACCAGCATTTGACAGCAGGGATTTAAAACACTTGCATAAAAAGACTTGTTTTTCCAGTAGATTGGCATATCTGCAGTCAGGGGGGATTTGGGAAAACAGTATGGGCACATGTGCATGAGTACACGCACTCCAGTCTTGTAAGGAATGAGAATTACATTTCCACATTTAAACAGAAAAATACAGCATGTGATTCCATTTAACGGTGGTCACCAGTTTTGCTCTATATTCCTAGATAATCCTGGATAACTGCAAAGAGACTTCACTTGTGTTGTTAAAGGCTGTATTTATCACAATATGTGGCATATTTGAAAGCAAATCCCCATACCACAAGGTGGATGCTTACCCCTGAATTGCTCTTGCCTTACCAGGTTTCAGCAAACACACTGATGTGTCAAGGTATCTAGTGGCTAATTGGATGTTTATCAACATAGTATTTACGCAGTAGTGTTGCTTTTGTCCAGTTAGAAGTTGCACATTTGTTTCACAGTATCTTCACTGCTTGTATGACTACTAAAACTATATATTCAAGGCAATGAGGTTTCTAGTAGTTTTGAAATGTTATTTAAATGCTGATTTCAGAAGTACTGTTTGTAACCTCTGTTAGGTCTGCAGAGGAAGCACAATTTCTAAGAAGTTTATATCAGTGTAAATCTATGAAGCCGTGTTGAAGCATTGCTGAAGCAGTGCATTCAGAGCAAAAGTTTACCACTCATTTGACTAGATACCCACAAACCACTGACCCAGCTAAAAAGTAACCTGCAGTGCAATAAACTGACAAGCACAGAAAAATAATCTCAGTTAAACGTGAACCCTAAGCCTCTTTAAGGTTCTTTTTGTTCTTTCTCTCTTATTCCCCATCACTGCCTATGGAGTTTGGAGGAAATTTTCCACATCCAGTCTGGTTTCAACTCAACTCAAAAGCACTTCTACAAATGGAGTTTGCTCTTCAGCAAGCCTGCTTCTGCATGGGCAGGGAAGGATGGATGAACCTTGGCTTTTCTTTTCTAAAAGCCCATTTCTCTCCTTGAAGTAGTCTTGAAAAACATCACTAACGAGAATGGATAGGCATATCTGACAGCAATATTTTTCCCTCACTTTTTCTAAGGGTAATCCATGGACACTATAACTATCAACCAAAGCTGAGCTTTGAGGTTCTGCAATGAAAAGCCACTTACATTTCACCTTTCAGGAAGGTACTAAATCTATTTGTCCTGTCACTAAGCACCACTGAAAAAAAGCCTGGCTCCATCCTCTTTGCACCCTCCCTTCAGGTATTTGTACACATTGATGAGATACCCCCTGAGCCTCCTCTTCTCCAGGCTGAGCAGTCCTAGCTCTCTCAGCCTTTCCTCACAGGAGAGGTGCTCCAGTTCCCGGATCATCTTCGTGGCCATCTTCACTGGACTCTCTCCAGTAGGTTCCATCTTGCTCTTTTACTGGGGAGCCCAGGTCTGGATGAACATCTACGAATAGCTGAGGAAAAAAGCCATAATAGTCATAAAAGACAAAATAGCCTACCTTGGGTTTGTGACTTTAGGAGTTTACTGTTTAGCCTACAAAAGAGAAAGTAAAGGGGAAGCTTGATCACAATTTTTGGTACCAAGATAGGGAATGTAACATTATTAAAGTACTTGTTAGTTCATCAGACTATAGCCTAACAGGACCCAAGGATCCAATTTGAAAGGGTACAGGAGAGAAATGAAGTGCAGTGCAATTATTTGTTTAACAGTGGCAGCAATTAGCTACTGGAAAATTTACCAAGTGTTCTCGTTGATTCTCTGTAGCTGGTGATTAAATCGAGATTGGATTTTTGGTCTTCTTTGAAGTACTGTTCCAGTTCCTGTAAAAAGTCCTAGGGCCTGTGTCATGCAGTAAGTCAGACAAAATGATCACAACAGTCCCTTCTGGCTCTATAATCTATTCTTTTATAAGAGATAGTATTCGTTGCTGCAATGATTAGTCAATTAACATTTGCAAAATACCAGAAGATTCCTAAAATTCAGCAGTGCTGAATGCCTCAAGTCTTTACCTCAAACTCAGCACGAAACTGAACACAAAATCACTCCTGTATCTGTCTCTAAAACAAGCCAAAATCAAGACAAAGCAGAATTTAGCAGCTTAAATGACATTGTGGTGTATCCAGTCTATCTCACTTTTGTGCTACAGCACACACATGCCAAACACGGGCTGCTAGAACTTCTCTACTGCTGCACATCAAGAGGAGCACCCAGGTTTTATTACAAGAAACTGAAGTATCTCCAAAGGAAAAGTGTTAGGGGGTTCTTTATCCTAGCTAACTGCTCAGAGTGAAGAGGTTTGCATTTACTCTGGAGAGGATTCGTGTAAAAAAATTTCTTTGAATATAGCTGGGAGCTGGAATAAATTGACTAGCAGAGGTCAAGCCACTGCAGCAACGATGTGCTTGGCTTCCAGAGACAGTCTGCCAGATGTACCAAGCAAGAGCAACTTTTCCAAAATAGCCTTGATAATAGGTTTCCAAGGGAGATGTCCCCTTGAAATCAAAGTGTTCTGATGCCACTTACCAAGGTATGCCACAAAAGGACAGGAAGGCATTAGAAAAGAAAATACAGCATATGTTAATCGTCTGTGATTCAACCACTTTTCTGTATAGCTAGAAAATGAATAACTTCTGTGTAATGCTAAGCACAGGGTTATGACTCTTTGTAGACAGTCCTTGAACTGAAACAATAAAGAAAGCAGCATGCTGTTCATTATTCTATTCTTTGTGAGAGCCAAATTAAGCTTGAGGTAAGTTCACATCTTGTTTTCAGACTTTACTGTTATCAAGAGGTTGAGGAGCCAGAAGAATTACCCTTCTGTTAATGCATCCATAGCACCTTCATGCTATTTACCAGCCTAGAAAGGGTCAATGTCCAGCCCAGGCCCAGAACCATAGCACTGTGGGGAGGTTTGGATGGCCCATGCCTGAGGACAGATACCTACTCATCAAGAATATGCCACCTCCTAAACCAACTACAAAATAAGCAGCTCCAGAGAGCACTGGGATTTATTTAACAGGCACAGAGTAATGCTCCCAAAGCCATGGGCAATCCCATGGATAAAGCCTGTGGCTTTTCCCTTTAGAAAAGCTTTCTAGTGTGATAGAAGCAGGTGGGATCCAAACAGCTCTACTCCTGCTTGCAGCCCATCTCTGTTTACACTCACAGCTGATATTGCTATGTTACCATGGCTTCTCAGGAACCATGGCCTCTGGAGGTCTCACAGGCTAATCAAAAGGATACGGTGTAAATCCATGAACAGACCTTTTTGTGTTTGATTTAGTAGATATCACCATTCACTGGGGGTAGTGGCAGCAGTATAAACAGCTGCCAAAGACAGCTCTCACCTCTCTTAGAAATGGTTTCTCTGTTCCTCCTGGCACCCTAGTTTAGAAACCCTCCACTACATTGCTTCCAGTTACACATCCTGGGGCACAGGACAGCAGTAAGCTCATTGCTCTTCCTAGCCAGTTTCTCCAGCTCCTGTTCTTCATTACTGCAGGGAAAACACAGATCTAGACTGAAGCTTTTGGAAGATTACATAGTCCCTAAATACAAGATAATAAGTGCAACGCTTCAGCAGAACCAGCTCATCCCCACCTCAGCCTAGGCTGGAACAAAGTCCATTCGATGACAGGCATCATTTTAGTCCATTTGATATAGATGAATGACTTAAAAAAATTATAAAACAGGGTGAAAAAAGATCCTGGAATTAAAATGTAAGCCACATTGGTTTATAAGCCAAGCTAATAGCAGTATCACTCACCACATCCCAAACACCCTGCTAATTGGCACACAGACAGCTGCATCCAAGTCCTTTCTCCTCACACACACCATCAACTCCTCTCTCTCCTGCTCCTGGTATCACTTGTTTTACCTGTTCCTTTATACCTGCTGGAAATTTTAAAAAGGAAAGCTTGAAAAAGGCTGAAATTAAAAAAGTATCACTAATATACCAATCTCAGTCAACAGAAGAAAGCCAAGCAGTGAGGGAAGCTCACTGACAACAGAAGAGGTTCTTAGTTTGGCAGAAATTCGGCTAGCAAGCCCCCATACCACAGGTTTTACGACTGGTCTGGCGCAAGTGTGCACGGGTACATATAAGCTGAAAAACATCATCCATGGAGCCCTGAACTCAGAATTATTCCAGCAAACAGAAGGAAGAGTCCAAAACAGAGAATGATACAGCCAGGACAACCATGCAAAGCAGTACAAGCAGGCAGGAGCACATCAACTGAGGAGCTGGGGTGGCAGTTTGGCAGAGCGCAGGCTGGGGCACGCGCCATTCATAAGCAAAGCACAAGTCCACAATGTTTGGCTGGCACAAGAAAGGTATGTGTTACACCAAGGTCTGCAAGCACATAGTCAACAAACAAACACTAAGTGGCCACAACGTAGGACAGCACCATGGGTGGCCTAGAAGGCATCTCCTACAATGGCAGGTTGCTGGCTGAGTGAACTGGTGCTGCTTTCCCAGAGGAAGAAAACACTTGGCGGTAGATGAAGACAGGGTCACAGCAGTCTTCAAGTTCATAAAGGCTGCCAAGAGAAAGGGAACAACCTGTTCTTTATGTTCATGGGAGATCAGATGAGAGGAAATGGATTTAAAGTAAGGAAAACAGCTAGGTAAGTGAATGGAAAACCCTAAATGGAAGGTTTTAAGACAACCACCCCTAAGGCACATCCCGTCCTGGGGCTGGCTACAGTGTATTTCAGCAATGACAGCACTCAGAAAGCACAAGCAATGTAAAACAAACATATGTATATATAACAGATAGAAATAGATATGTATATAATGCATATGCACCAATGTCTGAAAAAGGCACTAAGCCCAAACTCTCGATTGCAGCATTATCTTTGTGAGGACCAAAGGTCAAATTTTCAAGGTGCAAAGGGCATTATTCAGAACTCAATTGATTTTCAGGAGGAATTAGATGCCAAACTCATTTTGCTTTTAAAACCTCCCATCCTTTCCTCCTCTCATTGCCCTTTTGGCCTGTAGTATTTTTTTTTTCTGTGAATGCTGAAAGTGTGCAGACAGTACCTAAAATAATCCAAAGTGCACACATTCCCACTTGATATAGGCAAATAAGGGTGCCCAATACATTTGCAGAAAGCCTGTCACACGAGGAAACAGTCATGTCAAACCAGGACCTTCTCTCCATCTCTGTGTAGAATGCTGGCTCACATCCAGTTCAGACAGAGTAGCTGAAAGTCATTTCTCTCTGATGTTGTTTAAAAGCCTAAATGCAATGAAATACTAGTCTAAGTCCATTTCCCAGTGAGCAGAAGTGTCAAAAAGCCACCATCAGAGCTGGATGTAATTGGCAGTCCCAGCAGGGAAGCGGGGAAGTAGAGAAGCAGGGAGACACAGTACCCTGCCTCCTGTAGTACTTGTTACTAAACTTTCTGCAGCAGTGTCTCCAACTTTTGGGGCACCGAAACTCATTTGCTTCCCACCCACATCAAAACCCCCACACCTCAGTACAGCCAACCAGACTCTCTGCTGAGATGTTCTGTCCCTTTTTTCTCCCCCTTTTTGCTGCCAGTAAAGTGTTGCTGCTGGATGAAAAGTCACACCACAGAGATATATTCTGGGCTGATTATATGCAACTTCAAATGCCAAACTCAAATGCCATTCTGGCCTCAAGCCTGCCATGGCTGCATTTCAATATATTTATCCTTTTCACTATATACCAAAGCATATGGTTCAATAGAGCACAGGCTTGTAGGGTCAAGCATCATCTATTCTGCAGCTGAAGCCTCACCTCCACAACAGTCACTTCCTATCACAACAAAACCAACACAAAA
This sequence comes from Anseranas semipalmata, assembly GCA_013399115.1. Lineage (NCBI taxonomy): Eukaryota > Metazoa > Chordata > Aves > Anseriformes > Anseranatidae > Anseranas > Anseranas semipalmata. The sequence goes on from VXAA01002052.1 coordinate 412,504, forward strand.
TCAAACCCAAAGCCCTAGAAGACTGGCTGCATAGCATGTCCATAAAATCAGATTATTTGGCCTGCCTAGGTTTGTTCAGGTTCTTTCTGTGAATTTGTGGCATAGTCAACACTGAAGAACTCATGTCAAGCTAGTCCAAAAGGTGTAAGTACTGCTGTAGCTAAGCCTGTAGTCAAGTTGCCAGCCTAGGAAATCCAGTTTTGGATAACCGCTATACCATAGATCTGGGAAAATAGATAAATCCCACTCATTGCAAGGAGGTAAGCAGCTCACTTTTCTCCCGTTCATTCCAGGCTTCATTTGCAGAGTACCTCTAATCCAGGCACTTCAGAGGGCAAACCTTTCTAAAAGATATTGTGTTCAGATACAACAGCAATGAGAGAGGATGATTAGGTACCACCAGCAGCTAGATAAAACAGTACTTTATTCCCAGTGGTTATCTACAGCTTTCTTGAATGTACGCTGCCCTGTAAAATGTATATCTGTGCTAAAACAAGTAGTGCATATTTCCCTCCAAGAGCTTACAGAAAGGAAGAGCTTGTATTACAGCATCCATCATTATAAGGTTTCTGGAGCCTTACCAGAATTAGTAACAAAAAATCATAACAGACTCATTTTCATAGAATCATAGAATGGCCTGGGTTGAAAAGGACCTTAAAGATCATCTAGTTTCAACCCCCCTGCTCTGGGCAGGGTTGCCGACCGCTAGAGTAGGCTGCCCAGCGCCACATCCAGCCTGGCCTTGAATGCCTCCAGGGATGGGGCATCCACAACCTCTCTGGGTAACCCGTTCCAGTGCCTCACCACCCTCTCAGTGAAAAACTTCCTCCTAATATCCAACCTAAATCTCCCCTGTCTTAGTTTGAAACCATTCCCCCTTGTCCTATCACTATCAACACGTGTAAACAGCCATTCCCCCTCCTGTTTATACACTCCCTTCAGGTACTGGAAGGCCGCAATGAGGTCTCCCCGGAGCCTTCTCTTCTCCAAGCTAAACAAGCCCAGTTCCCTCAACCTTTCCTCATAGGGAGGTGTTCCAGCCCTCTGATCAGCTTAGTGGCCCTCCTCTGGACCCGTTCCAAGAGCCCCACATCCTTCTTGTGCTGGGGGCCCCAGGCCTGCACGCAGTATTCCAGGTGGGGTCTCACCAGAGCAGAGTAGAGGGGGACAATCACCTCCCTCTCCCTGCTGGCCACCCCTTTATTAATGCAGCCCAGGACATAGTTGGCCTCACCAATTTTCCTCCCAAGATGTTCAGAAATATACTTCTGCTGGCCTTGTAGTTGATGTTTTTTCCTCATTTTCCTCCCCTTTCCTCTTCCCTCTCTTTCCTTGTCCTCTTTATTTATTTTTCCTCACCTCTTTTATATTTTTGTCCTCTCTTTCACCTCCTGGTCTATGTTTCATTGTAGTCTGTGGGGAAACAAAGTCAAAGCAACAAATTTTGTGTTTCAACCTGCATGCAAAAAGATTGGTCGCTCTCATCTCTGAAAATGAGTTGGCAAGCTTTGGTCTTGCTGCCAAAACCACGCTATATATGAAAGGAACAACAACACAGACCAGTAACAAGAGTTCACAGAGAGCAAATAACGGAGGCTCACTGACAACAAATTGCACCCTGGGCTATGACAGGCTCTCCCACCACCCAGAGCTGGGAAAGGACAAAACTTCTGGAATAAACAAAAGTTTAGTTTCTGCAGTAGCGTTTGGCCAAATACAAAACCAAATTTTTTGCACTAACATAACCCGTTACACACCTTTTCTGTGCAAAAAGAGATAGGCTGCACTCACAAGGCAGTCCCTGGCAAGGGAAAGGGTGGCAAATTTGTCCAAAAACATGCTTTAGGAGGTTTGCCCAGGAAGGGTCTGGGTGGCCATTAGACACCCTTCTTGTTAAAGGAAACACCAAACCTTTCATCAGAGAGAGGAAACAGCAGCAGGTTGCTTTATCGGTGAACACCAGGCCAACAGCAGGAGGGTGCTTGGACAGCAAAAAGTCTGCACAAATAGCTTCTGGGTAGCCCATAAACAGAACTGCATCCTCAAAACCTGTTCAGATAATTTCAAGTAAACATATACGTAATATGGAGCATTTGTACAGATAATTAATAAACTAAACATAAGTCAGACACGTGCCTTCTGTAAATTCAGTTCTGTTCCTAACCTATGACAACATCAACACTAGGCACCATACATTAAGTTCTGCACAAAAAGGGGGAAATAATATAGGCTGCCATCAGATTCCTCTCCGATTCCTCCTCATTATTTGTACTACGCTATTAGGAAATAACGTCCCTTTTTGCCATGTAACGGACTTCTCATTTTGTGTTTCTAGCTCCTTGTTATTCCTGTGGACTGGATAACTTTACATGACAGCATTAACTGGTGACGTGCAATACAGTGGCTGGTTCCAAAAATTTGATTTCTCTGTTTACATCCCTGGCTTTAAAGTCCCATGGCAACTGGAAAAAAAAAATTAAAAAAATGAAATCATCATGCTGAAAAGTTCCACATAATCCTATTTCCGCAGAAAGGCTTTTTTTTTTTTTTTAACAGCATTTTGCAGAATTCCTTCCCAGTTATTAATATTCTAATAATACACCTTTATTATCATGGAGTGCACTGGGAACCAGACACAGAACTCCTCCAGCTGTAGGTTAGCACAGTGCAATAAGCACACTGGCAGGAATCTTTGTAGCTCTAGTCTCTTTACTGTTCCTTTCCCTTCCAAATTTTTGGTTAACTTCAAATCTTGCACTTCTTTTGATCACCCTCCTGCACACAGACACATCCACCCCATTTTACTGATTATATTTTTTTCAGCCCAGCTAGAGCCAGGGCCTGCTTTCCTTTTGCACCTCTTGGTGACAGCACTTCCATCAAGAATACTTTCAGATACGAGCACTTTCCTTGGCAGCAACCAAACAAAGCTCTGCCTCAAAAATAAATAAAGGAACTTGCCTCATATTTTATCCAGCATCTTCTGAGGCTCATCAGAGGAAATTAAAAAAGAAATTGGCTTCTCAAGAGGATAGATCAGACACCTTAAGGAACAGCTGCAATTTGTGTTTCCGAGAAATGAAAATTGAAAAGCGGGCTAAAGTGGATATTAGGTGATTTATAAACCGCCTTTCTCCATTCTTTTTGAGTGTCAGTACATTTGGTAGATCATCAATAGCACCATCTTCAACATATAATTTTCCAAAAAGAAAAAAAAATTAAGCAGACATCTCCACGTCCCATTCCCTCCCGACCTCGCACAAGGGTGTTTAAAGGACCTCTCACTCCCTGCCTGCATCGCAAGAGGCACAGCTCCTGCAAACGCTTCCTGTACGTCTATAGCCCTGACAGTGCAACTGGCACCAGCTACGGTAGCTCTCAGCACTGCTTGTGCCAAACATCGGCAAGTGAGCTTGCACGAACGCACCAGGCTTGCTCCTGAGAAAAAGTATTGAATGCTACTCCTTGACATTTTGTTTTTTTTAGTAATCTAAGCCCTTGGAAACCATATCAAGATCTATAAAGCCATTCAGCTCTTAATCGTAGCAGATATGAATCACTGTGTCAGTTAACATGAGGTGCATAAATCTCTGGCAATGTGGATTTATGACACCGGGACATAATTCACCAGTATCAGCTCCTAGATTTGATTAGAAACATGGGATTTGAGGGAATGGACTTGCATAGCTGGCTGCAACTGGAGTTGTGACCTTAACAAAAAAAGTCAGGGACTGAGGCTGCCGAGCTGTCAGCGTACTTAAGTAACAGTTTCACGTTCACCCTGCTTGGATTAATTGCTGCTTTAATCTGCGGCTGCCGACACACATGCGCAGCCGCACACGCTAATGGGGAGGACGGCAGCCGAGGTTCTATCAAGCCTCATTATATCCCGCACACTTAATTGTCTTCATCACTGGAAACCATCATTTTATTTAACGCTTTAAATAAGGCAGAAATGCCATAATCACATTTAAATATTAAAGACATTTATAAGCAAACAGGAACGTTTTAAAGGAGAACACATAGAGCACTGCTGCGTGGATTTGGTTGACTGGTGCAGGTGGGAGATTTTTCTACTCATCTCCTGTGTCTGTAACCAAAGCAGCAGCAGACTTCATGATAAAAAGTTTTTTGATTCGTTTTCCTTAGCCTGGTGACACACACGCTGGGTCAAGTGCACTGTAGCTGACTGTAATTGCAGATATTAATGAAGCTTTCAAAGGGATTCAGAAATGACTCTAAATGTCCATGCTGGCCAGAAACTCATTTTGTTCTCGCATAAACATGCCAGATCATCCAAAAAATAATTCAACTACTTGGGTCAAAAACACACAGATAACACTTGATTCGTTTTATGGCTTATATCCCTGCCAGGCTCCTCTCCTTGGCTCATGCTCTTGTTCTCCCACTCTCATTTGACAGGGGAGCCTACCGAGTATCAGAGAGCTGCACCTACACACTGACGCTGTCACACTTCCTATCACAAAACTCAGTCTGCAGAAGCACATTACAGCTGGCAGAGCTGGGGGAGAACAACTAGTCCCCACTGACGCTTTGTAAGTGAGACAGTGGGTCCCAGCCTTGGAGACAATGTCCAATCTAGATGATTTTTTTCCTCTGTGATAATCTTCTTGAGTGGGTAGGATTTTTCCATGAGAGACCTACCTGTGTCTTTGCTCCGGACACTGACCTCTGCTGTTTGGGTCCCCATTCCAGATGCTCCACTGAGGGAGAAAACAGGCAAAACCAACACAAACACATGACAAAACAGCCCTCAGGCCCTCGCCCTGAAAGGCAGCTGTAGATGTGCAGCATTTGGGACACTGAGTTGGATGCTTCCATCACCAGTCCACAAGCAACAGGGCAACCCCGGTCACCCCTTCACAATTGTGTACCAGAGGGTGAACCACCTTCCCAGGCCTCCAGGTACTCCAGAAATTGAAAGGCTTTGGTAGAGAACGTCCCCAGAGCCCCTGGGAGCTGGGGGCAAAGCCAGGTTGGGCTCAGGGGCACCTGACATCAGCAACGCCCAGCGGCCGCCAAAAGGGAATGGGCACCCGGGGCTTCAGGGTGGGTGCAGAGCGCCGTGGGACTGGGACGCACAGCCCCTGAGCTGTCCTGGCAGCAGGCGTTGAGGGCCCTGGGCTTAACTTCAGCTCCCCAGGGATGCCCCACGAGACTACAGCATCTCCTCAGCTGGCGCGCTCCTGAGGGGTGCCGGCCCTCCAGTGACCGGCGCCACGCCAGACACCGGGAACACAGCCCCTCTCCTCCCTCCCGCTCGTAGGCAAACTTTGAGGCTTCCCGCCTTTGCCAGTCCATCAGCCATGCAGTTATTTAAAGAGAGCCTGTCAGTTTCTTCGTAATAGTAGCAATTACATTATAGGAGTTAAAAGATGAGTGAGATTGGGAAAGTACCGTAGCCGTGGCTGGAGAGCTGCTCAGGACCACTCTGTGCTAGGGAAGTGTCATTACATGGGCAAACCCTTTTAGCCAAGATACATCTTCCCATGGTAGATGGCACAGACAACAGCTCAGCCTGTCAGCTGCCCATCTATAAGCTGAATGGTCGCAGAGCCAAACTTCAGCTGGTGTACCCTTCCTCTGGGCAATATCCATTGCCTCAGGCTTCCTGAGGCACTCATATATATACCCGCATCACTTTTGGTCATTTTGGAGCTTAAGGCAGAGCAAGCTGACATTTGGTCTCAAAGCACATCGTGCAGGCAATACCTCTCCCTCATTTCCATAGAAAAATGCTGCTTCCCAAAAAGAGTTCAGATAACCAGCAGAAAACTGCACTTTTCTGCCTATATAGTTGCATCTAAACTAGGGCTATATGTCAGCACGAAAGCTTTATTAAAATAGCTCATCTACCCAACATTATTTTACTGTCAGCAACTCCAAATGTAGGTCTGAGCCGCTGGGAGAGAAACATCTTCCTAAATATACACTGAAGAGTCAATGCTTTAAAAACCTTCTTGAAGAAGGGAAACTGAGGCAGAGAGCAATTGAAAGACTTCCCCAAGGTCAGTCGACACATTTATGCAAAACTTGACCCCACCTGCATTTTAGTCCATGGCACAGATGCCACTGAGGTAGCAATTTAATAAGCTACGAGCCCCATCTGTTCATTACTGTCTCAACTGGAGATTGCTGTCCCCAAAGCTGAGCCACATTAATTGATTATATGAATGCTCCTGGTTTGCCCCAATACAAAGGCAGTCAATTTAATTTAAATCCTCATTGGAGGAGATTTCAATTTGCTGGCTGACTTTATGCTGAAGCAGACAAGGAGCACTCGCATCGGTTTCATAACCTGCTCCCGCTACATCTGACAGAGCGCATCTGTCCACCTCCTACCTCTCTGGCAATTTTTAAATCAAAATAGATAAAACAGGAAAGGAGAAAAAAGGAGAGTTTTCTTCTGGCGCTACCCACAGCTTTGAACTTCACAGAATTTAGGCTAGCACAATTTCCCAAATGTAACAGAATTTCTTCATTCTAATTTTTCTTTCCTTTTTTGAAATTTCTCTAATTTGCTTTCCAGAATAGTATGTTCTCACTTTCTTGCCATATTTTAATATAGTTTAAAGCAAATAGAACACAGTTCAGATTTTTTGCTATAACTACTAGCACTAGGCAGTAGTGTCAGGGTCACAGAAACTACAGGAAAAAAAAAAGCTTTTAAAAAATGTCCTTTAAAAATCTCTCTAAATGCTCCACCACTATTTCTGACATTTTAAGTCATCAAAACTTTGCTAGTGATAATGACAGGCTGCTAAATTTTATTCTCTTCCCTATTTCTTTCATTTTCATTAGTGGCAGGATTTTGATTTCATTATGCCTGACAAAGACCAGCTGCCACCACAAGTAAAGTAAGTGCCTCATCATCAGAGGCAGCCACAGGTAAAAGGACTATGTATGTAAAGGGGCCACAACACTGTCTGCTTTTCTGTAAACTGCATGAGAAAGCCATTCACCTGCACCCTTCTGGTGTGAAAATAACCGTCCTGCCTGCGAGCTCTGCTCCCAGTAGAAAACCCACACCCATTGAACCTTCCACATACACTCAAAAAACTGTTTCTCCCATCTGTCCATAAAAACAAGATCCCTTTTTGCACATTGGCCCTGCTCAATAAAACAAGAGTAGTTCTGCCATTAAAAAACAGCATTAATTTTTAGCTCTTTACCCTAGCAGTTATGGTCCTGCTATCCTAGCAGTACTGCTTTGTTTACTAGTGGGAATATTTTTCTTTCTTCTCCTTCAGAAAATCAGAAAAAGTAGAAATTCCATCTCCCAAACAAAAAGGCACAAGTACATGTGTAAGATGTTTTGCTCAACTACAGTGACGTTACCAAGTGCAACAGTAAATAAAGTAAGCAATGTTCCCAGTCAGCTGAACAAGGCAGTGTGAAGGTACCCAAATTACTGCAAACAGCCCATTTCTCTTTCCCTTCCACCTTCTACCCCATCACTTGACCGTAATGGCACTTTTGCTGTTCATCACTCTCTTTCCCCATCAATTTTCATTGCCCTCCACAGCTTCTTTATCACTTTTGTTGTCAAGCCTACAACCACCTTTAGATCAGATGTTTGCCATAAATCTCAGCAATAGATATCTAGCCCATGAAGAATATAAATAAATTGGCTGGTTTTAAGAGGCACTAGGCAATAATGTCTTTCATATCCACAGATATAGCTAATATCTTCACATCTCTATTGGAAAACTGACATTGCACGAATGCCTTTACTCTGGCTGTTTGTCTGTCCCCTCTACGCTGTGTCCAGAAGCGGGCAGGTTCTAACACAGTAAACAAGAACCGGACTGTAACGTGTGATGTGCAGCAGGCACCAGCAGAGACACATTTTAAGCCATTCCCTTTTCACACACCCTGCAGGCTGCTTTACTATGAACTACTGCTAAAAAAAAAAAAGTTTGATTTTAACTCTAAGCCTTGCTAAAAGGCATTGAATACTCCTGGGTTTAACGCTCATGAACTATTATCAAAGATAAGTGCTGCCCCATGCCCAGCACAGCCTCCAGGTCTCACGGGCATGGACATGGGGCTCCAGGCTGGCAGCCAGACCCACTTTTTGGGTAGGAATTGGGGCTGGCAAGCTGCTGGCTGCCAGAGGGAGGCACAGGCCTCTGCTTTCTGCTTCTGAATCAGGCGGCCACTGTCACGCGCTTTAACATTGGCAATGTCATCACCGGTGGGGAGTGGTGATATCACTGGATTGCGGCATCACTGAAGGAATTGGGATGATAAAGGGGGAAGAATGCCTGTATTTACACAAAAACATCTTCATAATCAGCAGGGCCAGCAGACGAGATGCAGGGAAATAGAAGCAGGCTGTTATTTGGATTTTAAGTGGAAGAAATGTGATGCTTTTAAACACTAAGCAAGCACGGCTTCTCCTGGAAAAGGATATTGGAAACAGGCTGGGCAGGACTAGAAAAGGGAGAGCTTAAAACAGACTTAGGCTTTAGAGGGAAAAGTATAGGTAGAGAGGGCATTGCTGTCTGTGCAAAAGCTTCATGAAGAAGTGAGGAAAATGGAAAGCATCTCAACAGACCAAGGTGACTGAATATGGTTTGTTTATTCCAGAGAAGGGCTGAAACTCAAGTCTTGACAGACCAGGTCTGCAAGAATGTCCTCTGTCCCCACACACCCTCCCCTGCGGCCTTGTGGAAAGGACACCGGACTTGGGAGCTGTGCCTAAACTCAGTTTTGTCCACTTACCTTCACTCATTAGAGCAGGATGTCCATGAGACAGAGGAGACAACTTCACACTGTCAGGCACGTGCATGATTTCTCCTGCTTCTGTCACACCAGCACCTCTAAGAGGCATTTCCAGTGGTTTCTTAAACCTATGTCCGTGCGGTGCCCACCACTCGCAGCTCTGTGCATCCTCCCTCAAGCCTCCCCTCAGCTGTAAGGCGCTGCCTCTGCTGTTGGCAGGATCTCCGCTTCTGCAGGCAGCCGGGCTAGACTGCCTCCTTTTGGCTCTCTGGGAATACAAAATAATGACATGGGTTTTACTTTTGTGAACAAGAACTGTTCAAAAGACGCAGGGCTCCTGGAGCAATACTGCCTCAGTGACAGGCTTCCTTACGGAGCATGGGTGCCTCCTGATGCCCACCTGTGATCCTCAGCATCACCAGATGTGCACAGCCATTTTGGGGATGGCAGACTCCAGGCTTTGAGTCTACAGAAGAAAGACAGCTTAGCATTCAGCACTATCCTCTGTCTGCATGATTTGGTTAAAACAAAATAATGAACACAGTATCTGATGGAGGAAAATGTTCCAGGAGCTGCTGTGATCCCTAGCTGTGGGGGTATCAGAGCTCTGGCTAGAGGCAATAACTCGCTTAAGACCACCTGGCATTAGACCCCAGGCTAAAGACCTTGATATGGCTGTGCTAACAGTTATATTTACATTTGCTCCACATAGCCAGTGGCATGCAGGATTTGGGCATTCTGCCCTCTCTTTCTCATTCTGCTTCATTACTTGAGAAGGTCAGTTTATTTGTCGGTAGCTCATTTACTTTTATTTTGGAGTCGAAGACAGTACTTTTCTGCCTCAGACACCGAAGCAGTGGCTGTGAAGTTCCTGGGTGAAAAGTGCTGTAGAAGTAATAAACTGCCCTTGCCAGATTCACAGACTCTCTAGGAACCCTTATCTACAGCCTCACAGCCTAATTTTGCCTTTTGATATATACAATTGATTTTGAACTGTCCAACTTGAAACAACCTGAAGGGAGCTGGCTCTCAGAAAGGCGCTTCCCATCCCTCCCTCTGCTGAAACCAAAGGTGTTCGACTAAATCAGCCACGAGCACTCAGCACTGCCAAAGGGTAGCAGCATGGTCCCACAGGCACAGCTCCAAGCTGCTTGGAAAGCTCAAATCCTTTCCTCGTCAGGCAAGTCATCCCTTTCAAGCACATCCCCAGCCTCCGCTGCCTCCATCCTAGGAGCTTTGCAGCGAGGGGCAGCGGGGGCACATTGCAGCGGGAAGCGAGGAGCCTCCGTGCAGAATGGCCAGCCTTCCCTCAGCACGGCCTCTCAGCCCTGGCCGTTTTTTACAAGGGTGAAAGTACCGCACCCTGGTGTGGGGAAGAGCATCTGCTTTACTGAGACCCACAGGAGCATGGTCTTCCCTCCTGGATGCCCGTCCTACTTCCCCTTCCCACCATTTCCAGGTCAAAGCCACAGCAAAGAGCCAGATTTGGAGACCATCAAGCCATCCAGCAGAGGAAGCTCGGGCTCAATATCCTCCCTGCTTGCTCTACCCAAACACCCACACAGGCAAAAGCCTGCAGCCTCTGCCACAAAGGCTGGGCAGGGAGCCACAGAGCTTACCCAAAAGTTGCCACTTCTCTCGCATTTAAGTGAGGAAGGGAGAAAGGAAAAAAAAAAAAAAAAAAAGGAAAAAAGGAAAGTAGAAGAAAGGGAGAAGAAAAGCAGCAGGAAAAGGGGAAAAGGCGACTAGGGAGAAGCTGCAGAGAGCGAGGAAGCAGCCGCCTGCGTACGCCGGGGCTGCACTGTCACCCAGCGGCGGGCCGCCAAACGCCAGCCCCGGCGACACTGGGTCGCGCTGCTGCTGCCGTGCCCCCGCTCACCCCCGGCTGGAGGGGATCGTATACACGTATGTGTATATGTATATACATACACACACACACACACACACACACACATATATATACACACACAACTCAGCCTTATTCCATACAGCCCTCAAGCACGCTCATGCAAGCCATAAAATGGGAAGTTTCTGGGGAAAAGGATACACGCGTTTCCTTCTTTCTATTGCACCATGCTCCGTGGTGTGATGTTTTCACCAGAGCTGAAGAAGAAATGAAGCCCTGCTGGTGGAAAACGCAGCACCTGTAGATGTACCTGCTAAAAGAAATCTTTCCAGGCTCACGTACCTGTTTCTCAAGAGGCTGAGAATAAATCTGTCTTTTTGCAAGATAAGAAACATTTCACTTTTCATTTGAAAGAGACAAAGTTAAATAGTTCTGCACAACAAGGGCAATGTTTCAATCAGAGCCCCAGTAATAGATGCTCCATACTGAATAATCTCATGTAGCAATGACAATATAATCAATTGATGGATGAGTTAAAATCCTTCAGGACTCACTCAAAATACACTGTGTAGTAGTGTGTCCCCTTTTTCCAGATAGGCTGCAGTCATCAGTAATACCAGGGATAGGTTTAGGATTTTGGAATCATGAAAGATACTTTGAATGCATCGAGCTTTTCTTTGCCTTCCTACTGTGCTTAATCTTTCACATCCAATCCAGTATGGCCATTTGCCTTACAGAAGTGTTTTGTCATATTGAGAAATTAGGAAGGAGGAAGCAGGAATATGGGAATTAGATTATGCCCATAGCCCAGAGCCATCTGGAACTGGCCTCATGATGAAACCAGAAAGGATCATAAAATTTCCTCACCTTCCTGCTATCATTTTTCCAACTGATCTTAAGATACTCCTTTGTCCCACCTGAAACCCACCCAGGAGTGGAAATGAAAGTGCTGTACTAACACAGAGACCATCTATTCTGGCTAAAAACAGAACTCATCCATTCTAGCAGTACCCCGATACATTTGGCAGGCTTGTAAATTCAGGAATTAGACAATACAAGCTCTGAACCTCATTTTTTCCACACCAAATTAAACATCTGAGTTTTACCCACCACTGCCCAGTGCTGCAGTCAGCTACATAACTGCCTCTTCCTAATGAGCTGCAGCTCTGCACATCTTGTTTACTTGTATGGTTTTGTGCTATGGATACAAGGATTAGCAAAGATTTAGGATTTATCTCATGTGAGAGATGAATAACTTAACTTTGTGTCTTCCACCAGTAGGAATGTTAACCAAAGCACCATGCACTGCAGTGCCCTGTGAATTCCCATCAACAGAGAGGGCTGGAGTGGGTTTTACCACCTGACCCCATAATCACTGTATCTGGAACCGGTGAAGAAAGGACTGAGGTGAATCCCAGAGTTCAGGAGGCTACACTGAGAATGGCTTCCACCACTGCACGCTGACGGAGGAGTACAAATGTCCCTGGAGGCAGCAGGAAACCTCGTGTGTCCTGTGTGAGCAACACCTCCCACACTCCCTCCCCTCAGACGCCAGGGCAACAGCAAGCAAAGCTCCCTCTTCTGCTTCTGTCGACTTCATCCAGCCTGAAAGCTAGCTGCAGCACCCCCACAAAAGCTAGGGCTGAGATGGCAACACAAGAAGAGAGGCAATTTCTCAAGCTGGTTGAAGTTTCAGCCACCGTCATTCTCCCACACATTTGAACTCCCTTCTCCACTTTTTTTTTTTCCATTCCTCTCTCAAGCACCGTGACAAGCAAGCTCTTTGTTTTTAGGACTTCAATTACTCCCTCACAGCACTTGAACTGCTGAGCCCTCCCACAAAATCAGGACAATGAATAATGTTCATCGTCTGCTTTGGTGTATCTGCTTCCCCCCCGATCAGGCTTGCAACATGACTGGTGAGGCGCAAGCACTGACAGCTGAACAAATCCCACGCTGCTGCGGAGGACAAGCTCAACACCGTACCCTGGCAGCCTTCTCAAACACTGCAGCCTGCTTTTCCACGCTCGGGGGTCTTCCTCTTTCTGGAGGACCCACCCCCACTTCAGAAGCAAGGCTGCAACAAAGAAGCCCTGAGGTGCAGGGATGCCCAAGACAGCAAAAGGAGATGCTGCCCTGTTTGGTCCTCCCCAGAAGCGTCACTCCTTACACCATCCACATTAATAGCCGTTTCCAGGTATGGTGACCATGGCACAGAAAGGGGAAGGTCATACATTTCCAATCTAGGCTGCCTTTAGCAACATAAGCAAAATCAACAGAAAGCTAACTGTAAGTTAGCTCTGCTGCTTCTGCTTGCCTAGGTTTGAACTGGGAAGTTTCCTATTAAAATCAAGAAACACACAAACCTACAGATAATATCACATCTAATACAGTATATGTTGCTGTTACTTCCACAAAAGCCTATTTTTCCAGCAGAAGTCCCTGCCATTACCAACTCCCCTTTGTCCAGCCTGACTCCAGCACCAGGAATCACGTTTACCTGCAGCCCGGGAGGCATCACTCACTTTGCCATCGATACCCTCACAAGCAAGTCTCACAATGGTTGAAATTGTTGCTCATTTAACCACCAAATCACCTGCAATAGTTCCTCTGCTTTGGAAAAAGGAGTACAGCCCTTGAAGTACTCTGAGGTGGCATCAGCCTCATACACGGGGGTCCCACTGGGAGATGTGGGGCAGCCAGAGGGGGGCCAGGATGATCAGAGACACTAGAAATGCTGAGCTCGCTGGGGCGAACAGGAATCCCTGCAGGATACAGCAGTGGGCTTGCCTTGAGGAACCAAAGTGTCCAAACAGGGAAGGGCAGCCAATGCTAGAAGCAGCACCCCCTCCTTGCCGCCTGAACAAAGGGGAAACAACCCCACATACACTGGAAACCCAAAGTGTCTCCCCTCATCCAAGTACAAAACCATTCGATCTGGGACTACTCTGTAGTTTACGCAGGAATCCTTTGCAGAAGCAAAACCTCGCAAGATAAGCAAGAAAATCCTACATGCACAAAGAATATGAGGGGTATTGATTGAAAAGTATCATGAAAATAGTGACTGTCATCATGGGTTACTTCAGATTTTAGATAGGAAGCTGCTCTATTATACATTTCATTTTCCCCATTAACTTGCCTAGCAAGAAAATGAAGAACTGAACACAGCAAAACATTCTGTGAAATCACAAGCTTTACAAATTTTTTGTTTAAAATGTTTAAAGCAATGACATTTTTCATAGAACATTTCAGTTTTCTGTTTGGAATGGCTTTCAGCTTTGAAATGATATTTCCCTTTTAAAAATGAAAAAGCTCAACACTGAAAAGAAATCTTTTGATATTTTTACAATAAAATGTGACAAATGAGACTTTTTTCACATTGCCAATTCGCTGAAAAAATATTTTAACAGGTCATTCCAAACAGATTTTTTTCCAAAATATTGACACTTGAACAAAGTTTCATGGTTGTTGGTTTTTGTGTTTAATTTATTTTATATGAGGACTAGCTATTTCATGACTTTTTTGGTGTTGGATGCACAAAGATGCCAGTCATCCAGTTACTCATCATTTTTAATTAATTGCTTTCCACTCCTGGCCGTAAATAAATAAAAATAAAAATAAAAATGAAATGTCAACTAATATGCTGCATTATATTTGTATGCCAGGAAAAAAAAAAAAGGAGCTTTGAGTTGCAAGCTCTACCTACTTCTCCATGGGTTCTTGGTAGGCTTGAGAATCTATGAAGATGTGATCACATGTTTTCTAAAAGTTATTCCACTCTTCTACATTTAGCAGGAATACCTAAATAGTGTATTGTCAATGCCATTCCAAAATGCTACTTTTACTCCTTTTCAGATACAAAATTATCTCTATTGTTTCAATTTCAGACACTCAAACTTCCATCTTGCTGTACCGCCTACAGCAATTTCCACAGGTGAGCTCCATGGGAAAAAAAAAAAAGATAGAATAAAAAATGGGGTGGGCGTGGTATAGAATATGTTAAACTCAGCATAAAAACATAAAATGCAAAGAGGTTCTAATTTGAGTAATTATTGTAACTGAATAAAATTCTCTATTTTTGTTAATATAAATGCTACTTTACTTAGCATGTTATTTTAGTGCTATTTCTAGTGCGGCCCACCAACACGAACACAGGGATCACCAGACTGATCCATTTAAATACAGCACCTTCTAGCTGACAGGGACAGGCACCAGGTGCCTACTACTAAACCACAAGAAGGTGGCAAATGAGGAGACAACGAATCCTTTGAGAAATCCAAGTAGGCTCCTGCTGCAGTGGGGCTTGAATGGAGCCAGACTGCTCTGGGGTGGCACGTGTAGCCCTCTGCATCCCCCGGGACCCTAACCCTCCATGCAGAAAGAGGGAGCAGGGGCAGCAAGGCGTAGGACCCGTGGTGCTGTCTGCTTGAGTCTCCTGAGAGCCTATGTCAATAGCTCAGAGTGGCAAGAAATCGACTTTACTATCCCAAAATACCAGTCTCGTGGCTATTTACAACGACTTAGAAAGCCAGAACAGCGTTCAATTATTTCCCTGCTTCTTCAGAAAGTTAAAGAGGTAAGACAGAAGGTGAGAAACACATAAAGACAACACGTTACAGGGATCTGCACAATCTGCTGGGAGCAAAGCATCACTATATGGCCCCATTCACAGCAGCATTATCTGTCTTTCCCTCCCAGCTCACCCACTGACTTGAAGTAATTTCAGTTTTAATGAATGCTTAAATTCAAATATCATCGCAGAACTACCCAAGGCTCTGCATACAAATATTTGGTTTATGCCTTTTGTGCAAGGTGGCATCCTTTGCAGCCTTACTGGAAGGAAGCCCAGCCAGAACCTCAATGGGTATCAGCAGAGCCTGCATTACCCTATTTTAAACACATGCACAATGCACAGCAGCATCACAGGCAGTTTTGGTGCCTCAGGTAAGCAGAGCTCTGCTGGAGATGCAGCTTCAGAGACAACTGCTCCTTTTCTTGCCTGGGGTGGATGAGACGTCCAGCGAGCACCGTATACCAACTGGCAACTCGGAAATGTTTTCATTTTCAGTGCCCCTGTTTGCTTTTCTCCTACCAGAGCAAAAATAGCCCCCAGATCTCCTTTTTTTTTCATTGCATTTGTTATTTTACCCCCTCTCTCCCAGCCAACCTTAATAATCTCCTCTAAAAAATTACACAGCCTCAAGCCCAGAAGTTTTTCTGTGCCTTTGAATGTTTCCCCATCACGTAGAAACCCGGGGCACGCACTGCTGAAAACCAGCCCAGCTCAGCGCAGAGGCATAACTCACACTGCTCGAAGACAAGGAGAAAGAGTGCAGGAATTACATTGATGGATTCACTCTCTAATTGTTCATTAAGATAATGAGAACAAGCTATCAGAAGGATTTCTGAAAGAAACGTATTTGAAGGAAGGGCCCCAGAGAGGAGGCCTGAAAGCAGGAAATGGGGAGATGAAGGGGAGAGGCAGGAGACACGGAGGAGCCGAGGGAGGGCTCTCCCCTTGCCCCCACTGTGCAGCAAACACGTCCTTAATGAAACACCGCTCCGGACGGCAGGTGCTCAGCTATCACCCCCTCGCTCCCAGGCTCCCCGCAGGCAGAGCTCTGCTCTTGCAAAGTCTGTTTGCCAGCACACCAGTGCCCTGGCTCTCCAGCCGAGACCCTGGCTGAAAGTGCAGGTTACGGGCTGCTCCCAAGGGCAGGGAGAAAAGAGGCAGCTCCGTTGTCCTCCTCAGGACCACTGTTACCTGCAGAGCACAGGAGCCAGGTTCAAGCCTCCTCTGCAGGACACGCATGGACCTCAAGCCTCACAGCTCAGACATGACCATCACACTCACTTCTTTATCTATCCAGAGAGCAAGACATGCTGAAGGGGTTGATGCTTTGGCTACAGCACAGCAATATTGCTCTTTGAAACTGATCTGAAGTAAATCTTAAGACATTACAGCACGCTTGAGTTCTCCTGGAAATGAACTCCTGAAGGAGGCTCTGGGATGTTCACATGAAGTTGCCAGTAAAGGCAAATGGGAAAAAAAGAGCTGTAGGTGGGAAGATGGAAGGACCTACAGTGACTAAAAGGAGCAAAAATTTTTTTTAAAAGTATGTCAAGAGGATAGCGTGCAAGTTGCTAAGAACAGAAGGAAGAAGTGAGAGAAGACATGAGAAAATGGAGCAGAAAAGAGCTAAGCCAAGGAAAGCCTCAGAGCAAGTCAGAAATAACATATACCAACTAACAAATACATATTGTAACAAATACTAAAGAACAGGGACAAGAAAATGAGCAAAAGGCACAACTTAAAGGTAAGGGAAGGAAAAATACCAGAAAGGCAAGTGAGACAAACGTGAGCCAAAACACATGAGGCAAAAGACAGTGGAAATGGCAGGACTGGAGCAGCAGGACTTTAAATGAAATGGGATGAGCCAATTTCACCATAAAGTCATGTATAAATGGTGCAGAGCTCTCCTTTGGGATTTGCTGTTTCATTTGGAAGCACTGGTGAGCCGAGTGAGCCTGGGAGGCAGAGGCTTTCCCTGGCCACCTGCTGAAGAGCACAGCCCCATGGCTTGCAGGCATGAAACAAGTACCACTGCAGTGCCACACTTGATCTGTCTTTTTGCCTCAGCCACACGAGCCAGTAGCTAGTTCAAAAACAGCAGCAACAGGAGCCAATAAAGCAAAGGGCAAAACTGTTATGTCTCTTACCTGAAAATCCTAGTTTTTTTTAGGCTGAGGCTACAAGCTCTGTTCTTACCGATGACCTACATTTCCCCAGTAAAGCCGGATTATCATCAGCACCTATGTAACAGCCATTTCGGATGTAATCTTACCTTATGTGAGGGTCATTAGATTTGCATTATAGGAGGTCTGAAACATTTCCGTGGTTCTTTCTCCACATCTCTGAGGGAAGAGAACAGAAAACTCTAAGAATTTTCTCACAA
The DNA here is from genome assembly GCA_013399115.1 of Anseranas semipalmata. Classification (NCBI taxonomy): domain Eukaryota; kingdom Metazoa; phylum Chordata; class Aves; order Anseriformes; family Anseranatidae; genus Anseranas; species Anseranas semipalmata. The sequence goes on from VXAA01002052.1 coordinate 430,054, forward strand.
AACCACTTGCTGTCAACTGTCTTATAGTTTTTCAAGGATCTTCACAGAGCATTCACTTACAGTTTATTTCAATGCTTATCTGCTAGTCCTCAGCTCTCCTCTTTTACCAGCTGGAAGAAACATTCAAGACTGGCATGCAACGTTTCTTTAACAAAACCCACCAACTGGGGAGGAGATATCTCCTTCCTTCCAATCATTTGGATAGTTTCAATGTCCGAATGAAGACATGACACTACCCCATCCCTGACATTCTGGCACTCCAGGGAGAAGCTATCTCTGGTTCCTCTTCTGTCAGCAAGGGGCACATCTGCGTAGCCCCTCACATAAAGGCCAATTGGAAACTGCAGCTGTGAGAGAAGAGAACCATTTCTTTCATGTCCTGATCAAAAAGAAAAACCCTGCTGAACCAAGAAATCCTTTCAGAAATAAGTATGTTCCACACTGCAAAAGAAAGGACTGAAGAAAGTGAATGGTCACCCATGAAAGAGATGCACTGGCAAGCTGGAGATGCCAGAAGGTAGAATGGTGGTTTGACAGAGCTGAGGAAATGATTAAAAGGGAAGAAAAGCACACACACCTGGTGGAGGAAGCGCCAGAGCAGAGGTTGTCAGATGTAAAGAACATCCACATCTAAAGCTATGATTAATTGCGAGAGTAATGGGTTATTTGCCCATCCAGAATGCCTGATACTGCAGAAGAAGTGAAGTGTTGTGTAGAAATGCCATTAATCTCCCTTGATGGGTACATTATTTCCACAGAATTCTACCTGACATTTCAAGTTGCCTTCAATATATTTTATTGTATATTTTTTCACGCTTTCAGTGCTCTATTGCCAAAGATTCTGAATCATCAGAATTAATCAGCAGCCTGGAACAGAGCCAGGTACAACAAATAAGGAACCAGGTGCTTTTGATATTCTCCCAATCCTAGATGGATATATAACTCACATTTATTGGTATCGGAAGATCTAGGGCTGCTCAGAGAGGAAAAAAGAAAAAGAAAAAAAAAAAGACGTGCATTGTTTCAAGAAACTGATAGGCACCATCAATGAGCAACAGGCTACTATTGCTGCTCCAAAGCATTTGACTTGTTTGGAGACCAACAGAGAGAGAGGAAAGCCCAGGACAGACTTCTCTTGTGCTCGGTAAATCACCAAGAACTTCATCAAATGCAATGGTGTTACACCAGTGTAACTGAGGGAGGTCTCTGAAATATTCAGGCTCCGTACAGAAAACCCACCCTGAAAGCCTGACAGCAAATTCAAAGCTCCTCCTTTAACTGAGGGAGAATAAGAAACACACTTGCTTAATTATCCCTGAAGGACAGCCTGAAGTGATGGAGAAAACCTTCCACGTAATAAAAATGAGAAGCCTTATCCCTGCTGCCTATCATAGCACGCTGTTACTTAGCGCACCAGCCGCCAGCCGCTCAGAGGTCTCCCTGTGAGGTGACGCTGCCGGCGCTAGTCCCTCGCCAATACAGATGAGCACAACCGGGGGAAGCTAACGCTGATGGGAAAGAGAAACCCCGAAGCAGAGGCGCAGCAGTTCCTGCCAACCACGAGACATCGAAGAGTAACAGCCGCATGAGAAGTCTCAGCTGAACAAGAAGCAACGTTTTGTAAAGCCATTATGCTTTCCTCCTCCCTCCTACTGCCCTTCCTCCCAGCAAGTGAACATTTCCTGATAAGTCTGTGGTGGCAGCAGCTGAGCTGGCCTGGAGTTTGAGCCGTGCCTCCTCCCCACGCAGGCACCAGGGGGGCTCCTTGTAGGCATACCTCCTCATCAAACCAAAATTAAAAATTCTGTTAAGAGAGGAAATCTCCTGCCGACCAACACCCCTGAGCTCAGAGAAACACTGCAACAACAAACGCTGTGACAGGAATTTCACGCTGAGCGCCAGCACCGTGAGGACACTATCATTTTTCCATGCTATTTTGAAGTCATGCAAAGATGCCAGCATCTGGGGGACTTCAATGACCCATTACTGCAAAGCTCTTTGACAAATAAATAAAACATGAAAGTGGTTCCCTTTGCAAGGGGATTGGTGGAGAAGAAGGATAAGGGGAGGTCTAGGAGCAGGAACACACTTTTAGTTATGGATTTTGTATGTTTAAAAACCTGCCTCTGAAGGCAGTTCAGTAATTAGCAGCAGCTTACATTTATGAGGGTATTTTTGCACAGCTCCATTGCACTGGCTCATTGATGGGCTTTCTTCTCTGCCAGTGGGGAAATCTGGAATGGGCTTTCTTGCTGATGTACCTCGATACCCTGGCTACTAAAGAGCTCTCTCCATTCACATGCACACACCATCGTGTATATATATACACACACACTTACACAGCAAGCATATTTACAAACTTTGCAAATATTTGGCAACTTAAAAAAAACTCTAAGAAAACAAAGGCTCCTCTATCAGAGTATTTAGTATAAACATACTAGGAAGCAGAGCTGAATAAAACTCTTTGCTGTAAAAATAATGGAAACCATGACTGTATAAAAGTTACCCTAGGAGATGCACTTGCTTCCCATAATCCTAGACTATTAGCTACACCACCTGCTGAAAGGGTTGGAAAAATTAAAAGGTCATGAGACTTTGCTATCTATGCTGTATTTACCACTATGGGACCATTTAAATAAGGCATTTCTGAAAGTGATTGCTCCCGAAACCAGAACTGAAAAGCAGAAATCCTGCCATTTATTAACTATGAGCAACAACATGCTGGTGCATACCATGATTCTCATCTTGAAAACTTTTCACACTGACTTCTGAGAAAGAGCAGACAATGGGCTGCTGCTCTTTGTTTCAAAAGGGAAGGCAGGAGGAGTCAATACAATTATTTTTGGCTTCTGCACACATGGTAGGCTGCCAGATAAAAACATAGTTGTGTTCTTTCGAAAAATCTTTAAAAAAACTGCTCTGAAGAATTTATCAGAATGCACAATCTTTAGCAGTACCTTTCACAAGCTGAATACTTAAAATACAGGAAGAAATCTAGGGTTTACTTTTTTCCCCCACTAGGAAGAACATTTTCAGCATTATGAGTGAGGATACAGCCAGAAATCTTGTGTGCTGGGAAAGCAGCAACCATTAAGACTTCTAATCTTCTCTGCTCCGTCTTCATCAGGGCTGAGTTGAAACCTTTCTATTGACTCGAATGGACTTTGGATCAGCCCTTCTGCTGATGCCATTCAGGAAAGCACTTAAGCACCTGCACTTAACTTGAAGCCTGAGGCTAAATTCCACCGGGACAGAGGCAGACGTGTGTTTCCGTGCTGATCAGATCAGGAAGTCAAGGAGAGAACCAGTAAGTGAAAGCGGTTATGGAATTAGGGGGCAAGGGAGAGTGATTTCCTTTATGAGGACTGCTCCAAAAAACATTCCAGTGCTGAGGAGCTCCTCCTCCCCTTCCCTTTTGCTGTCCCATTGAGCAAGACTTGTGCTTCCATCCTGTCAGGTTCCCCAACGAGCTGCAGAAGCTAAAAGGTTCTTGGTTTTGTTTTTTCTCCCACAGAGTAAACAACAATGTCCTTTATAATATCGCTAAAGCTGCATTTTAGCAAATTCATCAACAGAAGATTGTGAAGGCAGACTTCTATCCCCAAGAGTGCTCAAGTGTAGAAAACACCTATGCATAAATTCTTATGCAGAAATTGACTTGACCAGCACTTTTCCTGACTTCTTCTCTCACATAAACACCTTCCCTCCCTCTCTCCCATCTCCAACGCTAGATGCCATGATTGAGCAGTAAGGCCACTTTCTGCTCATTTTCCTCGTACAAGAGAGCGATGACCTCTAGAAGTAGACTGGTGTGCAATGTTTCCCATAGTGCCGTATGTATACCACTTGCCTGCTCTCGTATGTTCAGTGGGCCTGCCCCTCCAGTCTAACTGTATGGCTTCCACGCAGCTGAAGCTGCCTCAAAAGGCAGATGACGGATACCCCAGCCAAGGCCTAATTTCTGGAGGGATGGGCATGTAGCACAGTGCCATCTGAACCTGTTGCTGTTACGCACATGCGATTCACTCTAAGGTGGTAGAAACCAGAAAAAAAAAACTGAGCAAGCAGGGTTAGACTACTCCTCCATTCTTCACCTTGAATATATAAGTTTCTACATCCAGCCATCATTTGAGCACACCTTTAGGACTGTCAGGCCTGTGACGAAAGAGGCTGGAGAGCCTTAGATCAAATTTTCACATACATGCAGAGTAATTTCCACTGACTATTCAGTCGGCTCAGAGGTAGAAGGCCTTTATTGAAGTACGTTTCTAGCAATTAATTTTGGCAAAAAGCCTTCCCTCAAACACTACATTCAAGCAGAACTGCAAGTTTTCCTTAGAATGAAAAAACTCCCTTTGAAATAGACTGTGGTAGCCTACGAAGTTTAGACTTCAGTAACCCACTTGAATAACCAGAAAACTGTTAGATCCATCATTTTCAGCCTTCATGCAAGTTTCCAGTTGTCTGAGAAGCAGAGCCAGCAATAATTTTCCCTTTGCACCAACTACTGTGCATTAAAAAAGCCATCACCTTGACTTAGCATTTGGTATTGATCCTTCAGTGCCCCCGCAATGACCTGGCTTTGAGGCTGGCCCAGCTTGGAGCCAGAGGTTGGACCGGGTGACACCTAGAGATCCCTCCCAATCTAAATTATTCTGCAAGTGTAAGATGCAGATGGAGAGGAATCTGTACAGCCGCAGGAGAACTACTGAGTCAGGCTTTCTCACTCAGCAGCCAATGTGAAGAAAGGGGATCAGCCTATCTTCAAAATGCTTAAAAACTAAAGGGCACTGACTTGGACAGCAGAGAACCTACAGCTTCCAAAATCCCAATTATTTGCCTCAAAACCATCACTCTGCCAGAATATTTTATTCTCTCAGTTTTGCTGTGCAGGAAGTAGCACGGCTCCTTTGTGCATCATGACCCTCTCTCCTGAAAGTCAATAGGAAATGAGCACATCTGTGTCTCCCATTCAAGCTCAGCAGGATGACTGGCACTCCAGTACAAGCACATGCTTAAATGCTTTGCTGAGTAAAACTCCAGGCGCCATCCCATCCTATCTGTAGATATGAGCCATCCTCCCACAAGTATTCATTCTTTGCTACATCATATGGGAAGGTTCAAAAGCATGTAAAAAGGTTACCATTTTCTATTAAACTCTGTAGTGCTTTTCTATAAGGCTAGTAAATTCAGTTTATTGAGCAAGATGACGGCCTGAGCATTTCTGGTATGCTATAATGCATGAGAGCTATTGTATTATCCAGTACATTTCAATCTTTGAAAAGTTTTTTAAAGACTGAAATGCTTGCAATTTAATTTTAGGAATGTATTAGCACATATACTATAGAGAAAATGCATTCATATTCAGCCAGCATTGTAATAATTTCTATTATCACAAAGAAATCTACTCTACTGGCATTAAAAATGTACATGAAGATGGACTGTATTCACCACAATTATCATTACTGTTAAGCATTTAAAAAGCCTGAGCCCATTACAATTTGATGACAGTTAACGAGAGAAGAAATTTTGTGATTAAAATCCTAAACATTAGAAGAAAAATGCCAGTCTGACATTATTTGCAGAGAAACACCAGATTCAGAGCTTTAAAATAGGATTTTAAATAATTTAAAATGTTATATTTCTTTAATGAATTAACAATGCATGCTTGAATATACTTTTCAGTATTCAGTGGAGGATTTCCTCAGGAAGGTCAAGTTATACACAAGAGTTTGTGTATGACAAGGTTGTTCGCTTAGTATTGGAACCAACATTTAACTGCTCTGATGTAATATTTGAATGGATACCAATGTATAATCGGTCTGAAAGAAAGTGCTGATAGTTTAGTAGAGGAAACTGTTAGGCAGCCAATGGTTGAAATCGATAATGATGCAGCAGGCTTTTGTAAAGAGAAGGTGAATCAGACTGCATGCTGTAAGAATAACAGCATATGGACCAGCTGCAATAAACTCAGACTTTAGCAACAGCAAAGCTGACAGCATGTTCAAAAAGTTATAATAATATGCAAGAACAGATGTGGGGTTCTGTCACAGAAACAATACTACAGAGTGACTGTCTGTTATGTTTGGGCTACAGGCAGGTGAGCAAAGTGTGAATGAGTCCTCAAAATGAAAAACATCAACCATTTCTTGTTATATTGCAAGAGATATTGTTTGCAATGGCATGACAAATAGTGGGATTAAGGAAATATATATTAAAACTATCATCAATGAAAGAACAGTAAGATTTGTGCAGTTATTTCAACACTCTGAATGGTATCCTCCAGAACTGAGGGAAGTCTCTGAGACACAAGGTTTGACACATCAAAGTGATTTTATCAAAACTCAGAAAGCTATGCCACAGGCCTAAATGTGCAGGCTCCCACAAATCACTGGACGTTTAACCACAGCAAGACAAAAGGAAAAGAGTAATTGAGCAGTCTGGTTCCAGCTCCAGAAACAAGACTTTGTTATCACAATCACCTGCAGCTTGTAGAGCTGTCACCAGCTGTGGAAGACTCAGCTTTACAGCCATGGCATAAGCGGCATTTCAGGAACATTTTGTCTGGTGTCTCAAAGAGGTATGCAGAGTAGCATTATTCCTCCATACAATGGCGCTAATCTCTTGAGTAAAAGCATAGCATCCATGTGAATTTATCAGCCAACAATTCTACTGAAAAAATAAGGCAATGTCTTATATTTGGAGGTCTGTTTTCTGAGGCACAATTTATAATCCTGGAGGACAGTGTGATTGTCTCAGGGCTGGGCAAGTACCACCAGTGCTTCCTTTGTCCTACTTGCTTTTCCTTTCCCAGTGCTTTGCGGTTTCTGCACTGCACCTTCCCTCTCTCGTGGAATAAACTTGGCAGTGACAGCTCACAAAGCACAACTTTGGTCTCGGGAGACTTGCTCTTTGTGTCCACTGTCATTGTGGGGAAAAAAAAAACAACAGGGTCCTCCTAAGGGTGATTGAGAGAAGAACATAGAATATCCTGAGTTGGAAGGGATCCACAAGGATCATTGACTCCAACTCAGAAACCCAACACGAGCAATCACAGTCACCCCTGAAAGAGTTAAATTACTTCACTGGCATACAATGGACAGGGAATCCTAACCCTTTTCCTGAAATTAACCTTTGTCAGGCTCCAACATGCATTTTAAATCACACCTCTCTGAATGTGGGATGGAACAGTACTTTGGGCCAGGTGGAGGATTTTAACTTACAGCTGTTGATGGTCATTCTTCATTCCTTCTAATTCTGCTCTCTGGTGCTAGGAAACTCCTGCTGGGCAAGGAGGCAAAATTCAAAACCTAAACATGCTAGTTTGAAACAAAGGTCACTCAAGAAGTACATGGATGAAAACAACATGTAACATAGCATGAGTTCAGCTAAAGGAAAGTCTTCATAAAAGCTCCTCCATGGGCTCAGGTAACCCCCATGACATTTATTAGGAGTTTCTTGCACACAGCTGTTGGAGATAAGCAGTCCAGAGCAGTGGGAATGTTGCTATTTCCTTTGGTTTCATTTTTCATGTATTCTGATTTTATTTTTTCTATGCATGGGGATTATAGACAACATGAATAATGTCAGGGCAGAGGTGATTCATTTTTATGACATTTTTTCAGCAATGGCATGTGAGATATGAGAAACACTATGTTGGTTGCTTTGGCTCACATTTGCATCCACTCATCAATGAGTAAAATGAAATCTCACAGCTGCCAACATTCAATTTCTGAGGCTCTCAAGATTTTCATCACATATCCACAATGGACAGAAAGTAACCCTCCAGATGACTTTTGCTGTAAAGTTACAACATTATTTTTATTTCCAAGGAGTAAAAATTAGATCTAGGATTATTTCCAATAAGTCATTGATACTGCATGCTATATGACATTTTACAATTATACTGAATGCACTTAATAAAACATTTATGCTTGTGCCAAAAATGCCAGGCAAACACATTTATTTGCTGAGTATCAGTCTAAATTGATTGCTGTTAACATGGTAGTCGTTCCTCTGGAAGCATCTCAGGACGGACTGCCAAGTTACACTAGCAAAAATACATATTAGAGATCTTCTAATACTCATGTCCCCCCAAAACCAGCAAATCATCTGTCAGGAGGAAGTTTCCTGCTTATATGTGATTTAAGAGTTCTCATTCAATAGATCTCAGGTAGACCATTTCAGCTGATTGCTGATCTTTAGATAGAGTTTTCAAAATACTGGTGAATCTATCCTGTCTGGCTTCAGCCTGTCCTCTCTTTCTCAACCCATTGTACATATTTCAAGCTTCCTAACCAGCTCACTCAGAGAAAGTGGGGCAAAAAGTGTCTTATCCAGACCTCAGTGAAGTCCAAAGGACTTGTAATGACTTGAATGCAGTTGGACCCAGAACTATGGATGTGCTATATAGTCTGTGTCGGCGTTAGCAAGTTCACTGAGGAGCAGATCTGTAGAGAGAAAGTTGTGGCAACACTACATGGCTTTGGCGGGTAAAGGGTTTACTGCAAACTATTTACAGTCTGGTCCCAGGGACTGAATTGCCCAAAGTTTCTGCAGTACTGCAGGACCACCCCCTTCTAGTTTTGATTCACTTGAAATTTGCCTGCTTCGTGCAGCTCAAGGACACCTCGCTAGGTGGATCAAAGCACAGTGAGGATGAACAGCTTGACTTAAGAAATGAACTCCTCATCAAGCCTAAAATGCTACCACAGGCATGTCCACACTTACCAGCATACTTGTGTTTCTTGACAGTTTGTTAGGCATAGAAGGGGCACCTGGAGTCCCACAGTCTTGAACTTGAACATTTTAGCCATGACACCATGAAGTATCTATGGTATTTTCATAATTTGGCTTATTAAATAGCAAGCATTTTCAGAGTAAAGATTCTGAATAATATTGAGTCAGATAGACTTGGTCAAAAATCTATTTAATAGACTTTTACCTATGTAGCAGCTGACATCAGGAGCTTCTGAATCTTTCTCAAAATTACCCTGTGTGCATAGCAGTGATTTATCTCTGTTAGACCTTCATGCTCAGATGATAGCAGCTAGAGTTCAAGCCCTGTCCCATAGCCTCCTTCATAGCAGAAAACTAAACAATCAAACAGTTAATAAAGCACGGTTTTGTTGCCAGAAATAGCAGATGCAAAACCTTCCTAAGTGTGAAGAGACCTGCAGTCTTTAGGACTCCATCTTTTTCGCAACTGTGGTGTGAAAACTGAACTGCTGAACAGTATGCTTGGGACGCTATCTCCCATGGATACCGCCATTGGTACAGACCCTAAAACACAAAGGAAAGCTATTACTATTCTTTCCCGTAACTAAGAAGATAATGTTAATCTCCTATGTAACATGCTTTCTGTTATCAGTGCTCAAGGTAAAACAGCACATGGCAGTCTGCCATGCCACCAATTATATACAAATATATAAAATTATACAATAAATGAAGATTTTTGTCAATCTCAATTCTTAGAAAGAAAATAAAATACAGCCTACAACCTTCTCTTCAAAGTTTAACTTCACATGAAAAGCTCTCCCCATTAGCAACATGTCTTCAAAGGATTTTGAAGGTTTTTACAAGCATGTCTCCCAGGGGGGTTGTTAGAGCCTCACAAACAACATGCCACATTTCAAAAACACTGTCTACACTACACAACTGAGCTCTGAACCCTGAGCTTATTTGCAGGGAGCCTGCCAACATACCTAATGAGCATTCACATCCGGTGTGTTAGTTCATACCGCATCAGTCCACACTATTACAGACCAGTACCAATTCCCAGCTGAGAGTAGAAAAGCCTAAGATATTGGTAGCTTCCTAAAGTACAACTGACTGCATGTGAGCACCTCCACTCCCCAGGGTCTCAGGTTCAGAGCTTTAGCCCACTTCTTCACATCTGCTGGATTTGAAGGGACTTGCTCAGGTGTGGGACTCAGACCCTGGCCAACTCTCTTAAAAGTTCCTGGTTCACTTGGCATCCATTTCACTTTCTGGGTGCAGCACAGCCACATGCATGTGGCAGCACAGCACGGTGTAGTGTTTTTGCCATCTTAAGGTCCCATTGAAGTAACTGCACAGACCTCTTTAGCCATTTACAAGGCTTCATTTGCAGCTCCTGCAGACCAAAATTCTTTGGGAGCCTAACAACCATGAACAGCCTAAAAGGTCTGCAGGCCTCACCAAAACAAAGATCTGTAGGGCGACACAAAGTGTGCAGTTCACTTGCTGTGGATGCATTTATTTTTTCTACTAGTGTCACATCTGTGTCCATGCAGGTTTCAGATCCATTTAACTTTACCTTGCTCAGAGAACTTATATTTTGTGCAAAGCTCTCTCAAAGGGTCTCCACTCACTTCTGTAAGGACAGTATTCCGTGGAAGTTATTTTTGCTTTTTATTTCACAGAAAAAAACAGTATCATACAGTTTTGTTTTACTGGAGAGACACCAATACAGATACTATCAGCCTGAAATTCTGTGCTTTAAAAAGACCAAGTACTTTCAGGTACAAGTTTGTCCCCATGGATATTTTCGGTTTTACAATCACCTTCTACTTTGTTCCCTTTTTGTTTTGCAATAAATTATCTTCCCCACTGCTGAGCTAAAAGTCTGCACAAACACGGAGGGAAACTGCCTTTACATAAATTGTTGTCAAGCAAACAAAGGACAAGCAATGTTCAACTCTACTCCAAGGTAGTACAAGACACGAGAACAGGCAAATAAAACTGCAGCTCCAAACATGAGGTTTTGCACTTACTGTATCTCTTCTGTCTCTACCATGAAGGTGCCCTTCACCTGGAAAACCAGGGACTGCTGGCTGAGTCCTGGGTTCCCACTCACCTACAAATACAAGGGCTCAGGGCTCACCCTAGGTAGGCAGGTTAGGGTAGCAGCTACATTCCTTGCAGTACAGTGGTGCCTGGCTTTCAGAGGCTGTTACCTTTGCTGGATCTGTTCCATTTTTCCCCAAATATGATCTAGGATGAACACTTTCACGGAGGCCTTGCCCATCTAACGTAACTGCAGAAAAAGGTGCTAGGTCTGGAGTTCAGGATTGTTGCATTAGACCCTGGCTGTCCACCTGGCCTCAAAGGAAAAGAGTAAAAGTTTTTGGGTGTTCTTTTGTCTCCTCCATGTTTTAACCATTCTCACAACCTTGCCCTTTGCCTCTCTGAATAGAAATGAGAGCTCATCAGAGAGTAATTGTCATAAATGTGAGCTGGTGGCATTATGAACTATTGAAAATGTTAGGAAATATTTAGACTTTGTCACTGTGAGTACTGCAGGGTGTCAAAGGTGACATCTGCTTTGGAGGGGGTTCTAACATAAGGTGCTAATTGGCTTTTATTGAGTAATATTTGTGACTTCAATATATAGAGTCTGATCTCTGACTCGTGTTTCAGAAAACTTTGCTGTGTCAGTTAAAATATGTAAATACTCTCTCAACGTTAATACATCTCAGATGCCCTTGTATTATAGTTATCCTTTTCATCAGTTTTGACCAAGTCTTTGGAAGCAATTATCTTCTTATCAAAGACTTTTTACATGTTCAAGGAAATTAGAGAGTTCTACAGGAAGAAAAATAACAGGAATGGTTCATAAATCAAAGTTCATATAATTCCTAAAGGCTTAAATTCTTTGAGTCTGGTATTTTGGGAAGGATAGAGATTCAGAAAAACCTTGCTACACTGAAAAACCTCCATCAAAGCTGTAAAGACTCAAAATATTTGGTAATAAATCTTAGCTGTCTACATGCTTGTCTTTGTTAATCCATATACATCACAGTATTCTAAAAGAACTCAAATGATATACACAATCCAAATTGTAGCTGTGTTTAGACCAAGCAAGGACACAATCACATACCTGGTTTTATGGCTCTGTGCAATTTTGTCATTAATTCATCGACTTTTCATTCATATTGGATCTCAGACAGCCCACAGTAAATATTGCATTCTGTGTTATCTGGCATCAGAACAAAATCCTTTTTTATTTTTATTTTTTATTATTTATTATTTTTTTTTATTTTATTTACTTCAGCCAGGTTCTGTATCTTCCTTACTTGAAGGCACTCCATTGTGAAAGTAATATTACCAGCACTGAGTNTCAGAACAAAATCCTTTTTTATTTTTTTTATTATTATTTTTTTTTATTTTATTTACTTCAGCCAGGTTCTGTATCTTCCTTACTTGAAGGCACTCCATTGTGAAAGTAATATTACCAGCACTGAGTTTCCTTCTATGGCATCACATTGAGGATGTGGAACAAGCTGCAGGCAGACCATGCTGTGGTGGGAAAGAAACAGATTTGGAATCTGGAGCATACGTGCTAGAGGCATGTTAAACATACTGTGGAATTATGCAGATCTGAAAAATATTCTAATGGAAGAGCTAGCCTTTGACACACATTTGTGGTCATGGGTAAGAGACGAGCAGGAGAGCATAGTGAAGAAAAATATAGTGCCAGCTAGTTGCTTGTTTAGGTATGAAGTAGTACAATGAAGAAGCAGAAAAGCCAGCAGGGGGGCATGCACTTGTTAAGAGTCTGCCAACAACACAGCATTTACAAAACTGAAGAATGGTGGCTTTTGCTCACGTGTATCTTAGTGTGTTGTGATGGGCTTAGTCAACCCCATGCTGACAAAGATGGATTGCTAGGAATATGAATGTACAGATACTGCAAATGAATCAGGAAATGTAGTTGTCAAGACCCCCTGGAGAGGACATCCCTAAAAGAGACAAATATTTATCTGGAAGAAAGGCATCATGAAGGTAACAGAGAAGGGGAGCAAAGCCATAGGAGAAGCAGACATATGTGTAGATATCCTAGCTAAGGAAAAAAGCACACAAAGGGAGCCCAGGAAAAGCAGTGTAACTAGGATTACACTAGCACTTCAGAAAGGAAGAAGTAGGCTATTGAATGCTATTTAGTGATGCCAAGGAAAAACTTCCATCTTCCTGCTCCAAAAGGAGAGTGACATTGAAGCGGACATTGCTCAAGAGGGAGATATAATAGTGATAATCGTTACTGTGAAGGATACAAATTGTCTCAGATTTTTTTTTTCAGGTTTTCTTACTGCAGGGATTTAAGAATAAATATAACCAAGCACAGAGCAGATACTGGCAGCGATTGCTAGAAGAAAAGATGTCACTGGACCCAGCAAATAACACCAGGCAGTGAGTGATGCCAATAGTATCAATGATAAACCTATTTCACCATCTGTTTAGTTATGGTATTTCAGAAACTGATTCTTGCTTCTTTCCGTGGTCATTCAATCCCATCGGAAGTTTGGAGTCCCCAGACTGCAATGTTTGCTCTACCATTTCATGCATCGAAACAGCTTTCCCTGCAGGGAGATCCTGATCATCTGCAAAACCTACATCAACAGCAATTAAAGCTTAAAAAAATCATTAATATTATTTTCTGTATATTTGATTCTCCTTTCCAATTTCTTAGACTGAAGATGGCAGAATGCACCTTCCTAAAAATGACTGACCACAAAATTTGTATATTAACATTGATAATATTGAACTCACAAACAATTCTGCCTACTCTGATACACCTATAATAAATCCACCATCAGAAGTCTTTCAGAGGACTTTTGAAAAATGAAGTCGTATGATCCTAACCAACAGTTTGTTTTGGAAAAGGTAAGTGGAAGCCAAAAAAGAGGTAACAAAAAAAAAATCACTGAATTGAACTATTTGAGAAACAAAGACTTCAGAACATGAAGTCCTGGCAGTAGCTGGATAGATGACTAGTTGAGACAGAGAGGGAAAGATGGCATTGGAGAACACCTTTGCCTCTAGTCTTCTTGTCTGGAAAAAGAGGTCATCTAAAGCTACTGATAAAGTTGTTACCTGCTTTACTTAGAAGTTTCCACCTGCATTACAGCAGCAAGTTGGGCTCCTGCAGTAAAAAAAGTCTCATAGTTCATACTTTTTGTACTAGTAGTCCCTAAAATTTTTTCATCTGGATGGCGAAAACCTCCACTAAACCTGCTTTTTAATACCTACAATCTAGGGCACTAACAACAAAATCTTGCCTCCCAAGACCACATGGAAAAGCCAAATAGTTCTTATCATTCAGCCATTACATTCATTCACAATTTAACTTTCTGAAAGCAGCAATTATGATTTATAAGACTCTACAATACTTGCACCTACTGAACACAAGACACTGAAGTGCTGGTACAGTACAGCACATGCTTATCTATAGGAGAACATTACCTGGCTGAGGTTCAAAGTATTTATGCGCTTGTTCCTCTTTGGTTTATCATTTAAAAGTTCTGGCATCCTCAGAGGAGGCTGCTCTTAGGGTTGTGGTGGTGGTTTTTTGTTTTTGTTTTTTGCTGTCTAAGATATTAGTCTGTTTGAACTTTTTATTTTGAAGCATCAGAAACTGGAACATAAGATGACAACTCTCCAGCCTTCAACTTAAGATTAGATCAGCAGTGCCCGATGCCTATAGCTTCCCTGTCTACGATGTTAACGTGTGGCGAAGACCTTTGTTGCTGAACGTTTGTGGGCTTTAACACCTTTGGAATATTTTCCTGTGAAATAAGAGTGCATTTAGGCACTGCCTTTGAGTGTGCATCAATAACAATCAACAGTGTCCTCTCCCATCCTGATTAGCTGGGTTGCTTAGAAACATATAGCCGAGTTGGACTTTGAGAAATCAAAACTGTCATCTCCTATTGGAGGCAGCCATACCATAATCACTCTCATAAATGCATAAAGATCCATCTAAGAAACCAGCAGATATCTTGCCTTTACTATTTCTTTTGGAAGGGTTGCTCCTGCATCCCGTTACCACACATCATGATGGTGAATCATATCTTTTCCTTTGATCACGTTGGTGGTCTTTCTTCTCACATGCTCCAGCTCAAGTTACTCTTTCCGACACGAGCAACCAGTATTTCAGGTGACTCTAGGTACTACTGGAGCCTCATACAGAGGCATCGAGGCTTGTAGATCTACCCAGGAAGTCCCCCCTCTCTGTTCTGGATTGCGGGACCCCAATTAGTCTTTCCTGTTGCACCATGGACCACAGATACCCTCTAACCATTTTTCTCCTTTATTACCTTTAGCCAAAAACCTTATTTAGTCTCAAGTGATAAAAGTTTTATACGGTGTGCTACTAAATCTCATCCCACCTTTGTTAGCCAGACTGTCAAAATCATTCATTTCTTCCCATATCCAAATTTTCTTTTGCTCTTCCTAATTTTGTGTCACCACCTTTAACAGCATGCCCTAGCCTTTTTTTGTTCAGGGCCCTAATTAAAATATTAAAATGTATCTGTTCCAGTACAGATTCTTCATTAAAAGGGAAGTGCTGATGCTAGAAGTTTAATCCTAACCACTGCGATTTTTCTTTCAGTTGCTAGCTCCTTACATCCATGTGTTTTCTTGGACTAATCCACAATTCTCCAAATTCAAGTAGGTTTTTTTGTCCAACAAGCAGACAATAGCAAATTTTTTTTTTTTTTTTATATATCCAAGAGACTAGATCTACTGCATTCTTTCTACTTTTCTGGACATCTTATCAGAGATGCCAGGTTCACCAGTGCTATTTACCAGTGAGTGAGCCCAGGTTGAGTTTTTTTCTTCTTCCTTTTTCCATTGAATTTCCTTCCAAACTCAGTCTAAAAGTTTTGGAAAACTCAGTCTAAAAAGGTTTGGCCTTATTTGAGGTCACACTACAGGATGAATAGTTGTTCAGATTCCTTTTAATCCTTTTCTAAATAGAGGTGTTACACAGTCTGCAGAGCTATAACCTTGCTCTCATGCTGTTCTTTCAGAATCATGGAGAAAAGTTTACCTGAGACCATGAATTGTTGCTTTTTGCCCTTATAACCCAACATTTCCCTTCTTAAAAAAAAAATGCAACAATAAATTTGAGGACAGAAGAAGGGCCCTTCTAATATTTTATTTAATGTCTGTTTCATCCCCAGTATTTCACGGTGGATATATGATGCACCACAGGGATTAAAAAAATAAAATGAGCATGAGAGAAACAGTTAAGCGATTGAAGAATGCTTCCTGGTTTTTACCCTGTGCAAGCTCCACTTGACTTTTGACAATTCTCAAGGCATTCCTACATTTCTCATGGGTCAACATGTTTTTCAATTCCTTCTAGACTTTCTGCATATCCCAGATATCTCTACCAAAACGCTTATTCATACAGTTGGATCTGGAGCTCTTTCCAAAAGTTTTTCCTTTGCTCAAGAAACAAATTCCCTTTAACATGCTTTCACACCTTTGATTTAAAATTCCCAACATCTTCCACATTCGCTTAATAGTACCTTTATATTTCAAGAGAAAACTCTGATTAGCTATAGCCATTTTTTCAGTCACGTTTCCAGTAACTTTAAACTGCAGTAACTTGAGCTACAGTTGTTTTCTACATGCAACTGGATTAACTATGAGAATCTAAACTATATCCTTTTTCTTATTTGACATAGTGTCTACTTGAGGAAATCTGTAGGCTATTGCCTATTTAGCCCTATTATTGGTGATTACTTTTTTTCTATTGCATGTATGGGGAGGTAGGCACCCATAATAAAGTTCTCAATAGAATTTCCACCTTAACACATTGTTATCCTCAGCCTTTCTAAAATCCTTCTGTACTTCATAGACAGACTGCTCAGCAATAAAACTTGCAATATAATGAGGTACAGAGGTACCCATGCACCTTCTAAATTTATTCCTTCAGAATTAACCTATCCTGTGTAGTCTGTCATTGCATCCCACTTCCATGACATGTATGCTAACTACATTAATATTGAAAAAAAAAAAGGCTTTTTCAGGATACTATCATTACAAACTGCTTCTTACAATGAAAATCTGGGATGAGAAAAACATCATCCAGCATTAACCAAGATTGTTAACTTGGAAAACACTTCTGACAGCACAGAAAGAATGCACCAGTCCACACAATCTCCAGTCAACCCCTGAAGAAAAAGGTTCCTTGTAGTGACTTAGAAAGCCTATGAATAAGAACAAGGAAATGCAAAAGAAGGTTATGGAGATTTGGAAAAGACTGTCAACTGAGCAACAAAGTTGCTAGAGAGCAACAAGCTCTTTCAGCTCTTGTTGTGGCCCCTTACACACTCCTAATGGTCATTACTGATGCCCTTCACAAAAGTCAATTTTATGAGCTCATCTTTGAGGTTTTCAACTCAAAATAAGAATGGCAAAATAAGAACTGCAAGATAAACACAAATTTAAAAATATGCAATAAGCAGCCATAAAATTATCAGCTCAGTGTCTCATCCCAAAATTCTGAACAGTTGCATAACCGCCTGTACCCTTGCATTCTGTTCCCATTTATAGTTTTCACAATCTCTCACTGATATTTTAACCTGTTTAAAAAATAGAAAAGCTAAGAAGTGATAGTAAGTGACAATAACAGATGGTCCTGTTTTATTAAAGATACATAATAGACTTCTGCCATTTTCATGTTTTTGGAGGTGCACTTCTAAGTATGAAGACTATACTTTTAGATTTAAGAGACTTAATACACAAAACAGAAAAGAACAGTGATATCATGAGAGTTTTATCTCCATATCTCAATTGTTTAAGGCATATTAATTAAAAGTGCATAAAAGAAGAATTATCAATCACCATCCATATAAACAAACTCAGGAGGAGCATCTGAACAAATCACAAAATGGCTACTGATACCTGGCATCTATTGATACAGAACACAGAGCCAACAGCCATATAATCACAAGGCTGGTTTTGAAGTTTGATTTAAAGAGTTAAATGGGACTAAAACTTTTGAGGGAAGACTAATCACTTCCTCAACTCTATTATACCCGAGAGAAGTATGTAATATAACGTGCTGTCTGATACATTATAAAATTGAAAAGTGTAAGCAAAAACAAATTATGGATGTTTGGCTTGAAATAATGAATTAAAGCAGCCCTACAATAACTCAAAGCGAACCAAGGTCATGCAATCTCTGTCATTGTCCCAGCATCTTTTACAAAACATTTTGCAAATACACACATTTTACATACCTCAGGTAAATAATACAGCCATTTAAAAACATTACTGAACTCCAGAAGATAGAAGCTTGGTGATAAGGACAACACATCTTACTTTGTAGAGGACAGACTGAGATAAACAGAGACAGCCATGGTCAGTCGAGAAAGAAAAACGCAAATCCACCTCAGTAATGTCTCCACCATATCATCTAGCAGAAAAAGGAGGACTGGACATGACAATCTGAGAGGTTCCTTTCAGTCTTGTCACCTACAACTTTATGACCCGATTCTTCCTTTATTGGATAAACACCGCATATAAACACCAGAAAATGCACAAGTCTGGAGAGGATATAAACCCTCAGGTATCAGAGCATAAACAACCTCTTAACTAGCACAGGAAGGAACTCTTCTCACCAGCAAGTCATTTCATAAGCACCCAGATCTTGCCTTTCATAGGAAAACATCTGGTACCAAGAAGAGCATAATTCCTTTCTCCTCTAGTTAAAGCTCACATACCTGAGGGAAAATGCAAGTGCTGAACACAGATGGCACTTCATATTTTTCTCTTGGGAAAGTGTGAAATTGTGAGGATTAGAGAGTCAGGCCCACCTACCTGTGCTGCTTTCTTTGAAGAAAAAACAGCCAAGGTAATCCAGCAGCAGTAATCCAGATCAGAAGATAATATCTTTTTCTCTGATGGCGGTCATTGGCCTTCCCTGCTGGCCCAGGACTGCCTTCCTGAGTTGGCTGTGAAGTTCTGCAGAGCACTGGATATGAGGAAAATCTTCCTGTTTGAGTGTTTCAAGGCTTGTCTGGCTTTTCTTGAGCATCTGCCCTTGATAGCTACTCTTTTTGTCCAGTTTCACTGTTCTTTGTACCAGCTGTATCCATTTGCTGCGACACTGTAGAAATAACAGTACTGTCAGTTTTAACCAGATTAAAATATATAACATATGTAGGAGAAAGATTTGGGGGTTTAAACTCAAAGAAAAAAAGATCATTTGCATTTACAGCTGAATTCTTGAGCTCATTTTTTTCTATCATTAGAAAAGTTATCACAAAAATGTATAACTTTTTCAAGATCTTCTTCCACTTCTTTTCCACATGACCTGAATATGACCCAAACTTGCAAAGCAGTGTTTATCACTCAAACTACATTTTTAATGTAGGCTTCAATTCAACAAATTCACTAAGAAAAAGATACCCATTTTTATTTAAAACTACCCGACTCCCACATAGTATTTTTGCTAGTCTCATCCTAGCGTGATAGAAAAATGATTTATCAATATTCAGTGACTCTACCCATTGAGCTATGAATCCTTATTTCTTTTTCACATGTGCTTCTCAACAAAAACACGTATAAAACCATCTTTAAAAGACATACTTTCCATTCTGAATGTGGTGTTTTTACATTGTCTGGCAATACTTTCTGAAGTATGTATCTATTTTTATTATTATTTATCCAATTTTAATCTAGTGCACAGGTTGAAGTAAAAAACCAGACCAGTTTCCCTAAAGATCATGACAAAAGTCCCACTGACTTCAGCTGATCCCGGACTTCACCCATTCAAAGACCTTTGCAAGGAGTGCTCTGACAGAGGGGAACTGCTGAAACCAGTGGGTCTCTGTGGGGCTGCAATAGTCCAGCTACCCAGAAAATACTCATTCTGTCTCACCTTATGTGTCGCATTCCCTTACTCTAGGATTTCTTTCTCTCTTGAAAAATTTCCCCTTAGCCCACATGAGGAAAAACCAACACTTCCTTCTTGTGAGTGCTTTGCCTGTCCTTTGATATTTCTTCTTTAATCTGTTTCCATACAGCATATAATCAGGCTTGGGGCAGAAAAGAGTCACCTTAGTTCTTACTACACTAAAAAAGGTTAGGGATGTGTTCTCAAAATTGACTTCAGGGTAATTAGAAAAAGAAATGGAGAAAAACACAGAATCATGACAACCAAAAGTGCTAAGGCATAAAAGAGACAGGATGCAAACCGAGTACTATGCAAAACAGCAAAACATTTCTGTTCACATCTGCACCCTGAAGCTGGGGTAAAAATAGGAACACTGTTCCTATACATCTGCATGGCTAGCTGCCCTGCAAGTATGCACAAACATATATTACAAGTCCTAAACAGCTACAGCACAAGATTTGTCCAATGGTTTGTGGTGGAATATATACAGCGCTTGCTTATACACAACAGCAATATTTTGGAAGTATGGCAAATGTAAAAATCAATGTCCCTTTATAACGAGTGAATTTGTAAATGAGATTATCAGAACTGCCTGCTAAAATACGCTCCGTAATAAAAAGATACTGCATAATCTCCAGATAGGAAGACAGAAATACAGTATAAAGGCTGTCATTTGGTGGTTTGCTGACATTGCTGTCTTTTTCCCAAATTTTTCTCCACATCATGCATGCGTTCTCAGAAATAAGGCCAATATTATTTTTAATTCCTCTGCTTTTTATTGAATTTTTATATGGCAACAGAATTACCGTACAATGAATGAAACTACCAATCATATCAACTTAAACATGTCATATAAAATTTAACTGGCAGAACGAGTAATAAAAATGGAGAAGAGATAAAACAGGGAAAAATAAACAACCAGAAGGTAAGGAGAAGGAGGGATCACAAACGAGGATTCACAGCAACCCCAAACATTATCCCAGTATTTCTGTTAAAAACAGTTGTCACGACCACGTGCCACAGAGGCCTCTGCATGGGGCTGCAGAGGGGGCAGAGCCTGCGGGAGCACTGGCCTGTGGACAGGCACAGCAAGCTGGATACCAGCGTCACTCCAACACAGGCTAGGAAACATTGGTTCTGCCCACAGCCCCAGCACTCAGCTTTTCTCTATCCTGCTTTTTGGTCAGGGCAGCAGAACAAGCCTCTTGGCCACCCCAAGGGTGGCGGTGCTACCACCCTGCTTTTTCGACCGTGCAAGGGACCATGCAGTATCCCCCGTGGTGAGGTATCACCCGCAAATGAACAGGGCAGCCATGCCAAAGCACAGGCATTACATCAAGCAACTAGCACCACATACACCATGCTGGGTGGTGCCAGTGATCAGGCTACAGCCCATTTAACCCTCACTCAGTACATCCACAGCTGCAACCTGTAAAAGTGAAGCAATGCGCTCTCCTTCAAGCAAAATATCTGGTAGCATTAAACTAGATTTTGCTCTTGACCTTCTCTGAGAACCCAATAGTAGGACAAAATAGAGGTTCCAAGTTGTCTTCTCACAGGCAGCATCAGTGATTTGTGCTACATACAGAACCAGTTTAAAACAAATTTCCTTGATTCGATGCATACTCCTGATAACTTTCTGTGATGGAATCAGATGTTTAAGTCATAAGCGCTATATCACGTGCAGGTTTAGATTGAATAATGTGAGATGCCAATGCTTGGTAGTTACACCACTTACTACATTTTTACATAAACAGTAAACACCTCAAGCTCTAAAAATTTGCTCATGGAGAGCGTTTCCTACCAGCTGAGCCACAGCCCCCTAATAAAAAGGCTCTGGAGGACTCAACACAGCGACAATATTGGGTCGCAAATTGTTCCACAGTTGCATGTTTAAGTTTTGCTCTCCTATTTTAATTATTTCCTGTTCTCTGGTACAGGTTTCACTTCAAGATAGGCAAAAGGCATACATTCATCACTTTCCACAAGATTAGTGGGATTTTCTATGCCAGTTCTCCCACAACAGAGTAGCTGAGCAGCAGGTATTTTGCAGGTTCCCCACGCTGAAGATGCTGCCTACAAGAAAGGACATTTCCAGCTGCCTCCAACCAAGGTGAATGTCCCAAAGAAGAAAAGCTATCAGAATTCAAAATGCCCTGTAAATGCAGGGAAGATACTAATTCTCTTCTCTCTATTGCCACACTGAGGACCCTAAAAAAATAGCAATTTGGCAATCAAGCCACCTGCCCCCAAGATAGCAGGCATATAACACAACATAATATTGGGTAATATAAGGCTCCTAAATTTCCTTAATGACTTTTTGTTGTTGTTTCTTTCCAAATCCCCAAGAACTCCAAACATATTAATTTTCCAAGAAAGTAAGAGAGAGGGAACAGAAACTAGTAATGTACTCAGGATGGAAAGAAGGCTGGGTAATATATTCATTCTAATTGTATTAACCTTCCCCCATAATGAGAGGGGGAAAGCCTACCATCTGTTTAAGTCATTAGTCAGCTCCATAATTAAAGGATTAAGATTAGCTCTAACATTTTCATTACTTTTCTTAGGAAACTGAATATCCAAATACACCAAACTAGTCTATTGTCTTTCAAAGGGGCTATTGATCAGCTTTCTTTTATACTTTGGGAGACTATCATCATCTCAGATTTAGTCCAATTGATTTTATATCAGGAATATCTCCCAAAATTGTCTACCATCTACAATATATTAGGAAAAGATTTTGGTCAATCTGATATAAATAAAAGTATATTGTCAGCATAAAGTAATAGTTTATCATCACATGTTCCTGATTTCATATGCTGCAGTATATGATTAGTTTTAATCTGTATTTCCAATTCTTCACGGACAGTGTTAAATAAGCAGAGCGAAAGGGGATGGCCCATTCTCATGCACAGCTTTAAAGAAATAAGCAATTGGTTCTCTTTCAAGTCAGAGTGATTGTGGACTCTTACAAAGCAAGAACATCCAGGTGAGAAGTGTTCACGTAACCCAAATCTACATAAGGGACCAAGTCAACCTAATCTTGTTAAACGTAATTTGTCAAATGCCTTTTCTGTATCAGGGCAGCACTGTGGCAAGGATTTATCTGTATATTGACATGCACTCATTAATTCAGTCAGTAATCTTGTACCTTCAATGCCTGATCATTATTTATTAACTTCATCTAATTAGAATGGAGGATATCTATTATTTTATTTGATCTTGTATCCAGCATTTCAATGAGATGTTTAGCTTGGCAGAACTTAAAATGTTGCAGATCTTTGCCTGGTTTAAGCATAACTGAGTAGGAACCCCAACCACCTCCTTCACTATATGCATTTGCTTCCATTATCCAAAGGTCTAGGGGCTAACATTTATATGGAAAACCTTGCTAAGGTTATGGTATCTGTTATCTTTGCTTAAAATCCTTCATCATATTTGCTATCTCTAAGTAAAGCAGGTGAGCTTAAGCCAGGAATCCTCCTGTACCAAGTTAGAAGGAAGCTTTCCACACTTTCTCTAGCTGTAAGATGATTTGTCCAGGCAAAAATATGTGGAGGACAGACTGGTGTGAGGGAGAGAGAGAAAAGGGAGGGACACAGAAAACAACGCTTCCTCTGGAAAATGAGTATGACTCATTAGGGTACACGGGAAAAAAAAAAAAATGCTGTAGTGATATTTTTAATCCTGGATTTTGCAGCAGGTTAACAACAAGTCTCCACCCAGTCCAAGTGGTGAGTTCTGTGTCACTATGAACATCCAGAAATAATCCAGAAGAAAAGGAAGTGCAAAAATGTCAATATTTGCCGGTAACAAGTAATTCTTGGTAGTAAAACTTAAAACCATCTGTGAAGAGTTGTGGAAGAATCTCACAATACTGCAAGCGCAAACAGCAGATGAAGTTCAGTGTTCTTAAAAGGAACATAACATACCTGAGAAAAAGTTCTACATTAACGATATGCACATAGTGAATGAGTTTAACATTAGCTACTAGCAACAGGAAAGAGATCCTAAAGTCATCACAGATGCTTTGCAGAAAATGCCAGCAGAGTGGTCTGGGAGGTCACAAGGAAAACAGAATATCATCACTCATTGTAAAAGCACTAAAGAGGGGAAAAAAACAATTTGCCATTACCCTAAGTCACAATATGTTCATCATCCACATAGCATGTAGCCACAATCAAACCATGTTGAACAAAAGACTGGGAGGAACTAAAAAACATAGGCAAGAAGGATAGCAAAAGATAATCTAAGACATGAAATAGGTTCAGCTGGAAAGCAACTACATGATTAAACTTGTGTGGAAAAAGCACACCTTTAGAGGGAGTATGGCAGAAAGCAAGAAAAAAATGTGGTACTGACTGGTGTCCAAAAAGGTGTATAAGGAAGAGTTCTTCATGATACCTAAGTTTTTTTCCCTCTAAAATTGTCAAGCTACCAGTTTCAGACAAATGATTTTGCTAATTTTTCAGCTGATGCATTCCTACATGGTGGAACTCAGAGCTGTAGGATGCTTGTGTAGTTAAATGGATTCACAATGAGATTAGCCAAATTCATGAAGGATAAGTCCTTGAATGACTATCCACATGGTATTCCTAATGCAAGCTGAGGTTCAAAGAGTGCTTAAACCACAGGTTTTCAAAAGCTGAGACAAAACACCATGGAAAATGGTCATTAATAGTTTTTTCAGGATGTAAATGACCAGTCTTGCCATCTTGATTATCACATTTTTTGATGTTTGAACATTTATTTTTGGCTAAAAAGACGATTTGTTTCTTCCTCTCCTGATCCCCCATAGTTCTTGTTTTAGCCTCAATACACCAAGCAAGTATCACACCTCAAACACATTTTTGTTGCTGCTATTATCCATTAATTTAGACAATTCCACTGTCATTTTTATACTGAGTCTACTCACGCCCAGCCTCAGTTCTGCTTGTGTAGACACCCAACACACAGCTGGCTGAACAGTTCCCTTAACTTACAGACTGTATTGACTGGATTCTTCTTTGTCAGCTATAACAGGGGCTTAAACACCTCACTTACACCCAGATAGCAACATTTAACAGTATTCACATATGAACTGAGTTCCCCATCCCTGTATAGCATTCAGCTGTGTTTACATTCAAATTTAAGGCAGCCAGTGTGGACATCATTTGTGGTTAATGGAGAAAAACAGGTACTTCTAGGGCCACCCATTTCAACCTAATATGCATGACTAAATTTGATCAAATGGACCACATCCTAAAAGCCTTTCCTTCCCTCCTCCCCCCCTAGTATGGAGGTAACAATATGGTGAGTTGGATGAAGGCATCGACACTGTCAGCTGGAGGCCATCTTCAGTCATGTTTACAGTATTCAGAATAGGCAAGGAAATTCAAACTCCTTCCCAAGTAGAAGGTATATATATATACACACATAAGCATGCACACAATGTACCAACTCCTGCAGATTAGGATTTTTTTTTTTATTTTTTTATTTTTTACACCACCAGGAAATAGAAATGTAACAATGTAATTCTAACATTAGTTTACTATAAATTCCCACTCTTTAAGCTAATGGTGAAATAATGCTCCCCTCATTAGTTTAATGATCATATCATGCTCAATACAAGCTTCCCCCCCCCTTTTTTTCTCCTTTCTCTTTCATTAACCAGCTCTAATAGTGGCAGACAATTTGCTTTCACTGTGAAGCTGTCAATCTCTCTTGTATGTAACATGTCAGTCTGTTATAGCATAGAAATAATGCAATGCATTTTATCAGACTAAGACCTCTTTCATTTACTGACTCAAGAATTATTTTGAGCTATGATAAAGCATGTTAGTAGAACTCATTATAAGAACTGAACATTTACATCATTTAGAGTTTAGAGTTTCTTTTTTAACTATGATATGCGCTTTCTTGTCAGCGTTCAATTTAGAATAATCCAGCTGTTACTTGGAAAAAAGGAAATGTAGGTGAAACTGATGCAGAGAGAAGTCCCTCAGCTCAGACCAAGCTGGCTGCTCCCCTGAGGCACCCAACACAAAAGACTTTTTCTCATGGCAGTCTGCAGCACTGTAGCACAACAGTGAAGTTTCTTTCTCTCATAATGATGCAGCTTTTCTTCATCAGCATAAAAGAGGAGAAGAAAATAGGTGGTTTTGTATGCTAGATTTTAGAAGCAAAACCAGTATTGGAAGGGGTGAGGGGTGTATTTGGCTTGACTAGAAATTTGGAGCTTTATTCTAGGCATGCAAACTACTTAGTTTTTCTGTTGTGATCTTCTGCATTTGACAGTGCCGCATCGTATGAGTTCACATCTACTTGCTATGAAAGACAGCCTTGCCTTTCCATCTACAGTCTGAATTTTGCATTTCAGGCCAGTCCTACCCCTGACTCTCTTCCAGCTTTCTGTCTCTTGCTTATGTTTATCACAGCTTCTTTAGAGGTCATACTACTATAAAATACCAGAATTTTTTCTCTGTCTACAGTCTTGCCTCTCGTCTGTTGTAGTAGAATTTCCAGAAAAGCTGGTCTTCTCTTCCTGAATTCTTTACAAGAAAAGACTTCATCAAAAGCATAACAGCCATTGGTGAAAAAGCACTACTTCAGCCGCAGGGAAATTCAAGGGGTTGCTGTGCTCACCCTTTGGTCCTTGATTACTGCTCTTCTCAGAGCCTGTTATTGCAGTCCAGATTTGTTTGCTTCTTCCCTGTTTCCATGAAAGTTTGTGTTAAGACTATCCCATTTCAACTTTTCCCATTGTTCTTTCCTAATTAATATATGAAGAATGCTCCTAAGTGTCCATATCTCAAGCATTCCAGAGATACCTGACCAAGCACCGTGCTCACCAATTGTCAGCAATTGTATTATAATTGGGCCTTAAAAAACGAGGTATTTGTGATTCTTTGTTTATCCCAAACTTATTTTAGAGGTGAAACAGAGCATGCCAAGAAATGAAAACTTTGTAATTCTGGATTGAAGTCAGAAGTTATCAATTTTTTGAAACAAGAGGCGCTCTTGATCCCTAAAATACACACTGTGGGCCAAAACATAACACTTTTGAAGGCTGTAAGAACATGGAAGGGGAGACAGCAAATACAAACTATTGCTGCTCTGCTACTTACGTCTTGCAAGAGCAGCCAGGCAGGAGACTGCAGCAACCTCAAGATGACTCACAACTGTGCTGATCATAGCATCAGACTTTGTGCTGAGAATGGCACTGCAGAAATGGAAATGACAAATCGTTTAGCTGGTGCTGCCATTAATCTCCTAGGCCAGCTTGGCAAGCCAATACTCTTAGGGAAAAAACTATACGAAATAATACAGTTATTCATCCATGAAGGAACAGCCATTCTCCTGAAGAAGCTGGCTGCTCATGGCTTGGACTGGCATATGCTTCGATGGGTTAGAAACTGGCTGGGTGGCCAGGCCCAAAGAGTCGTGGTGAATGGAGTTAAATCCAGTCGGAGGCCGGTTACTAGTGGTGTCCCCCAGGGCTCAGTATTAGGGCCAGTTCTCTTCAATATCTTCATCAATGATCCGGATGAGGGGATCGAGTGCACCCTCAGCAAGTTTGCAGACAACACCAAGTTAGGTGCACGTGTTGATCTGCTCGAGGGTGGGAAGACTCTGCAGGAGGATCTGGATAGGCTGGACCGGTGGGCCGAGGCCAACTGTATGACGTTCAACAAGGCCAAGTGCCGGGTCCTGCATTTGGGGCACAACAACCCCAAGCAGCGCTACAGGCTGGGAGATGAGTGGCTGGAAAGCTGCCTGGCAGAGAAGGACCTCAGTGATCAGTTAAACCTTGTCCTTGCCATTCCCTCCTGATCCAAGCCATTCCTTTCTTTTTTGCTCTCTTTTGTAAAAATGTGAGTATTTTGGAGGGAGGTGATCCATTTTCTAGATCTTTGGTTTTAATTTGATCCACCAGTATTGTTCACATGGAGACTGCAGCTTCCAGAGAGGTCTGGAGTTTTTCCCATCCTTGATGATTAGACCTGCATCTCTGACTCCTGTCTCTCTTCCCTTTTCCCATGCTCTGGGAGCAACACAGGATTTCCACTGAAGTTCACAATTACCATTAGCTCGTGACACCCCAAACTGGGATCCAGCTCCCATAACTGCCAAAGCAGGACCTCTCTGAACCAGAACAACATTATGGGATAGATCAGAGGAGTCCAAGCCTGATTCTAGCTCCTGTTCAATGCCACAGTAAAATTCTGTCTGTCTTATTTCATATGTGGAGCCAGTGACTAAAATACAAGCATTTGGTTAAATCTAAGGTCATTTCAGGCACACAGCTAAGAATGAAACACGCAGCAGCTCCTGCACGGCTCCATTCCCCCACACTCAAGACCAGATGAAACTGCTTTTTCAGGCACCCTGCGCAATTCACACTGCTTCAGGCACTGGCATTCAAGGGTGAATACTACTAATTTAAGGGCTACAAACTTGAAAGCACCACATTTATTTTTCTTCTTGCACTCGTCCCTGTATCAATTTTTCAGCCTGACTCTTACCCTTTGATTCAGCCACGTCTCTCTTCCTGAAGCATACCACCCTTTGGTCTTCCACAAGTGACAACGTAGATATTTACTTCGGCAAGTCAGTGCATGTAAATGCTACCGTCTGTCACTGCTCAGTGTCTGACATCATTGGAGGACAATGGAGTGCAATGAAAAAGGGCACACAGATGGAAAACCTTGTGCTGAAGTGTATATTTTTCTTTTAGACCAAAAATGAAGATGGACAGTGAGTTCATGGCTGGTCCTGGTATGAGGAGTCACTTGGAGAAGATCAGTGAAGGAGACCAACATACCTCAACAGCTTTCAAATTCACAGTGCCTGTTCCCAGAGCAGCTGGACTCTGACAAGCACTGTCATAGTAACTGGCACTGAATTAAGAGGTAAGTTAGATAACTACTTTTTCAGGAGACTTCTCTTAAAATACACAATGAAACCATTCAGGACTTGCTCATGTATTCACACTGATTTGTTCTACTATGAAATAATGTTACTCGGGTATTACTGAAAAGGCAGACAAAGATGAATCAAAGAAACTGCTTTTCATCACACTGCTGGAACAATACACCCTGGAGCATAACAAACTTGAAAATGCATAGCATGTTTAGTGAAATATTAAAAGCAGTCCTATGTGGTTTTAGCATCTTCTCTTCCTTTTATGCATGCATAACTCTTGGAGGCTTGAGGAAAAAATGTGATTTCCCCAAAGAGGTGCAAAAATCAGAAGCCTGCAAAACATTAGAGATAATTTGTGACCCTTCTAGACAGAGCTGCTCTCCTGGACCACAGAAGCATTGAGCATACCAACTCTGAAGGATTTTCTTTAGATCAGGACTGTGGTCTTACATATGCAGAGGTTAACATGTTGTAGTATATTAACTGAGCTGTTTGTGTCTTATGAGAAAAGCGGGAGGCTTCAAGGCCTGAAGCACTGGAGGTGTGTCATTTGATTTTAGAAAGGGGCTAAGACTTGTTCAGGTCAGACTTGAAATCATTATCAAGTACAGAACAATAAAATGTCAAATGATCTTGTTTGCAAAAAAAACATGCTGTACGCTTGATCTAAAAGCGATGTTGCACCACCTACACAAAGGACCTACCTGACATCTGTGCTGTGCCCAGTACAGTACAGAAGCAGAAGCTTTCTTGCATGGAGCAGCTTGGTTTGGGAAGAACAACTCAGACCGTCAAGCCTCAGAGTGAGAAGAAACACCAACAAAAGCTCTGCACAGTAAAGCCTAGAATACAAAGAAATAGATTCACACAAGATTTTGAAGTAGCATTAGCAAATTGCTCATTGCGTTCACATTGCAGTACTTCAGAGATGACTATCTCTGCTAAGAAAATGCTGCAAGAATCCTTAACAGGTGCTGGTTTGCAAGCCTTTTAAAAACTGCTGGCCCTTAGAAACTTTGAGTAGATACCCCCTGCATGCATAACATACTCTCCAACCACCCTGTGCTCTGCAACGTTTCCAGCAGCTTCACGTTTAAAGCCACCTAATGATCTTATAGCTGCAGGACAAGTTTCTTTAATGCACATGCTAGAGGTCAGCCTCTGACAAGCAACATGAAAGTAGGGGTAAGGCTGGCAGGTCGCTCAGCACACGGACCAAAGGCATGCGCAGCCTCAGCTGAAGCAGCTGAGAGATGAAAAAGCTGCTAGAGAAGGATCTGAAAGAAAATCAGAAGGGTAATTCCTTTACTGTTGTGTGTACCAAAGGACATAGTTTTATGAGTTGTTTTTCTCCAATCTGCCACAATGGCTGCTTTGGGGAAAACACATTTAATAAATGTTCTCCAAAACACCTCTTTTTTTAGCTCTGGTGCTCACTAGCTGATGGTCTTGTATTCCCTCCCCGCTGCCAATTCTCAGCCAGGCTTTTTAACAGCTGTCTTTAAACTTTTGGCGCTTCTGGTTCCTCTGCCAGATGCGACCAAGTTTGTGTTTGTATCTCTTGCTCAGAGTCTGATCTGCCAATGTAGTCCAGATTACAGACGGCACAAGTCCCTGTGGCATTCCTGTATGCTGGCTGGATGTTGTCCGAAAGCCTTTGCAGAAGAGAGATCACATACACAAACAAGCATGATCTGAGAGTGCTTTACATATATCAACCATATCCCTTTATCTAGCTATTGCACAGCATCTCCTTAACCATCTGGTCTCTTTGACTGTGTCCACTCTGCCAGTGAAACTGGATTCATTTAAATTACCCTTTTTTTAAAAAAAAAAAAAAACTACAAAGTATTAAGCATTGATTGAATTCCACAGGTCAGTGAGTATAGCTGGGAGAACTATTTGCAGTTTATAACTTACCTCATTTTGTTCCTGATCATAACTTATCCACAAAGGACTTAGATTTTTACTAATTTGCTCATTATTCAAAGGTCTTCAGCAAAAAAAATTAATGCAAACATATTTCAACATATGGATTCTGTCTGTGGACTAGTCACTTCAGCTACATCTTCGACTACCTATTATTTATGGCCTGTAAGTAGTCAATTAAATAACATGGCATTCCCCACACCTCAGCTGAATGTTTGGGCCAAATGGTTGAGACCTTTTCTCACACAAAAATACCATTCAGCTTTCTGTCTGACATCTCATTGAATCAGCTTCAGGTTTGAGGTATCAATGGCAAGAAATTTATGGAAATGAGAGCTGTAGAAATTGCTGTGGGGGAGAAAGTCTTTTGATTTTCAGAGTTTGTTAACTAGCTTTAATCATCTCAGCAACTTTAACTGGTTGATGATACCCTCTTCATGACTTGAGCTTAACCAGATTCCCTACTTTACCTGTGTTCACAGACCAGAGGTATTTCCCACAGCTTCCCAGATGACTTATTCCATAACTTACAAATCAATAACACAAATTATAGATAGAAGAAGGCCAGACCAAACAAAGCTTTATTCCTTTTTACCCTACAGCCCTGTTTCTTTGTAGTCTACCTCACTTGTTTAAAGCTAGCTTGGATACCCCTGCAAGAATGATACAGATATATCTACACTTTAATTCAAAAATGAGAAAAAGATAGGTAGGATATCTTGTTCATTTACAAAAGAAAATGCAATGTACTTACCCAAGTGAAATAAAGCTACCACGGACAGTTTCCAGACACACAGTACCAGGCTAGTTTCAGCAGTTGCCCTCTGCAACATTCTTGTCCAGCCTTTCCTCAGGATTGCCTGGGTGCTATTAAGCCTTCAAACCAAAAGCTAAAACCTCTGTCACTTCATAAAAGAAAGTTATGGCTTCTAAGAGATTTAGAAGCAGGGCAACAGTTACACCCACCAGTTTCTGGGGAGGTTTTACTTAATATTTTTTCATTTTAGACAAGAGGTAGAGGCAGCTGAAGGGCTTTTATACTTTTTACAGAGCAGCAATGAAAGCCACTGAAATCATAATGGCTGCCCACTTCCTCTTTAAAATGCTCATTTGGCTTTAGAAAAGAGAAAACAACTCTTTAGCGTCAGTTTGACCAGCACTGCCACCATCTGCACAAGCCTTAACTCATACAGCAGGGATTTACAGACAAATTTCAACCCAGGCAACACCAGTGTGTTTTTAGAGCTGACAATCAAAGAATAACGAGTTAAATAAAGTGATTCACTGAAGAGTAGAATTAGCTGACCCATGTTGTCGATCCATCGCTGTAAAGTCTTTCACAGAAAAGCCTGATAGGAAAAAAAAAAAAAAAAGGCAACAAATTAGGTAAAAAAAAGTTTTCCTAACACAATCAGATCTGCTCAATGCAAAGGAAAGAGACAGAGAAAGCATATGTTTTTATCTGGTACATTGTTGAGTTGTAGCTCTTCCTCCAGACTCAATCAATACATTTTCTCCTTAAATTCCTTTGTCCACTGTACAGAAGTCAGCTATTTTTGTTTACCAGCAGATAACCATCTTAATTAGACTACTGTATTGAAGCCATGTTCTCAGCAAGCACAGAAATAGTTTTGTTTCCCTTGGCATTGTTTTCCTTGGAGGTGTCTCTTGCTAAATGGAATCTTTCTCTGTTTAATGAAACAGAGTAATGTAAATGCCATCCTGTGATCTTCGTGCCTGTTTCACTCCCACTCAAGTGAAACTAAACAGGGCCCGGCTAATTAGTACAAGCCATTAAATCCAAAGAAAAAACAGCATTAATGGCCAGCTTATTTATTTACAAGTATCCCTTTTTCCACAACATCAGAAAGAATTGGAATCAAATAAAATGGCACATAATTTTTATGATTTGAGCATGGAAGCTGTGCACACTGCAGGTGAATTGTTGCAGAAGACATGGTAGCTTGAGAAGCAAGTTCTGAGTTAACAAGTAAGCTTTTCGAAGACCAGCATGTCCACAGACATCAGTGCCATGTGCTGCTACAACAGAGGACTGAATGTCTATGTATGAATACATATTATGTATAAATACATATTATGTATATGAAGAATGTTATATAATAATGTAATATGAATAGCAATTACAGCCTCATAACTATCCAAAGGCCAATTACCCAACATCAGCAATACCTGCCAACCTAAAGTAAATTCAGTAAAAGATTTTATCTGTAAAAGAAGGCAAAACCTGACCCTATGCTGTCAGAACGTACAAAACCATTGCTTCTTCTCACACATATGCTCCTGTTTTTCTGGTCCTAAATGTACACTGCATACTGATCATGTAACAAGTACTACAGAGCTAGTTTAGTGGCACAGAGCCACTGTGCTTTACTTACAGCTCACAGCACACCTTAAACAAATGCTTGGTAAGGCAAGAAGGGGAGAAAGTTTTTTGGAACTACAAGAAACTTGTGTTTCCTGGGGTGAGTTTTCCATGGTGGTAGGGCCAGCACTTTCCATTCTTTCCTCCTTGCTTCTCAAGAACAAGGCTATGAACAAACATTTTTCAGGAAGAAGTCTGGAGCCCCTTCACCTCCTTTTTAGACAAAGCTACTAAAAACGCAGGGTCACATTCCTCCCCCAATTTCTTCTGTCTACATGTTAAAGCCAGGAGGAGGGTCCTTCTTTAGGAAGGAGCTCAAACATGATGACCAGTCATTCTAGTTCCCCTCCTCTTCAGCAATAAGAAGCAGTACCAGAGGAATAACCATGCCAAAAGATCCACAGGTCAAAAGAATACTTTTCACAAAGGCAGTGATGGAGACAAGTGATAGAGGAGCAAATGGGTTAGATGGACAGTGTAACATACAGGACTATGCCTAAGCCACACCTTCTAAATCTAAGCATTTCTCCCTGCAAAACAAGAAGTCACAAAAGCCAGCAGAATGTTCCTGTTAAGAGCATACTTTGTTAGCTGCCATTTTTCCCCCCAATATCATGCCCTTGACAGCTGAGAAACTGTAGGCTTTCAGTGCAAGTTAAGAAGATTGGCAGAAATTCTTACTCTGTCACTGTTTTTTCTTGAAAATTGACTCAGGCAAACTGCTAGCTTTTTCACAGTCACAACCTAAAAATAATGTGAAGCAGATTGAAGAAGACAACATAACCAGCTATGTAGAACCATAGTCAATGATCCGAGCTGAACAGCTATTCTAGCAAACAACCTCCTCCACCACTGCTCACCCCAGCACAGGCACAAATATTAAGAGCTAGGTAATACTTTTCCACATAGTTTTAGCAACATCTAAAGCATTTGGTGATGCCATTAAAGCATGGGTTTACTCAAAGCCAGTTGTATGATATCTGCACATTGTTTCTAACCCAGCACTTCCACTCCACTCTTCACCAAACCTCTTGTATCATGCAAAACTTCCAAGATGGGAACCCAGCCCTCTTTCCCCACTGTGTGCCAACATTGATCTGAACCTGGGCACTCTGCAGGGCCACTGCCAACAGGCATTGAAAAATGGATCAAGGAAGACAATTCAACTGAACTAAAATGTCACACTCAGATATTTGAATTATAGCACATAGTGCTTACAGCTTTACTTTGGACCTGATCCAGCAGCCTTATTATTGTATCATATCTGTTGAGGATATTGTGTACAAAATAGCAGGAAGAATAATATATGCATCTCTGTTTAAAAAAGAAAAAGTTTAATTGAGTTTTCTCAGCAGCCTTGAAGCTGTACACTGAATGTTTGCCAATTCAAACACCACATTTATGCATCTATCCTTTGCTGCAAGGAGTTATGATCATACAAATAGTTGAATATTCCTCAGCTGCTCTCTATTCCAATTTGCTTTTTAATTAGTACTGATTCCAGAAATTTAGGTGATTAGATTTTGCAATATTGTATGATCTTATATGCCATGATATCATACATTAGCACGATCAACACATGTCTCTTTCTGGCCCTGAAATAACGCACTCTTGTCTGTCCTGCTTGTTTTCTATCCATAGTCCAATGAAAGCAACTAGAAAATGAGTAAGCCCATTTTTATCCTAGTCATGCCCGTGGACACAGATGAGTTATGAAACCTAATGAAGCATAAATGATATCATATATGACTCCCAATATCTAGGTCAAAAGCTGAATAGTTAGCTTTGTTCTCAGACATCACCAAACTAGCAAAGTTCAGTTCAACTTACAAATGAATGCAGAAGATCCATTTGCCTTGTTATCTTCCTACCCTTTCATGTCTGCTAAAGAATCTCCCAGTTCTTCAAAGCCCTTTTTAATTCTGTCTAAGCTTAATGTGTGTACTGGGTCTGGCCGGATAGAGTGAACTTTCCCTGCAGCAGCCCTTGTAGCTAGAACAGCGCTGGTATCACACTAGTGTTTGGCTGCTGCCGAGCAGTGCTGGCACAGCACCAGGACTCTCTCCAGACCCCCCAAGGCCAGTAGGTGGGGGTGGGCAAGAAGTGGGGAGGGGACATGGCCAGGGCAGCTGACCTAAACCAACCAAAGGGATATTCCATACCATGTGATGGCACACTCAGTAATAAAAGCTGGGAAAGGGAAGGAAAAGCGGGGGGGGGCTCTCATTGTGAAGACGTCTGTCCTTCCCAAGACCACTGCGGGTATTGAGGCTCTGCGTCCCAGGGCATGGCCAAACATCGCTCACTGGTGGGAAGTAGAGAATAACTTGTTTTTGCTCTTTTCCTCCATGCTTGTGCACAGTCTTCGCTTGTATATGTATGTGTATATATACATCTGACCCAGTTCCAATCCTATGAGGGTCCAATAAGCTTGCTAACTCCATCTCCACTCTGACTTGCACAGCATCAATTACATTTCCCCAATAACCCAGGACATGACAACACACAATGTGCAGATATTTCTTAGACTTTCGGTAGCTTTTTAGCTAGGAATAATAATTCATTCTGAACGACAATGCACATATAGATCATGAGGATTTACCGAGTATAACCCACTATAGTCTATCCATCAAAGTGACACTCAATCGCTTACAAAGTTCCACCTTAGCCTTACACCTGCACTTACTGTACTTAATGAACACTTCACAAGTTCCTGCAGTATTACTTTTGCCTAATGGGAAGCCTCTCATGTGATTATGGGAAACAGAGGAACTTCCCTAAGCAGTGAAGAGATCTGCCTGAGCCCTTAGTAATCAGCTCACACACTGATATTTGATTGATGCTGCTCATGTGTCATCATTACCCACTTGCTTTTCCCACAACACACACTTTAAAATTAATATTTTCATGACTATTTTGCAACACAATCTCATGACCTGCTCCAGAGCAATAGGGGAACACAGTCCCATTTCTGACTGCCAGCTTCCCTTAAGTGGGTATCAGAAACACAGACTGGACTTTGTTTGAAACATGAATGACTACAATGGTTATTTTCTTTCATTCAAGAGGGGTCTTTCTCATTTCCAGCCCTGTCTCTATCAACAGCCCTACAAATAAAGGATAAGAAAAATTCTCCCTGACAAGCAACTAAAGGCAGAAGTCTGCTCATTTTTGCTTAAGCTGTTACTGCATACCTTTGAAGACATCTCTCATCCTCCCTTCATCATTCTTCAGGTTCTCCCATTCTCGTCTCCATTTTTTTTCTGAACAAGTGATCCTATGACCGTGTGTTCTCCTACTTATCTCCATCATGAAGTAGAGGACAACTCTTTCACAGTCCCTAACTCTTATGCTGGCATCCTCTCATTCTCTTTACTGGCAAGACAACTGCCAGACCAAGTCAGAAACCCCCTAGCCACAAATCCTGGAAAGCAAACAAAATAACAGCCTGAGGAAAAACAGAGCGGACATGATCAGCACAGAGATGGGGCCTTCTGGGACAACACGTCAGCTTCAACAGCCTCTGTTCAAGTCCAAAATCTCTAGCAATCCTCTAGCAGAGCCACACCATCCCTGCCCCAACACAACCCTGGAAAACGTTGACACTGACACAGTTTGGAGAGAAACTTCAAAGAAGTTCTCCTTTCATCTGAACAAGCACGCACACCCCTGCTATAAATCCCTGAGCCACCTGGAGAAAAAGGGTCACTAGAGCATTACCAGCACTGCTGCTGAGCCCCAGAGGCAAGCAGGCTTCTTTAGCCAGCCCTGCCAACCTACAAGCTCGAGACAAATCCAAATCCTCCCACCATAGTCAAAATGTCATTCTCCAGAAGACTGAAAAAAACTAAGCTTCTTGAATTGGAAAACTTCTATTCTTTTCCAAATTTTTAGCAATTCACGATGATTTTCCTGCCTTTAATAAGACTTGATTGACACAGATTGCCTGAGGAAATGGCTATATGGCCCTGCTCATGTGGCTTAGTAATTGACACTTGCCAGAGATGTCTCAGCAGCTCCTCTATGTTCGTTATAGAGCATAGGCTATAACTAAAGTGCCCTAGTGAACAGTCCAATTATCACTCACAAAGTCATTCCTCCAGCATCTGTGCAGGCAGAACAGATGCAACAGGGACACTTCTCCCAGGCTACCTCATAGACTCTGATCTAAATCAGACAGATGTGATTTAACTATCTCTCTGCTACCTCCCCAAGTGTTTCTGCCTACACTACCAAAACGAAGAAGAAAGAATACATGCTGCCACCATTATTGCCCTTCTCTGAAGGGCAGCTGTCTCCTAAGATATTCTCTTTGTCTCATACAGATTCGTGTCCTTGGTGAACATAACTCAAATTTGTGTCTAGCTTCAAGACAACTGAAACGTTTTTTCCAGGTTAAAATCCACCCCAAAATAATTCACCTGAGCTTCTTCCAAATCATTTCCACAGCCAAAAACAGGGGAGGTAGCACCCCCATGGAGAAAGGTGTGTGCAACTCCAGTCACACAAAAGATGCCAGCTAGAATAAGAATGTGCATGCCCTGAAAATATTTGCATGTAGGTCAGAGTCTTTAAATATGCATTGAAACAATATTAATGTCACTGACCTGTCTGATCACAAGTGCAGCTGCTGCCTCAAACCATCTTGAAATTGTTTCTTCTGACTGCAGATACCTGCTGCCCTTCAAAATCTTCCTTTATCTGCAGAGGGGTGGGGGAAAATCATTTACTACAGATGTTCAGCTATATTTACTAGTTTTAATAAAACAGGAAACTTTAAAAGGACATGGTTTCCACTTAATGGCCCCTGAAGGTTTATCACTTGAGACATTTGGCACCAGTGCCAAGGGGAAGTTTGTATTGCTGCTGTTCAGCTGTGCTTTGCCTCAGGTTAACTAGTACTTCGTGTTCTGGTGCAGCTAAGCTCCCCTTTTACCATGAGCACAAAATATTTGCTTTCCTTGGGGGAAAAAAAAAAAGCCCAATGTGTACAGAGATGACAAAGATTACTTGCAACTGTCATAATTTAAGGGCAAAAAAAAAAAATTCTCTTTTCTCACCTGCAGAGCAAATTTAAAAAATGAGAGCAGGAAGAAAAATGACTTGCTGAAAGGAAGTTTTGAGGATGTTATTAGTGTCCAAATACAGATTTATATGGCCTCCATGCAGCACTCTGACATCTTATGTGCCCTTTGGCTTAGGCAGATATTGAAAAGGAACTAGACGGGATACGAGTTCATTGCTGACATATTCAATCTTGACATCCCTGCTACATGTTTATTCAGTGCCCAGAAAAACAGTACCTGCTCGCCACATTAGGACCCTAAAAATACAGTAAAATGACTAGGAAATTATTTCATTAAGGGTGGGGGGGAGATGTGTATTCTCCAGATACGCTACATCTGTACTGGTAGAAATCACGATTCAAAAATCATTTGCTTCAATGCAAAAATGAGGGAAAATACACTAGTTCAATATTGGTGGTGCTTTACACAGAACTATTCACATAAGTATCTCCAGGTACTATTGGCTGAGAGCAAAACTCATTCTTGAGGACATGAACTACTTCATATCAATGTAAATATTTCACTTCAGTGGCATAGTTGGTGGCATGGCCATAAAAACAAACAGCTATACTGGCTGCACATATTCTATAAGCACACCCCACAACAGCAAACTACTTCACATCCACTCTGTAAAGTATTTCAGCTACTAAAATAAACGTGTTTATATGCATAAGCATATATACGACCCATGCACAACTGAAGAATTCCACCTCTAAGTATCCTATGAAGAGTTGAGCAAAACAACACTCATGCATGGACGAGCCCTAAGTAAGGAAAACATCTTCGGGAAGATGCCAGGCTACAACATCAGCATGCAATTAAGGAAGATGGTAATCCTGCTCACATAACTGTGCAATTAGGATAATGTCACTTTCTATTTCCACTTTGTAAAATACTTTGAGATCCTCAGACGAAAGTTCTGCACCAGCGTAAAGCATTTATACCTTCCTCAATGAAGCAGATGGCATTTGGTACTCTGGTTTGTGTGTGAACTCCTTAGTCATCACTGTTATAATTAGTTAAGAGTCATCTCCTGCTCTGTTGCACACACCGCTGTTTGACAGCATTTGGTAAGGGCTGGTTTTTCTACAGGAGAAATCGTATCTTAGTGGTATATACGTGCACAATTTCCACCACCACTGTATCTATGTGACTACATTTTAAAACTGTTATGCTGTATATAGTTCATCCAAAACACAATATAACAAAAGTATACATCAACTAATAAAGACAAGAAAAGACTGAGAAACCAGTTTGGCCATTTCTCCTCGCTGAATAGGATCAAGTACTGAAATATTGCCTGACCAGTTAGTCTAGCCATTTTTAAAGATTTTCAGTGACTGAAGCTCATGTCTTCCTCAAGAAATAAGTGTTATTTTGTGCTAAATATCTGAGTTTCTCATATCTAATCTCTATTTCCCTTGGTGAAACATATGCCCATTTTTTCTAGTCTTCTTTCATAAAGAAAATTTTCCAGCCTAGACACTTACTCTTTGCAGCTGTCTTTATATATCCAAAGATTGTTATATCAGGTATATTGTATTTTTTAATTTCACTGAGAAATATGCAAAGCACTGCGTACTTCTCAGCTCCCTCCAACTTTCTGCCGCAAGCCCGTTGCTGGATAAAAGGAACACTGGAAAAGAAAAAGAAATCAGGCTTAGGACTTATCTTTCAAAATAATTGCTGTTTAGCAGACCAAGACTGGAAAACAAGCATAAATGTGTTCTAATTATATCAGCCCCAAGTTGTATTTTGGGTTTATTCACAGCAATAAGACTTACAGTGCTTCTGTCTTTGCCAACAGGAACAAAGTACCTTGAACCAAGTAGACATGGATATATCTAGCTAAATAAGAGTAAATACATTCCTGATACTGACTGTGTGCAGGGAATGGGCGACAGGCCACAGATAAGCACAAAAAAATGAGAAGGAAGTTTGAGCAATTCATGTCAACATCATCACATGCAAGGACAAAGAGGGTCAACTGCTCTACCCTCACAGGGTCATGCACCCATACAAATGCTCAGGACTCCTTTTGCATCTTAGAGCACCACATGCTCTGAAATTACTTTCAACATCATAGAGATTTTATAAGTTTAAGTAGTTTTTAGACAAAACTGTTGCTTACAGAAATTCTGTTTGTATTTGTAATCCAAGTTCTCCAGTTGCAGTTACTACATTTCTCTTAGAAGAAAAGAAGGGCAATGCCTAAGACCTAAGCTTTATGGGGAAAAGAAGAGTGGCAGGAATTTGTTCTGCTCTGCATTTTACTAGATAATCATTTATACAAAGCAAATGAATTACTGGGCTGAATCAGGCAATAAGTCCATCGGTCCTAGTATCTTGTCTCTGACAGGTACCAGTGACAGCGGCTTCAAATCCTCACAATCACACAGTAATGTTCCCATAAGGGATGTTTCTTCCAAAACCAGGTCACCTTCGATTGCTTAATGTCTTGAAGCAGAAGGGCTCAGATCTTTAATACTTTACCCCAGCTAGTGCAGCTAGATACTCGCTTCAACAGAAACGTTCTCTGCAGTCAAATTGAATACCTCAATAATAGTATCCAGAAGCAGCGAGTTTCACAGGTTAAAGAGGCAGTTAAAAAAATATTTTCATATTAATTTTCACTATTTCCCTCTTCACTTTAACAAGTTATCTTCTCTTCTGAAATAGTGAGAAAAAGAAACGTTCCAATTATCACCTTAAATATTTCCTTAGTTTTATTTGTCATCACAATCTATTTGATCAAGTCCTAAATTTTCAACAGGATTTGAAA
Source organism: Anseranas semipalmata (assembly GCA_013399115.1). NCBI lineage: Eukaryota > Metazoa > Chordata > Aves > Anseriformes > Anseranatidae > Anseranas > Anseranas semipalmata. The sequence goes on from VXAA01002052.1 coordinate 470,793, forward strand.
ATCTCTCTGTGCCTAAGAATTTCCACTGCATTTCTTTACAACTCATTGATGTCTTTTCAGCAATGAAAGAACCAGGAATGAACATGGTAATAGTAGCAGCATATTTGTGCAACTACTTTCCATATTATCATCTACTTCTTCCCTAAAATATTTTACAACTTAAGTCCAAACCTGTGTAAAGAGCTACCCTTGGTATCTTGTGGGTAATTTCCTTGAATGATTTAATGGAGCAACAAGACCTCTGGAAGTTCTTTAATACATCTTCTAGCCAAGCACAGGTCAACTTAACCAAAATCTCTCCTCACGTTTCTCATCTGTTCTTAAAATTTATAGGAAATAAAGTTTCAGAAGGTCTATGGATAGACAATACCAGAATTTAACTGCCCTTACTGTTACGAGTTTGTCTTAACATTTAGCCTAAATTTCCTGTGCTGCAATTTAAACCCATCATGATTTGCCCTGCCCGTATGTCATTATGCACCAGCACTGTAAACAACTACAACAGATCAACTTGCACAGCCTCACCCTAAATGTCTGGGCCACCAAGTGGTTTCAAATGACCATTAACACACACAGTTGCTGTGCCCATGAGCACAGGGTTCACACCCAACGGGATGACTGCAGAGTTAAAAACATCCCATTACCTGACCTCAGTCCACATGCAGTTCTTCATAAGTGGATTTCAACTGCTCTAAGTGTTTGAAGGCTTCTGGCTGATCCTACTTAATAACACATCAGCATTGACCTCCTCAGCAATAACACAGACAAGCCTTAGCTACAGACCATTAAGAAAAAAAAATGTGGTAGAGCGTACATTCAAACTGAACCCTGAAAGGTGCTACAAGCAATGGCCCAGGGTCTGAAACAACCCTGAGGATTCAAGCTCCAAGCTGGTAGCCACCTAGGCACCTCATCCATCTTCCAAGATGATCTCCTGAGAGCCCCACCACCCCTGGTCGTCGTATTTGTGAGGGCCAAACCCAGGATCTTCAGCACTATTTAGCAGCAAGCCAGGCTCAACAATTACTCTTTCACCCAAGGAGCGAAACATACAAAATTCATATTGCATCGCAGTCCCCATCCATGACCAAATACCTCCTACCTGCCTGAGTTGTTCTGAACATACATAGTGCATCTAATGCAAAAAGAAAACTGTTGGGAGGGAAAAAATCTTCTCAGATTAAGGAAAAAATAGTTCATTCACAGTGATGTAAAAAAGGCTCATTTCTATTTTAAGTTTTCTTCCTCCTCAACACCTCCTTATTTTTTAAATAAATGTGGAAAAAAAAAAGTGTTAAAGAAGTTGCTTGGAATTAGGAAAAGATAGCATCTTCTTTTAAGAATTAGCATGTTCCTTATAGAATATCAGAAGAAAGTACTTCGATTTTCTCAGAATATTTTCCTTAGAAATAAGAAAAAAGACAAAATATACACAAAAATATAAAAGATTCTTTGTCACCAAATGTATTCAGACATTTGTCAGAAAATGTTTCATATTAAAGAAGTCTGCTAGACTTTTACTTTGTGGCTCAGGCTGCTGTCTTGTGCTAAACAGGACTGGTACTTTGTCTTTCAAGGCCATGCAGCAAGAGGAGCAAGCAGCAAAGAAATAAAGTCACTTACCAGCAACAGCCACTTTGGAGATGCTTGGTCACTCCACATAAACATCCTATGCTCTAGATGACGTTTCCCTGATGATCTTTCAGCTCTGTGTAAATCAACTGGCCTTACACCAGCTCTCTCCCTAACACTGCGCTTTATCATCATCTTCATCTCCTGGTGGAGTAGATCTTTCCCCAAAATGCACTTTAAACCAGATGGTGACTTAGTACTATATTGATGCAACTCATGAAAAACAATATGGAGCCTTGTATCTCTTTCCAGAAAATAACAGAGCCTGAGGGCAAGTTACCAAAATGAACACCTGTTTGCTCCTAACCAGCTTGTTGGGGCAAGGACAGCTTCCTCCAGTCAAGTCTCTTTGCACTGACCTCTTGAATAACTTTATACCACTGTCCAAAGCAAAGCAAGGGCTGATGGTTACCCACACGCAACACTGTTTTAAAGTACACTGTATTATTATTTATGTATGTACTTACACTCATGGGTTATTGGTAAGCTGATGGGAAAGATCAGCACAAACCAGAATAGGAAAAAACACGAGACGAGGCTGTCCTTCTGGGAAATTCTGGTGGTATTTAGAAGAAAGTAATTCTATTACACTAATATTGTTAATTTTTCAACATATTCCCAATAGAAGCGAGACACTGTCAAACAACTGATAAGGTCTTTACACTTAAAGAGCTCCTTAAATATTGATGTGAATTGAATGGGTCACTTGATTTTTTGGTTTATCTATATTTCACGTTTTATTACTTTGAGAGTACTCAAATATGGAAACAGGAACAGGATGTACTATCAAATGGTAAACCACCAGAGAGAGCAATATGAAGAATAAATTGAAATCCAAATCTTATACACAAATTATTATGAACACTAATTCCCGCATATTACAAAGCAGCTTCTTTGCATGTATGACATTGCCTTTTGCACCCAAACATGACTTTAATTAAGATCTAACTTATTCATGACTGTAATTCAGATCTAACTGCTAGTCTAGTCAAATGAGTGTAATTAGTCCCAAAGGGCATTTATAAGAGATCTAAGTTCTCTTTGTCATCTCTACATTTAGGCAAACACAATAGATGCTGGAAGATCAGTCTGAGAACCTGGAAACTTAAAGAGCTTTATAGAGCTGGTGGGGAAATTCTAAACAAAAAAACATTGTTAAAAAGAACTTTCACAAGACTCACTTAGTTTAATTTATTCTTGCAAACTAGGCAATAGGAGTGAAACAATGGAGATGATTAAACAGTGTAAAGCTCAAAACTTTTACAATGATTTCCTTGTTTATTAAGAAATATAACTGCACAAGTTTAACCCATCCACGTATTACTTTAAAGGGGATTAATGGTTTTGCTCCCATCCTGCAGGGACTACTAATAAACCAATCTCTTGCATAGGTTTACGTTGGCTTAACCAAGTCAGAAGTCATACCTTATATTTTATATTCATCAGGTACTTGCTATGATAGCATCCCAATCCATACCATACTCTGCAAAATAATGGCAACAAATCAGTCCATATGATTTGCTCTTTCTTCTAGTGTACCACAACCCCTACAACCAGCTTTACTTTTCACCCTACTCCTCCCCACCTACTTTGTGGCACCTTTGTCCTTTATCCTCCGACTTCGTCCTCCCCTGCCTAACCACTCATCATCCAGTCATTCTGTCCTGAAGGAAAGCTAACAAACTTTTTGCAGCAAGGACCACCTCGTTTCTCAGCTGCTCCATTCTCAAAACAGCTTCTAAGGTAGATTGCAAGGAATTGCTCCTCAGGCCCAGCTTGAATCTGCACGCGCTCTGCCATGACTCCATGCTTTCTGTCACCCACTGATTCAGAAGACTACGCTTTCATTGTTGTACCCTTGAAGTGTCCACTGGGTTGGTCACTGATTATCTCTGAACTGCAAGGTAAAGCATGCACTCCCACACACTGAACCCTGGGGACAGGTGCTCTTCTGACTCTCACAGAAGGCTTTTAACCCATCTCTAGTGGGGACTCAACACAGTGCTCAGGTCACTTGTTTTGAAATGATTCCCAGAGAGAAAAAAGCAAAGAGAAAGAAATCCAGACAGTCAGTTTCATGAGGAAAGAAGAAAGCTGAACTCACAATATCATGATGGCAGCTAACACATGTGGCCCACAATGTCACACTACTCAGATGGTACATTTATGGGAGGCTATCATATGAACTCAGATCACTTTTGACAAAAAAAACCAAGTGTTTTTCAGTGTTTTTTTTATTGTATTTCAGGATACATACATAAAAAAATGAAGACTTTTTTGGCCAGTGTTTTGGAGTGAACTCAATTAACCAAGTGATAAAAATCAGGGTTTGATTCTGCTCTCAGCATGCTTTTCCACCTCTGCGCTTCCATCGTTTTCACTAATTTTCACCTTTGAATGTAAAAAGACAATCAAGCTCTCAAGATATTAATCATTTAATTGTTTGCCATTTGTCACAAGGTCTCTGTTAAGATTAAGCGTGACAGGTAGTCAGTCAGTCATGAACATAAGACAATTATTTTGATCTCAATCCCAACCTGGTGAAGAGCACTCAAAGTTTAACATGGAGATGTAAGGCTTGCTTAATTTCCAGAGGCATTTTCGAGTTTTTACATCCCACACAACCCTACCAAGAAAAGACAATGACACTTCAGGAGGAGGTAACTGGATTGTGCTGGCTAAATTGCTCGACTCGGTAAGGTTTCAGGTGATGTACTGCCTCAAATGACAGGAGTCTTTTTCCTAACATATATATTAGAAATATTATAGAATANATAAAATACAATGAGCAAAGCATATGTGAGGTTCTTCACAGTAACTCCCCATACACAGTGCTAAAGCAAAGCTAAAACTGAAGCAAGGCTGACAGATCAAAAAATCCATTTAACATTGCCATTTACATCAAGTTGAAGATCAAGCTGCACTTCCCACATCCTTCATCAGGGCTTGTATGACAGACCTAACACTTACCAGACAGCAGCATACACAGTAATAGTAGTACACTGCTTGATATGCAAACCTAAACAGCTTGTACATGCTGCATAATGAAAAGCAACAGATAGTAAGAAATCTGAGAAAAAAATTAGATTATCCATTTCATCCCCTCACCACTATAAGATTTCGCTCTATAATAATTTCATAGCATTTATTCTAGTCTAGTTTTAATGTGCCTGGGGTGAAGAAGCTTCCTCTGGGATATTACTCACAGCTTGATAGAGCTAGGTGTGAGGAGGCATTTCCTAATACACAACACTCATGTTTCCCTTTGAAATTTCATCCCATTGCTCCCGGGCAGCCACCCTAAATCAACATTTCTTTTCCTCCAGCTATCCGTCACCTTCAGGTTTCAGCAGCCCGCTCCTCCTGCTCCCACTTAGCCACCCCTCAGCATCTCGCAGGTTCCATCTCTTCCTGTAACATAGGCCAGCTCCCCTCCGCGCCCCCGGGGTTTGTGCCTCTCCCGGCCGCCAGCCCCGCGCTGCCGCCCGGCCCTGCCTCGCCTGGGCCCCGAGACCCTCGCCTGGCCCTCCGCGTAACGCGCAAGTGCAGAGGGATAAACGCGTACGGAAACCCTCGACGGGAGATTTATTTTTAAGTGGATCTATAGGCCGACGTGGCGATTCCAGCAGTGAAAGATCAACGAGATTAGGGATGAAACCCACTTTTGCTCGGGATGCATTTTGCTTAGCAGCTGGCAGGTGGCAGTGCATCCTTAGGAATGCGCTGTGAAAGCTTGGCCACTGCGATTGCTATCCAGCATTTGAAATGGGGGGGTGGTCCCCTTTTTCTTTTCTCCTTCCTCTTTCTCTTCACGTTTCTTCCTTCTGACAATTTTCTTTCCTTATGTTTTCCGTCCTCATCTCATACAATTTTTTCCACATTTATGGAAAACAAAATCTGTTGCAGGCCCTGACTGCTCATGCAGGCATGGCAACATTTTTTATTCCTAAAGATACTGTCTCCTCATGGTTATTTGAAAAAAAGTTAACCTACAAGGTCAGTAAGAGATACACTCAAACAAATCAAGCAGTTTCAGACAAAAGCTGAAGGAAGAAGGGATCTGAATTACCTAGCTTGCTGATGCAAACCAGATCAGCCAGCTAGCTCAGTCTGCCATGGAAATACACATTGTTGGTCTTTGATAACAGAGGAAAAACTTATCTGACTTCTGCAGGAAGCCTAGATGAGGCTGAACACCTGGCAGGAGGGGAGAAACACATTGCTGATACCATGCATACATGGCCTTACCTCAGCCAGGGCGGGCAGCCTCTGCTTCAGCTCTGCAGGTGGCTCCTGAGGGAAGATGATGGAAGCTCTGAGGAACTTCTTTGACTTCGTTCCCAAGGCCCAGCTCTGGACAGTGAGTTAGGAAAGAGCCAGACTGACTCGGCTGAAAGGCACGTTGTGGAGCCAGGGCACTCTTGCTGCTCTCACTGCAGCCTGCGAGCGCTAGTCTCTTACTAGAGGCTGCAGTGACCCCCAAATGCTCCTGCCCGTGTCCAAGTCACCTCGCTTCTCACCTTCCCTGTCTGGGCTAGGGCACAAGAACCAAGCACTGGGTCAGTGACTGGCAAGAAAAAGGGCAAAAGGGGATGCGGCAGCTGCTCAGGGGCAGGAGTGGCTAAGGGCTGGCTTTCTGGGGACAGGGGAAGCCAGTGGGATTGTGTCTGGCCAGAAGGAAGAACATGAACACACCGCAAGAGCAGGTGGAGAGGTGAGACCAGGAGAGGAGTCCCCAGCCCTGGGAAGGACACGGTGCCTGCAGGCATAGGAGCAGCAAGGCAAACGACCACTCCAGAGAGCATTGCGTGGGATGGAGGAGGCAGGAGATGCATGGCTCCTCGACCACGGGCAGCCCCTCCCCACCTCTTGTGTACATAGCCTTTTGCTGAAAGAGGGATTCACCTGGGTGACCCTTGCACCCAAGCTCTGCAGGAGCAAAAAAAAAACTGAGGTTTGCCACGGGCCTCACCATGACCGTTCACCTTTAGACGCAGCTTTTTCTGCCAATACTCAGGGCAAGAGTAGAGGCTGAGTCAAGGGGAGGAAAAAAAAAACACATTGCCCCTTAGTCACAGTCACAACCCTCTCAAAGCTTCCAAGATGCCACCCACCCTGTGGACCTCTTTTCCCATTGCTCCCACCAAGCTCCATTTAAGCAAGGGGTTGTCACACTGCCCCAGTTCACTTCTCACCACAGTGAGCCCCCCAGCCCACCTGGCCACCACCATCCAGCTGAGCTCTCTCCACCCTACCAAAAAGCCTTCAGCTTCCTCTGATGGAGGAAAAGACTCCTGTCATTTTTTAGAATTATTAGATTATTACTGTTGCCTCTTGGTTATTGCTGTGAAAGGTCCTTGACCTTCAGCCCAGAAACCAACTGCATCCTGGGCTGCATCAAAAGAAGCACAGCCAGCAGGTCCAGGGAGGTGATTGCCCCCCTCTGCTCTGCCCTCGTGAGACCCCACCTGCAGCACTGCATTCAGCTCTGGGG